>OX596077.1:86020696-86620696 GCA_951394005.1 Protophormia terraenovae | reverse complement strand
TCTATCCTTTATGCGCTTTCGTAAACATTTCAAGAAAAGTTAAAATATAATTTGTGCAAAATAATAGACTTATTTTAAAGGATTATATTTTTTGTTTTAATTTACCTTATAATTTGGATAAATTTTCTGAAAATTAAATGTAAGGTAAATGAAATATTATTGTTGAAAAAATATTATAAAATAATATTATTTTTACGAAATGATGGGTCGTAATGTACATAGCACTCCTTAAGAAAGGCGAATAGTGAAATAATTACGTGACCAAGGAAAAACACTTGATTTTATTGCGGAATTGCTTGGAAGGTCTCATCATTTCGTAAGAAACGCGATCAAGTGGAAGCCATCAAAAGAAACACGTGGTAGACCTTGCAAAATAACCGCTACCACGGATTCACAGATAGCTCTTTTAGTGAAGAAGCAGCCATTTCTGTCTTCAAAAGCCGTTTCTGAAGAAATAGGTAACATAATTAGTGCTTCAACAGTCCAACGAAGACTTTTAGAGAAAGGTTTACCAAGTAGAATCGCCAGGAAGTTACCATTTTTAAGCTCAAAAAACTAAGCAGCTCGAAAAAAAATTTTTACAAAAATTAAAAATAGTGAAGTTGATAATTTTAAGAACATTTTATGGAACGACGAGACAAAAATTAATTTGTTCGGGTCAGATAGTCGCAGAAATGTTAGATGACCAAATGGAAAGGAACTAGATGATCGTTATACAAAAAAGATTGTAAAACACGGCGGAGGAAGTATAATGGTGTGGGGTGAATTTTGTTGGCATGGTGTTGTATGCTACCCTATGTGGAAAACAATATGCCACCAGAATGGACTTTACAACAGGACAATGATCCTAAGCACTCCTCAAAATTTGTTAAATCTTGGCTGAGTGCTAACAATGTATCTGTTTTAGAATGGCCTTCACAATCACCGGATCTAAATCCTATTGAGAACCTTTGGGTTGAACTGAAGAGAGGTCTAGATGGGAAGACATTTCGGAATAAAAATCAACTTTGGAAAGATGTTAAAAAGAAATGGGAGGCAATTTCTATAGAAAAATGCCAAAATTTTATAGAATCAATGCCCAGAAGAGTTCAGTGCATTTTAAACAATAATGGCGGTCATTCAGGTTATTGAATTAACTTGGCAAATTATTATAATATTCAATATTAGTAGAAAATTTAATTTGTTTTAGTCTTTAATGAAAAAAATATATATTTGTTTAAGAAATATTGAAATTTGAGTCATAGGAAAATGATTTTTTTTTTTTATTTAAATAAAGTCATAAAAAAACAAAAACATTTGTGGATGGTGTATCTTTTAATACAGTTCTTAAATAAATAAAAAATAAATTTAAATATCATTCATAATGGAAAATATTTACCAAATAAAAATAAGTCTATTATTTTGCACAGCACTATATATATATATATATATATGTTAATATTTGTAATGCAGAGGAAAAATATTCCATTCGGCTCAGAATAACTTTCTGAGTCGATTTAACGTTGTCTGTCCATATAAACTTTACGCAAAAAAAAATTTAGTTTAGTTGCAGATTTTACCATTGTGAATGGCACCTAACGAGTTGACAGTTGAATCCTGTAAATTCCTACAAGCGTCATGCAGTGGGTCCAAACCCGAATATTTTTTTCCTCATATAAAAATAACGTAAGTGAGTAAGCATGTTTTTTATTTATTTCGCCAAGCACTTAACAGAAATATGAAAATATTTGAAATCAAACTTAATTTGTAGAAATTATGACTTTTTTATCTTTTACATACTCGAGGTGGTCAACTTTGACAATTTGTAGTTTATTCTGTACAGGATGATTTTTCTTTGCAACTTTTTCATACATTCAATTCGATCTGAACAGTAGTATAGGAGATAAAGATTAATTACTAAAACTTTTGAATTTGACCCCATTTTGCCGCCATTACAGTTCTGCAAAAGCTACAAAAGCTACAGCATAACCAAACAAAAAAACTAATTTCTAACCACAGCTTGAAACAGCTTGAAATGTTTAGAATAAAATGAGATATTTCTATATAAAATCGCGTAAGCCGACATCCGAGGCTTACGACACTATTGTAAACACATCTATGACTGCAAATACGATTCTAGGGTCTCTCTTATTTGCTCTAAATACGTAGCGCTGTTAATTGAGTCCCACCACGATGACGAAGTGTGTAGAGGCACTGAAAATACGTATTCAATTCTGCTGGTGTCTAATTATAGTCCAAAAACTCTGTTTTGTTTCTGCCAAACAAAGACAGTAAAGCAATTTACGATTGCAAACTTATTTGATAAGACGCCGTTACAAAATTGCACTTTTTATTAAGGACACCGCAAAACAATTTTAAAAAATTTAAAAACACCCCCTTAATTTCGTGATAAGGCGAATAAAAAATGTAGACCTCGTAGCTTCTTAAACCTAATTAAGATTTTCAAACATATTTAGGAAGCAGAAGAACGTAGCTTTCTTAATATATAACAATCTTTTATATACATTCAAATCACGTCATTATTTATTCATCATTTCTAAATTTATTTCCTCTTTCGAATTTTTGAGTTTGATGTAATTTTTTTTCTTCAAGACTATGTATTTTTATTTACGAAGTTTAAAATGTTACTGTGTTTAGAATAAAATGAGATATTTCTATATAAAATCGCTTAAAAACTCAAAAAATATTAAGCATTTTCTAAACTTTATTCAAAAATTTTTCATATATTTTAAGACAAAGTATTTTTTAATACCTACTCATACTTGTTTTTTACTTTTTGAAAAAAAAAAAAAAATAAATAATATTAAAAATGTATGGAAAGCTTTAGTAAGTTATTACAGATAAAATCTAATAAGTTGTACAGTTTTTATATAATTTGAAAATTGTATTAAATCGCAGTTAAACTTGAAAATTATAGAAAAAATTTATTAAAAATTATTTAAAATTTAGCTTCTATTATTTGACCAAGACGTAACAAATTCAAGGGGTTGAAAAGTCTGTATCATTTACTTTCCAAAGAAATTTAAAAAGGAAAACTGAACAAAAGAAGAACAGTAGGGTATTATATGGTCGGGCTTGACCGACTATAACTCTTCACTTATTTTTTAAATGTGTTGTAATCAAATATTTTTGTCAATCAAACATTTTTTTTATTTTTGTGCAAATAACGAAAAAATAAATTCTTAAATCACACGCCAATTAAATATTGCTTCTTCAACAGTATATCCCTTCGATAAAAAGATCCTTTAACATCATTGATAGCGTAGAAATTTTTAAATATTAAATTCAATTTAAAGCTAAATAAACCCATATTTCTGGATAGGATTTTTAAACATCATTAGAAGGAAGATAATTTACCATTTTTAAAATGTATATCCATACAAACATACCTTACTCTTACACATATACACATTTATATTCATAGCAAAACTGTTTAAAGACACAAATTCAATTTTACATACATAAGTTTTATATAAGTTTTACATGAGTTTTCTATAGGAAGAATCGATATTAGAATGATCTATTTTTTAGATTTCATTAAATTTCTATTAAATTTAATTCAGGAATTGATATTTCTTTAAATCTGGTGCCAGATTCCTTCCGGTGTAAAAGAATATAACATTTGAAACATTTATAAAAAATTCAGACAAAAGAACGTTGTAAATTTACATACTACTAAATGAGAATAAGAAAAAAAATTAACCAACAAGAATATTACGAAAAAATAGTAAAAATAGTAGATCACCTTTATTATTATATTTTGTAGTAAAGATATTGCTATTAAATATATTAAAGGGGGTAAAAATGTTTCAAAAATTCATTGTAAAACTTCACATAAAAGTGGGATTACTATTATATTTTAATTTCTATTAGGCAATTTAAAATAATTTTTTCACTGCCTAAAGTGTAATTTAAAATAAATTTTGTTCCAATCTGAGTCCCTTAAATGGGTCCAATATATTAAAACGTGCAAAAAGAAAGTACATAGAATTCCATTAGAAAACAATTGAATCGTAATAAATCTTATTTTATGCGTGCCTGACTGCCAGCATAAATAAATACACTTATATATTTAAAAAATCCATACATGTATGTATGTATGTATGTATGTATGTATGTATGTATGTATGTATGTATGTATGTATGTATGTATGTATGTAAATTTGTTCAAGTAAACACTCAGCGGTGAAACTTACAAAGGTTAAAATGTTCAGGCCCTTTTTTAAGGACTGTGTTTTTTTCTAATATTAATTCCCAGTGCACTTCAGTGGCAAAAATTATAAAAGGTTTAACTTCCCGACTTCTTTACGTACATACACTATTCTCAAATAATGGATCAATCACAAGGTTTACATGGGCAGACCAAAAGAAAGCTATCCTTAATTGGCTTTGGAATAGTTTTCTTTAAGAAGGCAGCTAAAAAAGAACTAGAAGAAGTTGTTCCCAATAACACGATGTGCCTTATTATAATTCCACTTCTATGTTATTTTTCCCGCTGGGAACATTTATACGTTTCCACATACACTCGCAGCTACATATATACATGAATATTCTATACTTTCATATTTGTGAATATAATAAAGCATGATTTAAATAAAATCAATCCATCATAAGAAAAATTCGTTGATTTTATCGATCGTTATAAAATTGGATTACTGAAAATTTCGTACATATTGTTTTCAACACATTAAACTTTATTTCTTAAAAAATAAAAAACCAATTAAATTAAATAATTTCTATTAGTTTCGTGTTTTCAAAAAGTTAGTAGTATTACTGATATTGAATTTTTCAAGCTAACTAGATAAATATTTATGTAACATAGACTGCTAAAAAAAAACCCACTTTCCAATTTCCACTATAATTCCCCCTACGATTATTTTTTATATAAAAATATTGTGTACTAAATATTAGAGTAATGGGATGTCGCATCGACACTGGAGTTTGTAGGGTGCATTTATATAGGTTAGGTTAAGTGGGCAGCTGTCAGAACATTACAAGACAGCTCACGTGGGTCCAATTTGGTCCCGTTGTGATACTCTGAGAGATAATGTGATATTATCTCACATGTCCGAAACTACGTTCGAGTCGAACCAACCAGACGCATGTATGAAGGAATTGATCGCTTTGGTGTCAATATCAAAGAGATCCGCAATACATGCACAATCGGACTACCGAATTTAGCAGTCCTTATTTCAATGAGAGTTAGACAGTGGCATAGGAAGTGCTCCATTGTCTCCTCCTCTTCCGCATCATAGCAACTCCTACAGAAGTCGTTAAAAGTCAGCCCTAATCTCCTAGCATGCGCACCAGCAGTGCCCTGTGACAAAGGATATCAGAATACGTAACCGATGCCTTGGTAGTCCCAGATTGAGGTTTGACCGAGGTCCATCATATTGGGGCCATATTTGCCTCTAGGTTGAACATGTGGACAGGTTCGATCTACAATACTGCGCAATCCTCGATAGATTCCGCAGTATTGTAGATCTGCAGGAGGAAAGCGGTACTCCGACCAATTGATCCACATCTTCATGTCGAAGAAGAGAACCAGTTCTGGCCAGTTCGTCCGCAGTAATATTTCTCGCCGACATGATGCGGCGACTAGGCTGTTTGACCATAAGATCTACCGGTAGCCAGTTCATTAGAACGAATAGGGCTTTAGATGGAGTTGTACGTAACACGTTGTACGCGCTGAACTACGCAAAATTCTTTCAAAGATTCCGAAAAAGGAGGATTTCTTCATAGCCTTCCACGATACTAACGCTCCATATATAAGTTTGGGCTTAGTGCATTTATATGGTATCCATTTAATAAGAATAATAAATTTTCAAAAAACTATTATATGGTAACATTTTAAAGTTTTCACAGTTTTTTGAAAATTTATTATTCTTATTTTTTTAGTATTGTATTTAATTTTTTTAAATATATATTTTATGTATATTACGAGCAGAGACCAGAAATTACGAACAAAAAACATAAAATTTTAAGTTTTCATTGAAAAAATAAAAAACACTTAAGTTCAAAATAGAATATTTTTCTTAACTGTTCAAAAACAAAATAATAAAATTATTAAAACAAACATTTTAAGTAAAGTACAAAATAATTTTGTACTTTAAAAAAATGTTTTAAAAAAAGTTTTTTTTTATGTACGAAAAAACTTTTTCTTTGTATAATTTAAAAATATCAATTTAGAAATGAATTCATTTTAAACAACTGGAAATTTGGTAGTTGCTTAGTAATCATATTGGACTTTGAATATAATAAATGACTAAAGTCGCTGCGGATTATCGAAAAAAAGCAACGTTTTAAATGGTATACATTAGGGTGGCCGCGAAATGAAAAGTATAGATGTTCCTATCTTAAATAAAAATTTGATTCATTCTAAGGTACCGTTTCTCAAAATTTTGGTCCTGAAATTATCCTTTCGTGAGCAAGATCAAAATGAAAATAGGTTCTTTTTTCAATAACAATATACAAATTTGGTATCGTAAGAAAGGACTTTAGAGCGAGCATTTAATGACATAAGAAAAATTAAGGACCAGATTCAAATAAGATCAAAATTTTGGTTCGTCCTTGTGTTGAAAAAAGCATATGTACCAAATTTCATCAAATTATCTTCAAACTGCGCATAAGTTTTATATGGACAGCCAGCCAGCAAGAAAGCCGACCAGACGGACGGACATTGTTAAATCGACTAAGAAAGTGATTCTGAGTCGAACTGTGTACTTTAAGGTGTGGGTCCGAAGATTCTTCCTCTGCGTTACAATTTCTGCCCAAACAAATAATGCACCAACATACCTATGGTGGTGTAGTGTATAAAAACAGAAAAACTTGCTTTGGTATAACTATATTTTTTTGTAAAAAACGAAATAAAAAATGTTTCCGGTCTTTGATTACGAGTCAGGCTTAGAAAGAATTAACATTGAATTGCTTATAGTACCACTTTCAAACAGATAAAAGGTATTAAAATTTTCCAAAGAATTAGGATAATTCGGAATGCATTTTTGTAATATAAAATGCTATAATTAAAAAAATATAAATATTTTTGGAACAACGCACAGTGGTCCCAAAACGGAATTTTTTGGAAATAATTCTGTAACTTTAGAACTGCTAAATGTATTTGAATGAAATTTCACATGGGTAATCCTGAGGTGTATGGCAATTGATTTGGAGGAGGACAGGTTCGTAGTGGGTGGAGAATGATGGGTGGACCTCCAAAGTTAGTCACCTCGGGTATGAAAATTTTTAAAAAAATCGCCAAAATTTCATTTATGATTTGATTGAAAAAAATTTTTGCACATAGATAGTCCTTATAAATCTCTACAAAAAATACGCTTTCATGTGTGGGTTATCTCTTTTACTTTAATAGATATTTGGACCAAAGTAAAATTTTGACCCATTTTTGGACATGTTTTTTTTTAGTCTTTTTAACTTGGCGGGCGCAATTTGTGTCCTAAAATTTTTCTAAAATATTCTGGATTCTGTACAAAATTCTAAACAATTTTTGTGCAAAGATCATGTACCTATGTGGTTTAGATGAAAAGTTATATTATTTTGAATTAGAAAATTTTAAAAAAATTTTGATTTTTGTGATTTTTTTCAAAAAGGTGGTAAAATTTTTTCACTTTAAAATCCATTATTTTCCTCTGGACCATAATTTTTTTTTTTTTTTCATTTTTCTAAAAGAATGCTTAATATAAATGCATGTAAAACAAATCCGAGGGCAGTTGGGGTAACAGTCTCCCCGCTAGCCTTATCAGAATTTCGTTAATTTTAATTTTTGTGTTTTTAGTTTTTTGTGGAGCACAAAAATGTCAAAGCTAATATTAAAATAACAATACCGTAGAAAGTTGCCTCCATATGTTGGCTAAATACACAAAAAGTTTCGAATAAGCCACGCCTCTTATAACGACAGGGTGACCATTTTACTGAAAAAAGTAAATTTTTGAAGTAAGTTTTCCCCGAACAGGAATTTTGGGTATTTTGGAGTAAAAAAATGGGAATCTATTTATACTCTTCTTTTAAGAACCATTTTTTTATATAATACTAAAACTTCAGAATGATAGCTTTATTAATATAGACTTTATATAAATTTAAATATTAATTTTCTTTTTGAAAAATAACACTAATTTTTTGATCAATTTAAGGAACAAATTTAGCTGAAATACTTTATTATTTAAATATTATTATTTTTCAAGTAATAACCTTTCCAACGATACTAAATACTTGCACAAATACTTTACACAATCCTTTAAAAACTAACTGAAACTTTACCTCTTTCCGCAAAATGTGCACATTTTCCTTCAATTTGTATGGTAAATGTGTGCTGAAGCATTCTAAGTATATACATAAGTACACAACAGTTTCAAGGTGTTTTTTAAATAACTTTGTTTAACTTTTGAATCGTTCAATATACACAGTTATTACTGAGGTAGTTTCCAACTGTTATGGAGGAGCACAAGTTTCTAGGTGGTCTCGGGGCAGGGGGGAGGACCGCCGAAATGGGTCACCTCGGATATTATATAAGAAATAATTAAAAGAGTTGACCAGTTTCGGAGGTTCTCCTCTTGCCCACAGAACAGCTAGAAACTTGTAATCTTTTAAAATATTTTGGAAAATATTTCAGTAATAACTATTTTAAATTTCATTGAAATATTTTGAACAGTTCAAAAGTTACACGAAATTATTTAAAAAACACTTTGAAATATACATACATAAGTGCACAGTAGTTTCAGTGTGTGTTTTTAAATAATATTTGTCAAACTTTTGAACCGCTCAAAATATTTCAATGAAATTTAAAATTCTATCATTCTGAAATTTTAGTATTATATAAAAAAAAAAAATGGTTCTTTAAAGAAGAGTATAAATAGATTCCCATTTATCCAAAATACCCAAAATTCCTGTTCGGGGAAAACTTACTTCAAAAATTGACTTTTTTCAGTAAAATGGTCACCCTGTCGTTATAAGAGGCGTTTCTTATTCAAAATTTTTTGTGTATTTAGCCAACATATGGAGGTAACTTTCTACGGTATTTTTATTTTAATATTAGCTTTGACATTTTTGTGCTCCACAAAAAACTAAAAACACAAAAATTAAAATTAACGAAATTCTGATAAGGCTAGCGGGGAGACTGTTGCCCCAACTGCCCTCGGATTTGTTTTAAATGCATTTATATTAAGCATTCTTTTAGAAAATTGAAAAAAAAAATTATGGTCCAGAGGAAAATAATGGATTTTAAAGTGAAAAATTGTTACCACCTTTTTGAAAAAAACCACAAAAAATCACAATTTTTTTTCAAATTTTCTAACTCAAAATAATATAACTTTTTATTTAAACCTCATAGTAGGTATATGATCTTTGCACAAAAATTTTTTAGAATTTTGTACAGAATCCAAAGAATATTTTAGAAAAATTAGGATACAAATTACGCCCGCCAAGTTCAAAAAACTAAAAAAACATGTCCAAAAATGGATCAAAATTTTATCAAAAAGAGATAACCCACACATGTAAGCGTATTTTTTGTAGAAATTTATAAGGTCTATCTGTGTGCAAAATTTTTTTTCAATCAAATCATAAATGAAATTTTGGCGATTTTTTTTTTAAATTTTCATACCCGAGGTGACCAACTTTGGAGGTTCACCCCTCATCCTCCAGACCCGCTACGAACCTGTCCTCCTCCAAATCAATTGCCATACACCTCAGGATTACCCATGTGAAATTTCATTCAAATACATCTAGCAGTTCTAAAGTTACAGAATTATTTCCAAAAAATTCCGTTTTGGGACCACTGTGCAACGCACAGTAGGGACATTTAGCAAAATAAATGGTTATAAAGGATATTTTAAATTGCTAGACCGAATAATATATAATTTTACTACATTTTTTTAAAGATCAAACTGCCTTGTTTGACTTCAGTTTTTTTACTGGTGGGATATTACAAAACCTTTAAACATATTATCTAATCTAATCTAATTCAAGAAATTACCGAAATCAACAATCAAAATGTTTTGCAGGCTCCAAAATTTTAACTTTTGTTTAAAAATTCATAATTTACGAATACTGCTGGATTAAGGGTGCACGTTCAAGATTTTTCAAAAACTACAATTAAAAGCTTTCTTAAGAGCGAATCTTTCAAAAAAATATATAAATGCAGAAAATATTGAACTTCTTGAACTTGTCAAAATATTGCAATTTTTGAGACCTTTTTCCAAATATTAACTTTAATTTTTTTTCTAGTTATTGAATTGAAATCACTAAAAAAAACACTTTATTTAGCTTAATTCAGAAAACTAATTTAGATAATTTCACAATATTTAAAAAAAATAAAAAAATTTTGAGTTTTTATTTTAAAATTTAAAAGCAGAAATGAAAAAGAAAAATGACAAGGCAAAACATGACAAACAGGAATGGAAAAGTTGATACTATAGTACTTTTTTTGATACTATTTAACATTCAAAGTACTCCCTCGAGTAATTTGATACTATAAAATATTTAGCTGGATATTCTACAATTTAAATTAAAAATATTTTTTTTAAATGAAGATATATAATTTTCGAATAGAAACTTATGTTTTTAAAACCTTTGATTTATATTTATAATTGTTCAGAAGTTATAATGAAACTGTAGTGAATACTATCTTTGACAAAATGCTGGGGCTTCAAGTTCCCACAAAAATTAGACACGTATTTAGGACAATTCAAATAAGTTTAGCATAATTACTAAAAATTACAAATTTCTATGCTCTGTAAATAAAATTGAAGTGAAAATGTTCCAAATTTCAGGCACCAGATAATAAATAATATTTTAACAAAACTAAAGCTGAAGTGCTTAATGGACGACTTTATTCTCCGTAAGATTATCTTAAGACCTTCATATTTTATTATAATATTTAATCTGAAAAATCATTTAATGATTTGGTTTTGTATTTAATCATTGATTTTATTTTATTTTTTAATATACAAAACACATTCTTTAAGTTTTCCACTAAATAAAAATAAATTACTATTAGTACTCTGAGGATGAAAAAAGTACTATCTGAGATTTATTTTGATATCGAAAAATAATTTCATTTTCCATCCCTGATGACAGATAAAAAATGTTAAATTCAAGTATATTTTAAATACGAGTATAAGCAAGCACCCGAAAACGTTTTATTTTTATTTTTCAATCAAAATAAATATCTTTAATGTTCAAAATATTTTTTCATTTGTTGAAAAAAATATGTGAGGGATTTTTATTTTTAAAATAAATATCCATCAATGATGAAAAAAATAAATATCTTTTACGATAAATATCTTTAACGATAAATATCAGTTCGAAAAAAATTTTAAATGATTGTTTTTTTTATTCATACTTTTGTTTTGTTTTCAAAATATTTTTTTATTCAAATGAAATTGTTGTTGTTTAGAATTTTTTCCATCCGATGAAAAAAGTTCAAAATAATTTTCAACTTTTGAAATAAATATCACAAAAGATATTTATATTTTTATTTCCATCATGATGAAAAAAATTAAAATATTGATGAAAATAAAAAAAATCATGATGGATTTTTATTATTTTTTGAACATTAAAGATTGTTTTTCGATTGAAATAAATATAAAAAGATTGTTTTTTTAGTATTAAAATCCGGTCTCTGAGTATAAGCACATTTTTTCTTTGTCTTGTTCAATTATTTAAAATCCGTTGATATTTGTAAAAGTTACAAGGTCCGATATGTTTTTCACTCTCTATCGATGTCCTAAGTTTTATCAAGATTGTTCCAGCAGTTTATAAGATCCAGATTTATTAACATTTATTTTTCAAAAGTCCACACTGTGCAGCATAATAAAAGAATTGCTAATTTTAGTAATTTATAAGGTGGATCAATATTTTTCGGACTGAGTGTATGCTTGAACTAGTAATAAGTAATTTTCCATTTGCCCATAATGTACATATAAATGAAATGTATAAAGCATCTGCTAAAAAAAAAGAAGCTTTAATTTTTTTATGGGAAAAAAACAGATAAAAATATGAAAAATTAAGACGGATTAAAATCTGCATATATTTATGTGTGTAATAAAAAAAATTAAGCTTTGTTGCTCTTTGAACTTATTTAATCTTGCTTGTGCTAGCATACTTATATGGGTATTCTCCCACTTGTGAAAACAATTTCGAATTAAATTACGGAGGTCGTTACAAATATTTGGTTAAATCTTCCTTTTAAAAATATATAGTAGGTACATACATATGTAGACATTTTTTAATTATTTACGTAAAGTGAGCATAAATTTTAATATTTCATTCAAAGCCAAATAATTATTAAACATGCTACGTAGTTTATTGGCTTTACAATTGTTTGTTAACGCTTTTGTTTTTTATTCCATTTTGCTTGTGTTTGTCTGAATTTTGTTAAAAGGCAATAGCAAAATAAAAGAAGAGAAAACAAATGAGAATGTTATATTCGGCTTGGCCGAATCCATATTCCCACAAATTGAAACTTTTTAAAATTTTTCTTTATATGGGAGGTGGGCGGTGTTTGTTTTCTGAATTTATATCGATCCCCGAACAATCTGTATAAAAATTCAATGTCGTACATTCTTTTGTTTAAGAGATTTCAGCAGAAAAATATTAAATGAAGTTACAACGGACACCCTATGTTTTTACTGATTTTGTCCATTTTCAATACCAAACAAACCTTATATAAGACAAATATTTGAGCCACAATTCGTCTTTCAACAGTCGGACGGTCATAGTAGTAGGGTTTTATTGTTGGAACAAAAAAGCTTTTCGACTTTATTTCATTTTTAAATAGTCGACTTTTCGACTATTTTCGATTTTTCCGACTGTTTTGTACTCTTTCCGACTCTTGACTATTTTTTCTTATTTGTCTTATAAAAACTTAAAAAATATAAAATTAATACACCGCAATCAAATATATTGATTAACATACAATCTATCCAATGAACGATTAGATGATGTATAAATATTAGGGTAAATTTTAAAATTTTTGATTTTGAGATATCATACCTTATTAGAAGGTTTTTGCATCAGTAAAAATAATGGCGTATTTTGTTTTTTAAATTCCAACTCCTTCCCCTGCATATTTTCGGCTAAAAACGCACATTCTGAGCGCCATTTTTCACAGAGACGAATCCAATTGATTTATAAAAAAATTTCTTTTATAAATCAATTGCACATAAAATTTTAATAAGAATGAGCACTATTCAACCTGCTTAAAATGCATCGTATTCCAATTAGGGTGTCCGAAAAATTGACTTTTTTCAAAAAAGTTTTAAAAATATATTTTTTTTTTATAAATACAATGAAAATATACCATTTGCTTAGAAATATAACGCATAAAATTTTTACTTTACCACTTTTCGCTTTAAAGATATAAGACATTAAAATTTTCATATAAAAGCACAAAAAAAATGTTTTATTTAATCCAAAATTAAAAATATTGAATATTTTAACAAAAAAATGCAAAGGCTACTGTGAATTATAATGAGCATGTTTTAAAATTTTGTAATAACAATTATTTTTTGAGATAATTATTTTTTATAGCTATTATTTGAAAATTTCTTAGTCTTATAACTCTAAAGCGAAAAGTCGTAGATTAATTATTTTTGCGCCATTTTGTAAAACAAATAGTATATTTTCACTGTGTTTATAAAAAAATATATTTTTGAAACTTTTTTGAAAAAATTCAATTTTTCGGACACCCAAATTTTATGTAGAATTGATCTATAAAAGAAATTTTTTTAAAAATCAATTGGAGTCGTCTCTGCGAAAAATGGCGCTCAAAATGTGCGTTTTTAGCCGAAGATATGCAGGGGAAGGAGTTGGAGTTTTAAAAAACAAAATACGCCATTATTTTTACTGATGCAAAAACCTTCTAAAAAGGTATGATATCCAAATATCAAAAGAAATTTTTCTTTTAGAAACGAACCCTAATAAATATACTTACATAAAAGCTTACATAAAGCTGCTAAGAAAATATTCCTTTTAAATAGAATAATTTCAATTTTCAAGTCGATTTCGACTATTTGCCGATAATTCGAAAGTCGATTTGATGATCGATTTAGAATCTCAGAATTCAGGATACAGAATATAAATACTTTATTGGGTATTAAATAATATTTTCGACATGTTACACAAGGAATGACAAATTTAATATACCCCCATCTTTTTGGTGGTGGGTATAAAACGTTCATATAAAAAGTTATAGAACATAATAACCAATTGAAAAACAGCTATAATCCGATTAAAGCTTCTTCAAAATCAATTATTTCACAATCGCAAAACACTTTACAGCTTATTAAAAACTACTACTGTTATTGCTTTTGGTGTTGTTGTTATTGCTGCTGTTGTTATTGATTCAGCTACTGTTTTAACTGCCATTGCTACTATTGATGCTCTGACTGCTTCTGCTAATTGTAAAAGAAGTTTTTGAAAGAAAAAAAAAAAAAAACGCACACAAATTCTTATACAAAAAAATAAAAACAAATCATTAAAAAACTTGGCTAAAATACTCTTGGCTTTTAATTATTTAATACATGAATGAGCAGACATACACATTCATACATACACTACAAAGGCACATACATACAATATAATAATAATTTATCCTTATTTTTAAACGCTGAGACAGTGGGAAAAATATCAACAATTTTTCCACTTTTTTAATATTTGACCGCTTTTTCTTTTTTTTTACAAAACTGATTTTTTCGATATATATTCTATTTATGAAGTACAAAACTATTTATTTTTATATACGACTTAATACAATATAATTTCTATACATTTGAACCAATTTTTTAAGGAAATTTTTATGGGAGAAATGCAATGAAGTGATTTGGTACAATTTTCAACTAACAGTGCACAGTGGGGCCAAAAGCAAAATAAATGGTAATATGTCTGCAACTTTGAAACAACTGAACCGATTTAGATGAAACTTGAAACATCGATAGAGGGCCAAAGTTGACTACCTCCAGAGTGAAAAACATATCGGTGCTTATAGCTTTTACAAATATTAACCGATTTGAAATATTTTTACATTTTTGAATTTTCTTAAGCAAGACAAGGAAAAAACATGCATTGTGCTAAATTATCTTGTATGGTTTAAAAGATATTTAACTTCAAAAAATAAATTTCTCATTTTTGGCCTTGACTTTTTTGCGATTTTGCCCTATAACTTTTAAACTAAAAACTCTAAAATTTTTTTAAAATATACTGAAATTCTCTACAATTTTCTTAATTACGATAATAAAAAGATTTGTTAGTTATCTCAATTCGATAACAAGAAAAAAATTTTCAAAGTCGAAATTTCAAAATAGGTCTCAAAAATTGCAATTTTTTTGTCAAAAAAGTAACTTTATATATTTAACTTTTTTAAAAAATTTTGTTCAAAAAGTTAAATATTTTTGACATTTTCTGAAAGATGGTACCCCAAGAAAAGGTGTAAGTGTGATTCTGAAAAGTTCTGAACGTTCACCCTACATCCAGCAGTGGTCAAAAATTATCAATTTTGGATGAGAAGTTGAACTTTTTGAGTCTGTAAAAAAAATTTGTTGTTGATTTTTGTACTTCTGTGAATTAAACTATATAGATCAATATGTTCTTAAAGGTTCTGCTTTCAGAATATTGTTAGATGGAATCTATAGCTGCAGCATGGCCACCGCTACAGTGGACCAAAATTGACTACCTCGAGAGTCAGAGAATCAGAAAAATATATATAATTTCACTATATATTTTTAGGAGTCGAATTTGTTATTATTGAAAATATTTTCGGAAAATTGCCTCGTGTGACTAAGTTTACCGGTAGGCTGTAATAATTTTTTGCAGAAGCTTTAAGAATATATTGATCTATATAGTTTAATTCACAGAAGTACAAAAATCAACAATCAGTTTTTTTTACAGACTCAAAAAGTTCAAATTCTCATCCAAAATTGGTAATTTTTGACCAATGCTGGCTGTAGGGTGAACGTTTAGAACTTTTCAAAATTACACTTGCACGTTTTCTTGGGGTTCCGTCTTTTCAGAAAATGTCAAAAAATATTAAAGTTTTTTAACAAAATTTTTTAAAAAAAGTAAAATATACAAAGTTAATTTTTTGGCAAAAAATTGAAATTTTTGAGACCTGTTTTGAAATTTTGACTTTGAAAATTTTTTTCTTGTTATCGAATTGAGATAACAAAAAATTTTTTTTATTAGCATAATTTAGAAAATTGTAGAGAATTTCAACATATTTTTAAAAAAATTTTAGAAATTTTATTTTAAAAATTATAGGGCAAAATCGCGAAAAAGTCAAGGCCAAAAATATGTTTTTCACTCTCGAGGTAGTCAATTTTGGTCCACTGTAGCGGTGGCCATGCTGCAGCTATAGATTCCATCTAACAATATTCTGAAAGCCTAACTCCTCGTCTATCTATGTTCCAAGCTTCATCGAAATAGGTTCAGCGGTTTCAAAGTTCCAGACTTATTACCATTTATTTTGCTTTTGGCCCCACTGTGCAGTGCTTTGATATTCCAATGGTCCACTTAGAAAATAGAGTAAAAATTTCTTAACTTTTTTTTTCTGAATATAATTGATGTATTAAAATATCGAATGAAGTCACTAAGTTCTTATGTATATTGTCTAGTACTTACACAGAAAAAATTTTTCATAAAATTTATTAATTAACTCTTTATTATACCCACCATCAAAAAGATGGGGGGTATATTGTTTTGTCATTCCGTGTGTAACATGTCGAAGGAATCATTTAAGACCTCATAAAGTATATATTTTCTGGGCCCTGGTTAGATTCTGAGTCGAATATTTATCTTACATAAGGTTTGTTTGGTATTGAAAACGAGCAAAATCGGTTCATAAACAAAGAAATTATGGGCAAAATACTAGAATTTCCGTATATGAAATGTTTCAAATCTTTTTCAAATAAAGTAAAAAAAGTTTAAATTTTCATTTTTCATTTATATTTTGCAGGTGAACATAAAAATCATATGTTTTGTCTATAACTTTTTAGAAAAGCAGAAAAACAAATTACTTTTTGTATAAAAGCCATACACAATTACATGTTAATCACTTTTAATAACAGGAAATAATATAAATGAATTAAAATTGGAAATGGGTCTTAAAAGCTTTCTGATGGTGTAATAAAATATTTTAGGAAAATTACACGAAAAGAAAATGATTGAAATTTTCTTTGGAAAATCTTAAATTTTTAATAATTTTTAGTAAAAATATTCTTTTGTGGAAAATTATGCATATTTTCAACATTTTTAAAATTTTTTCCTTGAAAAATTTGCATTTCCTGCGTGAGATTGTTGATGCCATAGGCATTTCATATGGCAGTGTGGTTTCGATTTTAAATGATCAGTTGGGCTTAAGAAAGTTGTGCCGCGTTTGCTCTCAATTGACCATAAACGTTTACGTGTGACAACTTTAAAGGATTGTTTGGAGTTGTTTTGTAACTATGGAAGAAACATGGATCCATTACAGTACTCCGTCTAAACAATGGGTTTCTTCCTATTTCCAAACCTAAAGAAATGGCTCGGTGGAAAGAGAATCAGCTCCAACGATGAAATTATTGACCAAACAAATGCCTATTTTAAGGACCTCGAAAAATCCTATTTTTTTTTTTTTTTTGGAAGGGATACAAAAACTGGAGAAACGTTGGACTAAGTGTATTGAATTAAAAGGAGATTATGTTGAAAAATAAATTTTTGTTTTGCAGAAAACACTGTGTTTCATTCAAAAAGTCACGGAATTATTGATCCTCTATTCAAATACATTTGTTGGAGCGTTCCATTGAGCTGATCGCTATTTTTTGAATTTTTCTGGGTATCAAGTATAAGTATGTAATAAATATATTTAGATTACACTCCCACAGATACCCAGCAAAAACTTTGCCTACTAAATAACGTGATTTGTAAGCGAGATCAGTATGAAAAACAGCTTCCACTTTTAGTGCTATAACTGATGAATTTTGTTCGCGATGTTCCAAAAGAGTTGTTTTGGATGCTGATTTTTTTTTTACGCACAAGAAAAAACATTTGGCTCGGTTGAGATTTGAACCCACGCATCAGAATACTGGTTGTGTTTGTTAGTCTGCCGTCTTACTCGCTACACCACTATCGATTTATGTATATTTTTATGTGCTAAAAAGTTGTTTTCATATAGGGAAATAAATATATAAAAAAATAAATAAACAAATGTTTGCCTCAAGTGGGAGTTGAACTCTCTTTGAATTTAAGTACACGTTTTTATAGTTAGGCGTTCTATGTAACTGAGCCACGTAAAAATCAAATTACTTTCATATTTACTAAATACTAGTTATCCAAGTACTAATAGGTAATGCTGCGAGTGGCGAATAAGCCTACATTGTAATGCATACAGTAAGCTGTTGCTTTTAAAAATAGAAGCTAAATTTTTGCTGGGTACATGACATTCATACTATATTCTATATACATACATTACGCTAATAATTTACAATACATTACATAGATTTTCATATCGAAACCATACAGCGATATCTTAACCGACAATTTGCAATATTACCTTTCTTTTATTAAAATTGATAATTTTATCAAAAAGAGTATTGTGTACCATGTCAGATTTCACGGTTCTATATTGATTTAAAAGGTGTAAACAATCTCAATAATGCTTATCCTACAAAGTTTTGTGATCTACACTTAAGCTATTTTCGCGGTTATGTCTCAATAAATTCATCACTATTTAGTTAAATTGTTATTGTAAAACAGTTTTTATTTTAATTTTTGTAATAATAAAATAAAAATAAGTAATTTGGATGAAATTTGTATATTATTATTTAAGAAATGCATTTCTGTACAAGAGTAGAGATTTAATTAATTTTGGAATTAAATCAAAAAATTTTGTAGTTGATTTTCAACAAAACTATAATTTTATCAAATTTTATCGAAAATCAATTAATTTTAGTTAATTAATATTATCATTTTATTGATTGGAGCAAAATTAATATAATCAATTTTGTAATTGAAGTTAATTTTTACTTTTTTCTGTGTATGAGTGTTTCCCGAGCAAAGAGTGAGTGTTTCTAAGGAAAGCGATGCGGAAAGCCCTTGTGTTTTGTGCTTTATTCTAAACAACTTGTGTGCGTTTAAGACGATTTAAAAAAAGCTTGAAAATTAATAACTGAAGGCTTTGCTCGATCATGAGCCATGACAAGTGCAAGAAATACATATTAATTGGGAGTAGATCAAGCAATAATTTATCGCTTTTAAAAGCATTTGAATTTATCCAAAATCATCGAATTGTTACGGACGATGAAAAGGGGAATCACGAAAAATTAAAATAGACACCATGGTACCCAAGTAATGCACCGTATTGAATGTGATCTATTATGCGTTGCTAATACAGTGTGAAACCATCACGAGAGATCTATGCTGAATACAATTGATCAGTAAGAAAAGAGCTTTGAACAAAAAAGGGCCAGAATATGCGACCATAATTTTCCCTTATGACCAAGAGTGGTTAGAAAAGTGTTTTTTTTTATATATTAAAAAATTCCATTTTGGAGGGAAAACGATTTTTATGTTACCAATATTTTAAATAGTTTTTGGTTAATTTTCACCCACTGTCGAGTTTATCGTCTTGTAAAGGAAGCATAAAATAAAAATTTTATTGAATAATTACAGAGCATGAAATAATCAATGCATAGTTGAGTTTTTAATTGTGCAGATGATGATGATGATGATGATGTACTTCTTTTATTTATAAAATTTATATATTTCAAATTGTACAAAAGTCTGTTTGTAAGTATGTGTAAATACCTTCATGCATTAATATACCATATAATACATAGTGATAATGGGTAATTAAAGTTTAAATGCTCGGAATATACAAACATATGTACGTATGTATGTAGAAATGTCTGGTTATATGCAATTGCGAATATGAGAATTTAGGTAACAAGTCTTCGAACCCATGTCTACGGTACTTGTTTATGTAGAATACAATTTCTGCAAATACTCATAATAATGGCAGCTGCTACATACTTACTACTTGATAGAACTTTTACAGTCACTTCACTTCTGTTTATACTGTGTTTCAACATCTTGAAAGTTGATTATTTTATGAGTTCATGTCTTAAAGTTAAAGCGTTATTGATTTAAATTGTACTTAACATTCATTTTTTTTATTTACTGCCAACCAACCAACCCCTGATGAAATTACCAATCAAAAAGTAAGGGGTGGAAAAACAGAAAATAATACTGCTAAGAATTATGTCAAAACTTAACATCTTCATCTTTCTTTAAGGACTTTGAAGTATTTTTTAAAACATGCCATACCACGAGTATGAGCACGAGAAAAGTGCACAAGAAAACAAATAAAAAATAATAATAGAAGTTCGATGAAAAACAGAAATAAATTTATTTAATACTAAATCTACTGGTGGTTGTTTAAAAAATAACTAAACAGTTGTCGTCTCCACTCTACACCCACCAACTTAGGTACTAAAAATGAAATAAATCAGAATCAGTCAGTGTCCTTTGCAAAAAATGAAAGAAAAAAAAAAAACGAAATTAAAAAACAAACAAAAAATAGTATTGTAACTTTTGCGAATATTGTTTAACTTTCACTATCATCATCAAAATTAATTGAAGCAGAAAGTTATTGAAGATGTACAAAAAATGACATTATCGAAGCAAAAAAATAAAATATACTACAGTCAATGAAAAAATTATTTTTTAAATTTCTTTAGGTAAACATATTATAATTTCTTCAGATATGTTTTATTACTAATTTTTGGTGAAAATTTTGGACCAGCCTGTAAACTTTTGGGAACTTAAATTTAACCAGCCATAAAGCTTCAGTATATAAATGAATTTAAAAGGAGCTACTCTATATTGAAGTGTGTTTTATGACATTGTAGAAAATATATCATTAAAAGGAGCAACTGAGCTATTGAAATTTGTTGTCTCCTGCTGTACATTGAGTAAATATTTATTGTAAATTTTTTTTGAAGTTGAGATTATGAAATATTATCTTTAGAAACATATTTAAAGCAAACTATGATCCAGGCAAGGAAGTAAAGAATTGATAATACTTACAAAAATAAAAAGAAAAAAACTTTGATATTGAGTATTTGTCTAAAATTAATTTCAAAACCTTTGCATTTGAAACAAATATAAATAAATCAAATGGCAAATGTATATTTAATTTAAAGTTTAAAAGTCAATATTTGATAATAAATAATGAAATCTATAATTGAATAAATTTAAATTAATGTAATGGAAATTAAATGTAAACTAAAAGGTCAATCATACCTTTAGACTATTCGTAAACTCCACTGACTTTTCAACATAATTGCTCTATTTAGTATCAATTGATTGATTAGTTTTTAAATATTTTAAGAACACACAAACATATACATAAACAGAATTGCATGTGCTAGTATTTAAGTTGTACACACAACAAACCAACCCACATTTACTAATTTTGTGATCCCATAAATCCCAAAGGGATCTTTAAACACTCAGATAATCCCCTACATTTAATTAGAGCACACGCCATGGAAATGTTATAAAGTGCAACATATAAATAATTACATGTGTATAAGTATGTATATTTGTATCGAATGTAATTTGTTAAACCATTTACTTATTACATTGCTATAGTTAGTGCAACTTTGTCAATGTACAAATGTATGTATGTTCGACTGTGCATACAATATGAAGTGAGAATTTGAATTTATCTTTCGAAGACATCAAATATGGATGATGTATTTCGTAATGCATACTTCCGTTATGGCTTCAAAAGACGGCATTTTTAATTGAATTCATCAACGTTGTACGGGATAATATACATTTATTTACTTTATGATGTTGTGGTTAAATAAAACTCATTAGATTCATTGCTTTTGTACCCTGGACTATAGACGAAAACTTATTTTAAAAATGGAACATGAACATTTTGCATTCAATAATATTTTATATAAATAGGGTTGAACTTCTTTTAAAGCCAGGGCTGCCAGATTCTTTCTTTGGTCAACACAGAAATATATGAGGAATTTCTAAAAATTTCGGAACATTTTGAAACCTACTTTATCTTGTATTTTCCAAGTTTATTTTAAAAGTAGAAAAAGTGTTGATAGATTTTAGTAGACCTTACAAAATAACTAAGAAATCCAATATTTTAAATCCTTCGCGAAAAATCTCACTGAACTACAGGCATTTGACACTAATAAATATAAAAAAAAACCAGTTTAAACTTTTGTGGATTTTTTGTTTAATTTTAGTTTTGCTCTGATAACACTATGCAACAGCGTCTTTGAGTCGAAATCATTTCATCTGCAATTGATACCTCTTGATAAGTGTAATAAACCCCCCAAAGGATTTTTCGCTGGCAGGTCAAAATTTATGATCTTTTAAACTTTTCTATTTTTGCACCAAAGTAGTCTCAGATAAATCGAAAAAAGTAATATAAATATAGATTGAAGCTAAATTGCTTTCGCATAAATATTTAGAGCATTTAACGGAAAATATTTCATTAGGACTTTCAATTAATTTATCTCTCCTTATAAGAGGTCATTTCTAGTCCGATTTTAAGAAATAACATGAAAGTCGATTAAGGCTAAGGTTTAATGGGTTAAAATGATCTACGAATATTTTTTTTTTTTTTTTCATCAAATTTTACTAAGGGTCTCCAAAGGTAAAAAATTCATCCGACTTATCATTTATTCTTAAAGAAGAGAATTATAAATTTTTCTTAAATTTCTTATATAAACGCCATAAGCCAAAAAAAAAAATTATTTATTAAAATTATTAATAATTTTATTAATTTTATTTCTTTGGATAAGTTTAAAAAACGGACAAAAAATGACCTCTTATAATGAGAGATAGACGAAAAGAAAGTTATAATGAAATATTGCCCGTTAAATGGTCTAACTATACTATATACTATTTTTCTATTTATCTGAAACTACTTTATATATGTATGACAAGTAACCGGTTTACTATCTGATAAAAAGTTATGGGGCCATAAAAAGAAAACCAAAAATTTATGATTTTTTAAATTTTGCAGTTTTTTTGATAGAAATTTGCGTTATTAAGGAAATTAAATTTAAAAAACATAATTTTAAAGATGAACTGATTACCTACAGTTTGATCAGGAAGCCAGACATGGGATTGCATCTTCACAAACTTTCATATAATTAGCGTAAATATTTGTAAAATTGTATGACGTTAAAAATTTTTAAATGCAAACATTTTACGCAATTTCGAAAATTTTCACCAAATATCAAATTTTGCTCTGAATTTTTTTTAATATAAGATAAGACTTTAGACCATCGAAAAATATCTGTAAAGAATCATCTTAATGGTTAAAATTGATATTATATTTCGCTTGCTGACAACTATCGCAAAGTATAAATTATGTTAATATAGATGCCAAATGAAGGCATTTTGTTTGCTTAATACTAAAATTCAGGTAGCGCCAAATTGTTTGACCCACCTCAAAAACCAGTCCATCATATTTCGCATTAAATACGGTCAAATGGGGTGTAGAATTGAAGAAAAGTAGGTTAAATATCAACCAACAAAATCGTTATTGAATTCAACAGAAATTTTTGTTAATTTTTCGTAAATTAGTTAAATCGACAAAAATTCTTCAATATGACTAATTCAATTAGTTAATTAAGAAGTAGTTAATTTGACAAATTTTTAGTCAAATTAAAGAAAATATTATTCAAATTAACTAAATTTTTTATTCATGTTGAACAATTTTTATTCAATTTAACTAAATTATTTATTTAATTCTACTAAATTTTTGTTGAATTGAATAAAAAATTTATTCAAATTAACTAATTTTTTTCTTCAAATTGAAGAATGTTTATTCATTTTAACATTTGAATTTTATTCAATTTGACAAAATTTTGTCATTTCTAAAAAGCTGCTTAAATTCCTGGAGGAAATTTAATTATGTTGCTGTCATCAGAAATAAAACAAATAAGAACTTTAATAATATTTATTGTATACAAAATATAATTCGTATTAGAAGTAAGCATTTAAAAATATATATAGAAAATTATTTAATTAAATTAAGTACAAACCTACGAAGCTTTAATTATACGCTTTCAATAAGGTAAAATAAACCAAATAAACTATCGTCTGAAATAAAAAAAAATTATTTGAAAAATAAGAAATTTTGTTATTTTATAACTAAGTTGTAATATATTACCTTCAGGTATATTCTCTATTTGTTTCATATTTTGTCACAAAAGTTTGTTCGCTGGATCCTTGACATGATCATTAAATAATATGATGTTTTATGAAAATGTTTCATAATTCAAATGGAAACAACCCACATGATAGTACAAGTGTTTAATCGATATCGACCTGAGAAAATAAAAAATATGCATTTATTAAAAATTTTATTTAACTTAACACACTACTTTTGTACCATTTATTAAGTACTTTAGATGTGCACTGGTTCAATTTCTGACCATGTAGAATTATAACTCAATATTTTTATCGTTTATTTCTGGATGATCTATAGCAAAGTATAAAAAGTGTAATGAAAAGGAAAATATAAATATATATATATACTATATACATTAGGGTTCGTTTCGAAAAGAAAAATTTCTTTCGGCATTTGGATGTCATACCTTTTTAGAAGGTTTTTGCATCAGTAAAAATAATGGCGTATTTTGTTTTTTTAAATTCGAACTCCTTCCCCTGCATATCTGCGGCTAAAAACGCACTTTTTGGGCGCCATTTTTTGCAGAGACGAATCCAATTGATTTATAAAAAAATTTCTTTTATACATCAATTCTACATAAAATTTTAGTAAGAATGATCCAATTAGGGTGTCCGAAAAATTGACTTTTTTCAAAAAAGTTTTAAAAATATATTTTTTTATAAACACAATGAAAATATACTATTTGCTTAGAAATATAACGCAAAAATATTTACTTAACCACTTTTCGCTTTAAAGTTATAAGGCATTAAAATTTTCATATAATAGCAAAAAATAAAAATAAATATATGGAAAGAGGTACTAATAAAGCAACAACGAACGCTGACAGAAGATTCACCATTCGAGATGCCTCCAATTCTACTAATTCTGCGTCCAAAATTAAACAAAAATCAGATATTTAAGTTTTACCGTAAAATGTGTTATTCGAAACCTAGTGCACCTAAGAAGACTAAAAATTATAAAGAACCCATCTCTAAACAGCATTCGTGAAGTAAAACTATTCCCGTTTACCCGTGAACGCATTTTCTAAAAAATCAATCAATATTGAAGGCTCCAATGACTATAAATATTATTATTTTCGTCATTTGAGAAAAAGGGATGCTAATTAGGTATCCCATAAAGCTGCGAAGGAAATGTAATGGCGTAGAGTGCTACTTCATATTATGAGACATGTGAACTTCGATTTTCTACGCATAGAGTTACGGAAAAAACTTACAAAAGCTTACGGGAAAAGAATTTCTAACATTTTATACACTATTTAAATTAATTTCATGGACATTCCAGTTCGACAATACCCCTATTCACACCGCAGGAGCGTGAAAACAAAGAAATCGAAGTCAAAATTTTAACACTTTGCAGTGGTTATCATACTCTCTCGACCTTAATATAACATAAAATGTATGGAAATTGCTGTCACGTAATGTTTATAAGTCGGACAGATAATACTAGCACAAAAATTCATGATCTGAAGAGATTAAAAAAAGTTGGAGCAAACATTCTTTGTTAAAAGTTAAAAATCTTTATAAGTCCATTCCAAATGTAATTTTTTAGGTTAAATTAATTAATAAAACAAGCTAGAACGCTATATTCGGCCATGCCGAATCTTATATACCCTCCACCACTGGGACAATGTTTTCATTAGTTTTAATATAGGAAAAATTCTTCGGAAAGTGGTGCTTTTATGATTTACTTATTAATTTTTGGCGTCCATAATAGGGTGGTGGTTTAAATTTGTTCAAATAAAGGTTTTGTATTGTATATAAGATATTTTAACCAATTGTTAGGCAAATGAATTGTAGAAAGTAAAAAGTGTAAAATAAAATATACAAATGCAGAATATTACATTAATACTAACATTTATATGAATTAATACGCATTACGATTATTACCGAAAGTGCGTTCATATGAGAGCTATTATAAATATCTGTATGGGATTTATGCACCTTAAAGTGATTTTCGGAAGAGGGATTTGTATGGGATCTATGGTCAAGTATTGATCGATCTTGATGAAATTTGGCACAAAAATATAAAACTTCTTTGCACCGAATGTCTTTAAAATATTGCCTTCATGATCCTTAAACCTCTATTCCGGGAAGATATTTGTATGGGGACTTGGTCAAATAATGGACCGATCATAACCGTTTTCAATATGCTTCATCTTTCTGCCAAAATAATTATTCATGCCAAATTTCACGACGATATCTTTAAAATTGCGACCTGTACTTTGTCACAATATTTACATGGACAGACAGTCAGCCAGACGGAAGGACAGATATCGTTAATTCGACTCACACAGTGATTTTGAATCGAACGAAATACAAAGTCGATTTAAAGAATGAAAAACTGAAATCATATATTGCGTTCAAATCGAAGCTCGATTGTAAAAGCATATTTGTACAACAAATAGGCCTTTTTTGCTTCACTATACAATATTAATAGTAAACATTTTAATTTTTCCGAATTTAAAACTTATACTTAAATCAATATAATAAAATTGATCAATTATTTTTGTAAATCTGTGCTTACATCAAATTTATATTTAAGGAGGCGATTAGGGAATCATAATATTAGACTTGTGGCCAGTTGTGGATCGATATTTTTACCAAGTGTAAAATAAAATAAAGTATTCAAATGTAGAATATTTCATTAATGCTAACACGCAGCAAAAATACGGTCAGGAGCCTCCAAAAAATAACGTTTTAATCACTTCAAAAGTGGAATAAAGTGCAAATTTCGAACTTTATTGGAAATTCTTAATAATTGCTTCAAAAAGAAGTGAAAATAAATAAAGTTTTAGAGGAAAAAGTGTTAAAATTTCTAAGAAAATTAAAATTTTAAAAATTTTAAAGCGTTTTTATAATCTTTTAATAAGGCTTAAACGGAATTTTTGTTAAACAATTTTGTAAATATAATTAAAAGGAAAGTACTTCAAAAGCAATGAACAGGAAAAATAAAAGAAGAACACTAAGTACTTCCTTTCAATGACAACACAATGTTAAATTTATGACTTTTTCAGCTCTTTTTCAGTTCCTTTCTTCCTATATAAATTAATGCTACTTTTCATAGAATTTTATTAAAATATTACCATTATGAACGTTAAACACCTATTCCGGGAAGACATTTTTATGGGGGCTAGGTGAAATAATGAACCGATCATAACCAATTTCAATAGGCAACGTTTTTATATCAAAATAATTATTCGTGCCAAATTTCATTACGATATCTTTAAAATTACAACCTGTAATTAGTTCACAGGGTTAACATAGACAGACAGACGGACAGAGAGCCAGACGAACGGACAGATATTAGAGAGTCGTTTCTCTGATGATGTTTGAAAACCTAAATGAGTAAACTAAAGCAAAGTATAATCTGCCAACTATAAGTATACTCTTCCAACTATAAAAGTTTCCCTCTGCATAATTTAAGGTGATTTATTTAAAAGAAATAAGCATTTACCTTTAATTTATATTATTTCTGCTCAAAGGTGCTCTTAAAAATTTTAAAAATTATATTTGAAGACTTTTATAAATACTAATCTTTAAGAAAATTCTAAGAATTACCTATGCTTTTTAAAATGCATTAAAAGGTTATAAATAAAATTCTAACATAACTAAGTTTTATTTTTACAATAAAAATTAAATTAAGTTATTAATTATAAACGCACTATAATAAATTATAAAGTAACATAAATTTGTATCAATTCTTTTTCTTTAATGTACTAAACAAAACTTTAAGAAATTTATAAACAATTTCATATTTATGCCAGCAACATTATACTTATTTACATCTACATGTTAGCAGACAAACTTTTAAAAAATACATTTACATATCCTTCTTTATCGATGTGTACATCTCAAAACACTTCGAACTACAACTTATCTACTTAGTTTAGTAAACTTATCAACATATGTTGTTAAAAAGTAGAGAACACACCATGTCGTGGTGTGTTCGATGGTTACCACGATCAGACATCAAACTCAACATAGTTGCATACCTTTGTGTTTATCAACATTCATATTGAGGCGAACACACACACATGAACTCCATATAAATTATAATATGATGCTTCAGTAAAACTTACGGCGTAGTAATTATAAAAACTGTTCATATTATTGTCTATAACTTTTGCCTTACTGAACCGATTTAGCCAATTTTTGGCAGTAATTTAAAGTGAGCATAGATAGATATTTTTGCAAAATTTTATTAAAATCTTTTTATTTATTGTTGAAATATTATCAGTCAAAGATTGATTTATGGATTTTTTCAGATTTGGTAATATAACTTTTTTTCTACAGAACCGATTTAGCTGGTTTACAATACCAAACTGCTTGGGAGAACAACAAATAACCTGAGTGATTTTCATTGGAATAGCTCAATCAGTTTGGACGTGAGAATGTTTTCAACAGACGGGCAGACGGACAGACGGACATTGTTTAATCGACTCAGAATTTCATATGGTGCAAGAATATATATACTTTATGGGGTCTTAAATGATTTTTTATAGGTGTTACACACAGAACGACAAACTTAGTATACCCTCTTTCACCACTAGTGGCGGAGGGTATAATAATACACAGGTCAACAAAATCCAAAAAATTCTGGAATAAGTCTACAATATTATTATTATCTGGAATAAGTCTACAATATTATTATTCCTTAGGCTTGATATAGTGTAGAAAGTCAAACGAAAATTTTCCATAACGTCACATTTTTAACCAAAGAAAATTTGTTTCCTTGTGAATGTTTTAGGTTATAAAATTTTCAAGATATATTTTTTCCTAATTTTTTGTTAGCATTGTTATTTAAACTTAGATTTTTATTTTTTTCAAACTTTTGGTGTCTACGCATTTTCCGTCAATGCGATTTTAAAAATTTTACCATTTGTGAAATCTACGGTCTTGTATCAGGTATATTAAATACAAATTTCCCCTCTACATCCACTCTTTACCTTTCATTGGTTTGGTGAGGTTTAATTGAGAAATTCGTGGTTTCTACAATTTTAAAGACATCTAGGGGCTATGTATGATAAGTAAGAGACTTAACTAGTACTACTTATTTATAGCCCCATGTATTGGCTATATAACATGACTAACTTATCTGCTCTACCTATTACTGGGAAAATTTTATAACCTAAATACTCATCATGAAACTATATTTTCTTTGGTCCTCAATGGGTTAAAAATGTGACGTGATGGAAAAAAACCGAAATGTTCCTGGTGATTGGGATGACTATACCTACAATAACTGGAACATGATTTTCTAGATACTTTTTTAGTGTTGACCTGTGTTATTAATAATTTCCGAATAATGTAACAAAAAGAATCATATTAATCAATACATCTTGTTGTTTTATTGAATAAATAATGTTGAACCTATTCAGATGAAACAAAAAAATTACCTACAAAATCCTTTTGTTGAAAACAAATGATTAAAAATCGTAATTAGTTATTACTTAAATTTATTTTGCTTGCAGATATTTTAAAAATGAAAACTTTAAAGTTTATTATGAAAAAAAAAAATATTAATTTTCATTATTATTTTAAAAATAACAAGAGGTTTAATGTAACGAAAATCTTGAACTTATTCAGTTGAAATGCAGTGTATGTTTCTTCAATTTACTAAAAAAATTATTTAAATTAACGAAATTTATTCAATTCTACATGTCTTTAGTAAATTTGACTAAATTTTGTCAAATTGAAGATTTTTTTTTTCAATTTGACTAAAATGAATTAGTTAATATTAACGAAATTTCTTCAATTCTACACGTCTTTAGTAAATTTGAAGATATTTTGTCAAATTGAAGAATATTATTCAATTTGACTAAAATAAAATTGTTAATTTTAACAAAATTTCTTCAATTTTACATGTCTTTAATAAAATTTACTATTTTTTATATATTTTTACTATTCTATTTAATTTAATTTTAGTTAAAATAAATTAGTTTATGTATTAGTATATTTTATCAAATTTTATATATATCGTTCATATAACTAAATAAATAATACGTATATAAGAAATATATATTTATATTTTTTACATATTATCAAAAACTGTATTAGTATTTATTTATTAACCTCAACAAAAATATAATTTGAAAGATGGACGTACAAACTTATTTTGAAGAATTTTCTTCAATTCTACATGCCTTTAGTTAATTTGAAAATATTTATTCAAATTGAAGAATTTTATTCAATTTGAATTTTACAAAAATATATTTCTGACAAAAATTTTTTAGTAGATTTAAAAAAGAATTTGTTGATTCGAAGAAAAATTTTGTTGATTTGAAGAAAAAATCTTTTAATTTAAATATTTTTTTTCGTTAAAATTCTATGAAAATTTTTCGTCAATATTGCTTACGAGATTTGGTTCAGTGTATGTTCAAATATCAGTTGTGCCAACTTTTTCATATTTTTTATTATCATTCACTAATTTTTTGTTTTTTAGTAAGTACCCTAGAGTAAAGAGAACCGGTTCAAAACTATTCACGTGACAGGTTCTCAGGGCTAGTGACCGGTCCCAGTTCCGGAACTTTATATGAGAAGAACCTGTCACTTTAACATGGGGTTGTCATTGGAGGTGGCTAATTAGCCCCTTGGGACAGGTCACAGGATAGGTCCTAGGACAGGTCCAAGAGGACAGGTTCAGTAACGATTATTGTAATAAAAATTTTATAAAAATTCGGTAATTGTTTACTTTTAAACATTATTTTTATTATTATCTTTATTAAATTATGTTTATTTAAATTTTATAATTTTTCGTTAATATCGATGGTGGCACCCCGGCTCGAACCCATGTTCATCTGACGTATGTTATATTTTATAGTCTTCAACGCTTACCACTTAGCCACTAATTGTTATTGCGCGAGAGTTGCTATTTGCGCACTTGACGAGCATGTTAATTGTGAGTGTGTTTGTGTCAACCAGTTCTCAATTGGAACTTTGGTGACGAGTTAGGTGTCAATTGGTATTCAACTGGTACAGAGAAACCGGTCCATTACTGCAATTACCACAAATTTCCCGCAGGGTAACTACTTATTCAAATAGTAGTTTATAGGGGAAGTATAAGTAAAACTCATGAATTTGTGGACATCACCATATCAAAGTAATGAGTTTTTCACTAGAATTATAAGTAGATGTTGGCGTCTAATTGAGATTTTCTCTCTATAGAGCATAGATTTTATTTGTTCGTGTTATTTGCAAGATATTAAAAATTATGGAAATATTTAATTTCCTTGAATTTCATTTTTATATCCTACACCACTATAGATGGTTGGGGTATTATGTGATTGTGCTGACCCCCAACTTTAATGTATATCTGTCCATGTAAATCTTTTGAACAAAATTCAGATCGCAATTTCAAAGATATCTTGATGAAATTTGACACAAATAAGTATTTGACAAGGACGAAGCCTATTGGTTATGATCAGTCCACTGTTTCACATATCCGCCATACAAATGCCCTCCCGGTATAGGGGTTTAACAATTATTAATGCCTTAAATATAGAAGTATTTTAGTGAAATTTTGTACAAAAAAGTTGTATATAAGTACACATTATTGTACAAAATTTCATGATGATCGGTCCATAAAGACCATAAATCCCATATAAACCCCTGTTCCGGAAATCACATAAACGTGCATTAATCCCATACGAATGTTAGTATCAAGTTAATGTTCGACACAAATATGTTTTATATAAGTAGAAACCACAATGCCAAATTTTTTGAGGATCTATCCACAATTCGGGAATCATCCTAAAGTGTACACTGAACCAAAAAGGTACATAAATACAATTAAAAAGTTCACTATTACAATGAATTTGTGCACTAATTTTGACCCTATGTACAGGTTCATTGAAACAATGAATTGTCATACATTAATATTATAATTTAATGTACAAGTTCATTGATTAAATTTATTCTTACATTGAATCATTTATTAAATAAAATAAATAATTTCAGTGAACAGTACATTGGTTTCAATGAACTCATATTTTGTCCCAATGAAACTATACATTAAAAATGTATTATAATAATAGGCGTGCTCTGTATTTCTTGTTTCTATTTTATTTTATATTAAATGATTAAAGTATACGATATTGAGTTAATATAAGCAAAAATTAAATATAAATATAAAAATAAAATTATTACATTTCACTAAAAAATTTAAATAAAAAAAAATGCATGTTACAGATATTATCGTGTTTGCTTTGTCATTTATAATAATATAGTAATTCCTGTTGTCCTCTATATTGCTCAATGATGGTATGGAATATCCATTTAGATGCCACATTAATATAACTACAGCATTATCCTTAACAAAGAAAGTTTATAAATGAAATTTTTAAAATTCGTTCAATTATTTAAAATATTTGAACTAGTTACCTTTAAATCTTTTTGGTCTATAGAAATTTCCTTATTTTGACGATCACCAGATGTACACAGAAAAAAGTAAAAATGGATTTCAATTACGAAATTTGTAATATTAATTAATTTTTAATTGATTTTGCTCTAATCATCAAAATGATAATATTAATAACTAGAATAATTGATATTATTATTACTTCTTTTCCTTAAATAGATGCAATGAGGTGAAAATTTTTGGAGATTTATATAAATTTATTGTATATCTGTACTTTTATAGACAAATATTTAATTTTTTTTATATTTTATCAACAGCTGTCAATTTATTAAAAAACAAAACTAAGAACCAATTAGAAAATTAATTATATTAATAAATCATATAATTAAATTCCAATATAAAGTTAATTAAAAATTTTATTAAAAAATTATTTGAAATATTTTTTTCTGTGTAGCATTCAAATCTTGATTAGTCTGTAATATATTTTTATTAAGAATTCAATTAAAATATTTCATATATTTATGTATACTTACGAATCGAATCCTCTTGATTTTGAAATCGCAATATTTTTTGAAACCTTGGTATTTAAGGCTAATAACACATTCTTTTGTATCTTAGTGTTTTTATCTACATATATATAAATGAAATGTAATATTTAAAAACTGTTTAAAATCATAAACATTATTGAACTTACGTGTTATGAAGGCAAGTCTCCAAATTCCTTCTTTTGTGTAATTAATTTAATTTGGTGTATTCAATTATGCTGCTCGACTTCTCCTTTGCGAATAAATTATATTTATGTATTTTAATAATTCGATTTATCTTATTTAGTTTTTAATTATTTTCGTTTTTAATATAACACTAATTTTTTTACTTTTTGCTTTAAAACGCGTCATTTCTTGTTAAAAGATAAAAGAAAACTGAGTTGTATTTGTTTTCAGTTTACTTTATTTCCCGTTAAAAATCATTTATTTTAATATAATTTAATGAAATTTATCATTGGTTCAATGCTTATTTTCATTGTGTAATGCTTCTTCTTAATTAAATCAATGTATTAGTACATTGAATAAATTAATTCAATGAACTAATACATTAAATCAATTAACTAATTTACCTATTGTAATAAGAAATAAATTTAATGAATGGTTTCAATGTAATGTTCATAATAGCGTTAATAATTTCATTGAATATTTTCATTGAAGCAATGAATTTCTACATTAAGTTAATAATTTTTTGGAAAAAAATTAATGAATTTCATTTAATGTACTTCATTCATTGAAATTACTCTTTTCAGTGTATAAATTCATATAAATGCTAGTATCAATGCCATATTCTATATTCGTATATTTTATTTTACACTTCGTAAAAGTATAGGTCCACAATTGACCACAGGTTTAACATAAGATCCCTCCCCGAATTTGGATGAACATACACAATGGTGGAGGGTATCACATGGGCGGGCTTGACCTACTACAATTTTTTATTTGTTATAATATTTATAAGGATATAAGGATTTTTGAAATAAATAATTATGCTGATGTTTTAAATGCTCAAAATAATGCTTATGTCAATCTTTAAATAGTACATAAGTCATTCGATATTTGAGTTAATTAGCAGGTTGTTTATACTCAGTGCAGTGCAATAAAAACGATCTTTCATGAGAGGTATTATTATGAGAAACCGAACTAAAACGTATTTTAAGGTAACTATCACCAATGTTATGAAAATCACGAGATTGTCATTTCACATGCGGTTTGAAAATCGCTAAATTTATTTTAACATGTTCATGAAGATTGCTCCATAATTGACCATAGCTCCCATATGAACCCCTCTCTTGAAAATCACTTTAACGTGCATAAATCCGACAGAAATTTTAGTATTATGTTAATATTTGGCACAAATATGGTTTATATAAGTAAAAACTACAGTACCAAATGATCGAACATACGACTACTTCCGGGAATTACCGTAAATATATAGATGTCATATTATGTATATGTATGTATGAATGTATGTTTTATAGAAATATACATTACACTTCATGCAAGTAACGTGCACAATTAGAAAAATGTTCCATATAAGACCCCTCCACAAATTTCGATGTACATATACAATGGTGTAGGGTTTCATATAATCAACTATGTTTTCTTACTTGTTTTATTTAAAATTGTTTGAAAATATTACTAGATAAAAACTAGTAATAGTAATGAGAAGAAAATATATTAAATTTTATTTGTACACCAAATAATTTCATTTTTTAAACTTTATTAAAGCAAAATAGACAACTTCACTTTGGTGAAACATCTATTTTGCGATTTCAAAACGTAATCGCCAATTTGATGCGATTTGCGATTTTCATCACATGGCCGCGTTTAAAAAATTTTTTGGTTTTTCAAATTTCTATAGAGTGATTCTATATCAAAACGGACAGAAAACAGGAATTTTCGGATTTGATATCTCCGCAACAAAATTCGCTACAGATATTACCCAATGCAAGTTTTGCTCAAATACTTTCATACTTTCAGACTGAAAATCTCTTCCGGTCCAAAAATATGACATTTCAAAAGTTAAAAAACTCTCGAATTTTTTCAAAAATTGAAATGTATACACTTTTTTTATTGCTCATAACTTCTAAACTATACATTGTAGATTCCCAAAAAGATATTGACTTTAAAATGACATGTATGAAATTTATTTATTTCGAAAATTCAAAGATCAAAATCGATGATATAAAGATCCAACCTGATAAATATCAGAAAAAACGTTACTTTAAAATTCTAAAAAAATAGTATATTGATAATTTAGCCATGCTAAAATTTCAAAAAATATTTTTGTGAAGTTGAGATGAGTTGGGTTCGCTAATGGGAAGGAAGCGTTTCACTATAAGTATTAATTTAATGTAGTGCATACATGGAAAGAATATAAGTAACCGATACGCGGATGTTGCAACTTATAGATCATTACAGTGAGAGTTTTCAATCTCTAAGAAATTATTGAGATAAAAATTAATTTAAAATGGGAAATGTCCGTCCTTTTACGAGAACATTAATATACAATATTAATTCAGAAAAAATACTGGTGCCGACTATTGGATTTATAGAAAATTTTTAATTTGCTAATCATCTAATGCCGACTATTAAAAATGGTGAAAAATGTTGTTCCTTATGTTGGCATCCGCTTAAATAAAATGAATTATTATTCAGTTCTAAATTTAGTATATACAATGCAATGTTTAAATTGATATTTACAATTGCACATTGCTACCATTCAAATACAATTTCAATTAATACGATTAAATACCTTTTTTTAATAGGTCTATCACTAGAAATCTTGTTCAAATTTTATCATAAACATAGTGTTACAGAATGAGTTAAAGAAAGCACCAATATATTGTTCTTAGACAAACTTAACCACTACCATTAGAAAGCAGGAATATATTTTGAATATAATATTAATTTTGTATACATATTAAACGGTCTTAATTATTTCCATTTTAATTCAAAAATGTCGAGTACCGGTACATGTCGAACTTACCCTATTAAAAAAAAAATAAAAAATTATCTGTACAATTTGACTTAAGTTTATATCTTTTACATAACTTCTTAACTAAAGGAGTGTCCAATATGATATTTTACACGAGTACGGAGAAGAGTTGTGGTAACATTATATAATTTTTTAAGAATTTTAAAAATATCGCTTTTGGAGATATATTTGTTAAAATTTTATAAATCTAATTATCACTTTTGAACTTTCGAAGTAAATTAACTTACTACAAGGCAATATTTTAATCTTTAATTAGATACTAAATTTAAAAGATTATTGTGTATAGGAGTCATTCTATTTAAAACTAACGGGAAAAATTTAAAATTTTAAACCTTACCTCTCCGAATTTTACGATATTCAGATAATTTTATCAAGTGGTTTGCGAAATATAGTGATTTGAACGACTAAAATATGCAAAGTTGTATACACAAAACTCCAAATATCTTTAAAAGTACTTATGGTACAAGATTCATTAAGCTGTCATATTAAGGGCCGTTATTATAACCTACCTATAAAATATCAGATAGTTAAAGGTAAGATAAACTAAAGTGAACAATAAAGTAAGCTTGGTTATTACAACTTGGTTTTAAAGTAAATTTTATAATTTAGATAATACGGCAAGATCAAAGCAGAAACTGATTACTTTTGGCTACTTAACGTAGTGGAAACATGCACTACTTGAACGTAACTGCCAGTAACGGCAATAAAAACAAAGAAATTTTTAAAATAAATGAGTTAAAACAAACTAAAAGACGACGCCGCACAGTGTCACATTCATCCAAATTAGGACGACAAAAATACGGAAATAAAATACTATTTATTAGTAAACATATCATATATCATGGAAAAAATACTAAGGGATTTGAAAGTGTCTATAGCGCGAATTATGAATTTTCAAAGTTGCAACTTTTAAAAATCTTTTAGTTTTATTTACAACTTTTGTAAAGAGGTATAGCTCATATAGCTCTGTAAATAATGCAGATATTAATATGATCTTTTTTTTTTTTTTTTTTTTGGCATGTAATAATAAATGTATCCAAGGTATTTTTTCATAATTTGCTAGGTTAAAAAATTAATACTGATAGCCTGTTTCTCTATGTCGAACGAAAATCAAAGCGAACGAAAGCAAGTCGAACGAATTCGAATAATTTTGGGTTTCTGTATTTCCTACGCTTTCGTTCGCATGGAGTTACGTCTTTTCGTATTGTTTTTGTTTTATTTTTCTTTCAGAGTAACTTTTTTTTGGTAAAAAATTAAAAATACTACTAAATTGTTTAAATGTAAATAAACCAAGTAAATAAACAAACAAAATTAAAATAATTAAAAAAAAAAATTAAAAAATAAAAATTTCTATGATTTTTTTTTTTTTTTTAAATTGTTTTTAGACACCAAATCGTCATTTATGGATACCAAATACATCAAAATGAATAATAAACATGATTAAGGAACATTTGCAATGTGAGTATTTTTCCTACTTTTCTTTAAAAAATTCAAACAGTCGAAAGCAAAATAGCAAGTGACTGATTTTGAAAATTTTGTTCTTATCGTTCGAAATACAGAAACCCAATTTTATATGAAAACACGTTTTCTTTCGACTTGTCGTTCGACTCATTGTTCGCATAGAAGTGAGTTAGAGAAACCCAAAAAATCAGTTTTCGTTAGCTTAGAAGGCGAAAGAAAGCTTTCGTTCGACATAGAGAAACAGGCTATGAAAAAAATGTTTTTTATTTAAAACAATCATAACATTAAAAAATTTATTTATTGGGAAATTCTATTTTTAATGGACTGGAACTAAAAAGTTCCAACGAGTGTCAATTTAAAAATACGATTGTTATATAAAAGAACATCTATAAAATTATATTTGAGAATATTGGCTACGACTTTTTGCGATCTTTTAAAATATTAGGAAAAAATGTGCTGTACCTCATATTAGCAATATTTTAAGATAATGGCTAAAAATTTGTTATGAAAATGTTACACTAAGATTGTTGTAATTAGATCTTGCTGCGCCTACTTTTAAAATATTCTTTATTTTAATAAAATTTACAAAAATATGTCCGAAATTCATACAAATAAAGTATTTTTTTTTAGTATGGAATATTTACGGCCTTATCTACTAACAGACTATACAATTTCAGACCAATGTCTCCAAAACTGGATTTTTGTCATTCTAAAACTGCCAAATGTGACACTGTGCGCCGGAACAAATATAAATAATCACAGAAAAAATACTAAAAACTACAGCGGAATAAATATAATTTTATTTATTTATTTATTTATTTCATAAAGCATAAAATATGGCAACTCTAAATGCATAAACCTTGCGATAAAAGTTAATGGTCGGATGTTCTTACCTTTAGCTTATCTGTCACTTTTGCCTTAATTTATACTTATAATAGCCAAAAAACAGTTAAAGTGACCGGTAACATCCTAACTTTAGTTATTTAGTTATAATAATAGGCTTTAAAAAAAAATACCTTTAATATGACGTATAACATGACTTTTTTTCTCAACATTAAAATGGTCAATAGTGAATCTGCTCTGTATGTGTTCAAATTCAACAATCTTTGCAACGTCATAAAGACTACAAAAAGATTTTTACAATCAAGGAAATAAATTTAACAATTTCATAGTACCAGTAATGAAGTTATCCGTCCATTGTTGCACAGCCCATTCCTTAATAACAAGGTGTTATTAAGAAGAATTAAACTTGTATTAGACAAAGAACTTTCTTTATTCCAATGAGTCACAGTATGTGTATAATAAATACTTAAGTACATAAATATGTACATAATATGTATTAAACTATTAGTAAGTATAAATATTTGGATAAGTTTTATACCCTACGTAAAGTATGGAGTTTAAATTAAAATTAAAACTCAAAAATTATTAAGAAAATCTTGAAATAAAAACAGTTAGTGTGCAATACTTATGTACATATGTATGTATATGTATATGAACAAATAAATTTTAATTAATTCATTAAACAGAAAATGCATAAAGTCCAGTTTAAAATGCATTTATGAAATAAAAAATGCATGAGTGTGTATGTGAACTCAGATCAAACCAAACAACAAAAACACTATATTCTTAAACTTTTTATTTTTTTCATTTTCAGTTTTATTTATTCATTTTTTGTCATATGAATGTAGTATCAGCAGCCTTATGGGAGTTTATGAACCAACCATGTCGTATACAAGTATGAATGTTTTATTTGAGTTATGGGTCAATGGTCTCCATGCTGTCCATTTTCATGATTTTATTTTTAATTATTTTTAATTTAATTGTCGCGCCTTGCGTGAGTATTTTTTATTAAAATACAAAATACAAATATAAAACAACAGCAGCGTCAATTGCACTAAAAATATGTATTATCCATGACTTTCATTAAGAAAATTGTTAAATGTATGATAAAAGAAATTACAAACAATATTCGCTTGGAATTTCAATTCTACGAATCGTAATCATTTAAAAGTGAAATGTCAGTTATTTTTTAATTCACACATACGATTATTTAATTCTTAAAAACTAATTTATTCTACACAGATCAGATCATCTTTAGTAATTAATCATATATTTAAAATATTGTACAAATTTGTTAATGAAATAATTTATTAAAAAAAAAAAAAAAAAATCGGTTGTAATAATACACTTTTAAATTATCCCAGCAAAAACTTGGTAATGGTATGTAGTTACGGATGTAGTTACTTTTCAATCATAACAACATACTTTATGCATTACATGAAAGTAGATTAGTAACTACTTACTTTTAACTTGATATGTAATCAATTACATAAGATCAGATTTTTGGAAATGTTACTTTTTATCTATCTCTTCATTTATATTATAAAAATTATATATTTTAAAAGTGAGTAAAATATGAAAATACATTAATTATTTGTTAAAGTCACGAAGACTTAAACAAATAATTAATCGTAAACACACTAGTCTCCGGTGAAGTCGAAACCACGACGTAAGCAGACAGAATAGCTTATTGTTAGCAAATCCAATAGGCCACTTTATACGTACATGAATTCATTCATGAACTCTGTAATTTGAGTTTATGTAAAATACTACATCAAACATAAAATACGGTATAACTCTTAAACCAATAAAGGGGTATAAAAATGTACTAGAGGAAATTTGTAGGAAATTTTATTATCTATAAATGTTATATTAACATCAAAATACGTACTATGCTCAATAAGCTAGTTATATGCAAAAAGTGTTACTGTTCATTTAATTTTACTGTCTTGTATACTAAATAAATTTTGTGTCTGATAAAATGTTTGTCAAATTTTTCAAAATTAAAAATTCTTGACATAAAAAAATAAATTCAAGAAAATACATTTTTTTTTGTTAATGTTTACAAAAATAAATTTCTTAAGGCTATTGGTAAATTATTAGTGTTTAAAAGTGGTAAGTATCAGAATATTACTAAAAAATATCCACTAATTTGTATTGTTTCTCTTAGGCACATTAGGCACAAATTTATAAAACCTAGAAACTCAACAGGCAAAAAATTTTAATAGATTGGAATTTAGGAAATACAATTACATAAAGGTAAGAAAAATTTATTGGCGATCTTAAAACAATTTGTTAAACGTATTAAACTCTTAACAATTTTCAGACGGGGGCAGGTCATTAAGGTCCGGAATTTTATTCAATTTCTGCACGGGTCATAAGAATGAGCTTCAAGAATTAACTCCAAGTCTGAAATAGTATGTATGTCTAATTCTGATTTCTGCATATTTTCAAATAAATAAATTAAAAAAAAAAAAAAAAAAATGATCTGCTTTTTATTTTCAATACTTCAGTACTTACTTGTAACCGATAATGTAACTAGTTACTACTCATTTTGCTAATAATGACTTCTGTAATACTTTGAAACTAATGAGTGATTGAATAGCTACAAAGTAATTAGTTCTTGTAACGACATCTAAGTAATGACTTTCTGAAATGCCTACCTGTAATAATATAGAGTAAGTAGTTGCCTCTAATGATATCACCATGTTCAAATAATGAGTTATTCATCTAATGTGAAAGTAGTGTAGAGCCATTATATTAGCTTCTTATCTCATTACATGGCAAGCAAAGTTTTTGCTGGGATCGTTTAAGAATTTCTTTGATGACTTTAAGGTGAATTAGTAACCTAAAGAAGTAGGCAAAATAAAAAATAAAAACTCCTAAGCCGATGAAATATGTTCTAATAGCTGAAACATAATATGTGTGCAAAAATTGTGTCGATCAAAAACTAAAATCTTTATAGCGCTAAAACTCTTTAATTTCGCATTTTTTTCTTTTTTTTTTTGTCGAAGAAAAAATTTCATTAGCGTTTTTATTCACAATAAAAATAATATATTTTTGACATATTAAAGATGTACACAAGGACTTTTTGAAAAGAGATCTCGGTAAAATATGAACTTAGGCTGTCAAAAACAATTGTTAATGTTTTATAGAGTAAAATTTGCAGATTTTATAAATCAAATTTGTCAAATATGCTAACTATTTTAGGGTTCTCGAATTATTATTGTATTAAATACTATTTTCAAATTTTGGCGTAACAGATTAACCAATACTTATAAAAGTTGACATATGTATTACACATACCTTAAAAAAAAAAGAAATAAAAATATATTTTCAAAATAATTTGCAAATACAGCTTTTAGTAACTTGGAGAACAAAAGTCGGACGGTTTACAATTGACCGCCCCATTTTTTTGATTTTCGACATTAATTTTTCTTGTTTGCATTAATCATTTCGTGTAAACGCAAATATATTTTTTAGTGTTTATTACAAAGAAACTCTTTTGAATATTATTATCCATTTTTAATCCAAGAAATATTGTTCCATAAAATTTGTAGCTTCCGAAATTATTAGACGGGCCTCTATATTTCCACTAAGCATTACAAACACTGACCATTATTGTCAATTTCATGCTGTCCATGGCTAAGGCACTACTTTGGTGCCTTAACGAAATATATTTTAACAAAAGTATCTTGTTTTCAACTATCAACGATATTTTACTTTAATTTATGCTCCCAATCGATTAAATTTATCACCGCTCTGAAATCTATATATGTAAGATATATAAAAATTAGAATTTGCTTAATAAAAATGCAAAAACAAAAAGTGCAATTTTAAAAAAGTCCTAAAAATGTTTCATTAAATTTAATTTTAACGCTTCTTCGATTTTATTGTGTAATATAATAAGAAACTAAGTTCACGAAAAAAATCATTCTATTATATATGAAACTGTGACATACACTCACGTAAAACTAACTTTTTGAAAAATGTTCGTTCTTTTTTTTCCAAACTTTCAGACTATAATTACAACAAGTATTGTTGAGGGTATACATACCCCGCCAAAAAAAGAAAAAAAAGATTCGCGAAATATAGCGATTTGAAAGTGTAAAGTAGCTAAAAATTTGCATAAACAAAATTTCAAATATCTTTCAAAGTATTTATTATAGAAGATTTATTGAGATGTCTTATTAAAAATATCAAAATTACCTTTAATATGACGTATAACATGACTTTTTTCTCAACACTAAAATGGTCCATATCTCGCGATTTATAGTTCGCGGGTAAATATCTCAAAAAATAGTATTTTTTAAAGTTAAAAAAAATGTATATGTTAATAGAGAAAATGATTTCTATAACCGTAATAAGTCATATGCTGGGACTCGCAATAGTTTATGAAGTATTACAAAAAATGTCGTAATAAATATGAAATATTTATTTTAATTTGTATTATTTTGTTTATAATCTCCAAAAATGGTATTTAAAAATTCGTGAAAAATATATATGTATGTAGAGGGAATGTTCTCTGTAAGTATCTGGGGCTCTCAATAATTTCAGAATTTATTGAAGAAAGTCGCACCAAATAAAGTGAACAAATTCATGCTTGAAATTTCTTTCAAAATAATTATTTTTTGTTCTACACTGCATTATATTTTTTGTAATAACTTAGTCCCATCACGATACTTACAGAGAACATTCAGAATGGCTCCATCCTCCACATACATGAAAGTGTAAAATAGCTCAAAATATGTACAAAGTTGTATACACATAATTACAAATATCTTTCAAAGTTTATTATATAAAATTTATTAAGATGTCATATTAAAGGTATCAAAATTACTTTTAATATGATTTTTTTCTTAATATCAAAATGGTCCATATCTCGCGATTTTTTGTTCGCGGGTAAATATCTCGAAAAATGGTATTTTTAAAAATTTTTAAAAAAGTATATGTTAATGGTTAAGATGTTTTCTATAACCGTGGTAAGTTGCATTCTGGGACTCGCAATATTTTATGAATTATTACAACAAATGTCGTAATGAATACGAAATATTTATTTCAATTCGTATTGTTTTGTTTCTAATAAAATAGAAAAATCGCCAATTGCTTTCAGAAATCATTCGAATGCACAGTGTGAGATTTTCGCATTCTGAGTGATCAAAAATCTATATTTTTGTAATTAAGAAAGTTATATTGATGAAATTTGACACAAACTATTTTCGTAACACTAAGCTGATTTCGTACATACTTTTGCATGTAATGTATAATTGTATAATTCAATCAAATTTTGTTAAGAGTATGTATGTGTGCGCGTGTGTGTGAGTGTATGTGTGTTTGTATGTATGAAGTATGAATGTATTTTTAAATCTACGATTTGTTATTATTCATCAGCATCATCAAAAGATATATTCTGGCTTTTTAACAGTAACACAACTTCAGGTGTTACATTTGATCTTTTAAAATCAACATTTGTAGAAAGAAATTTATCTTTTAATGCCAAACAAAGTCTCAAACTGTATGATCTATCAATGATTGAAGATTGATTTCTGCAAATGACTCTCTTACAGTTATTTTTTCTGGATAACATAATTTTTTGGACATTTTAATAGAGTCATAAGAAGGGTATAATTTTGAGTTAATGTGGGATATGTGCTCTCTTAACAATTGATAGCCATATGTAGATAAAGCTTGATCGGCGGTGATGCTCAAGGATTTATTTGAGCTTATTCTACTTTTTTGTATAAGTTTATCTCTTTTTGGGGAAGCAGTTATGAGTTCTCCAACTATTGCAGCAGATGAACGTTTTCCTGCTGAACGCATTTGCATTTCAGCTGCCATCAGTAACTGATACGGATTAGCCGTTTTCAGAAGATATCTAGCTTTTCTTCTTTTTGCGAGAAACCAAACATCAAAAATTTGTTGGTGAGAAATACGTTGACACATGATTTGTAATTGCTTTGCGAATTGAAAAGGTGCAAATTGGGGCAAAATTTTATTGCTGATTTTGGAAGACCACCTATTAGATAACGAAAATTTGTGAAACTTTTTAGTTTCTGTTCAATAAAAATTAATATAGAGACAAAAAAATGATAAAAAAATTTAAGACCGAACATTCCCCACGATTGTTTTTTTGATAAGTTTTTTTTTTTTTTTTTCAAATTATTATTACTTTCTGTGATAACACATCAGCCTTTAAAATAAAAAAAAAAATTCATAAAAATCCTGCTTAAAACAAAAAAGTTACAAACATTCAAAATTGAACTTCTCGCCAAAAAAATATTTCGCATAATATTTGTCTGCAACTACAGTGCTGTTCAAGGTGCCGTTACTAAATAAAGGTTAACATTTTTTAAATACTTTTTATATTTTTCAGTTATCTGGAATGTTCTTAATTAGAATAACCAACTTTTTTTCAAAACTCGAAAAAAATGTTTGGGGTTTTGATCAGCTAAATTGTTAAAATCACACACTGTGGAACGTAATGAAATTCGGCAAGAATATTAACATTGACGCTGATAACGCAAATACCGAGTTTTAGCTTCATTTTCGCGATTTATAGTATCTCAAAAATAAGATAAATTCCAAAATATTTAAGTTACAACATTCATTAAGGCTAAGAGTTAAAGGTAATGAAATTACCTTTAAAATGATACCTGAAACATGTTTTTATGTTGAATTTTATTGGTAAATAATTTTAGAACTAAATTTCGCGATCGCGTATAATGCAGTGTAAAACAAAAAAATAATTATTTTGAAAGAAATTTCAAGCAAGAATTCAAAGCGTTGGAATTATTGAGGCAGTATTCAAAACCCACAGTTTGTTGCATAGTATATTAAAATAGAGCGGTTGATTTAATTCCACGTTTTTTATATCTTTGCTTTATATGGGAGTTTTGTCTAATATGAATATAATTTTTTGTATTTACACCAAAAATGCCCTTAATAATTATTGCATCGTTACATGGGTTTTTATAGAAAAAATAGTAGTAAATGGCAGTTAAATTCAAAATATTATGGAAAGACTTTATTTTTTTGGAATATTGTTGAAAAAAATAATAATAAAAATAAAATTATTTTTCAAAATTTGGTTTTATAAAGCAAAGTTTAAAATTTCATATTTTTGTGAACGGTTTTGTAAGATCAAAATCTAAAATAGTAAAAAGAAGAATATTATAATTTACATAAAAATATTGCTTGCAGCAATAATGATCAACAGTATAAAAGTTTTAAAGTTTAATAAAATTGATTTGTTTACGAACAATAATTATAATATTTCTTTTAATTTAATTTTATTTAACATAGTAATTTAATTCTTTAATGACTGCTTTTTTAACGCAAATTCTTGGAAGTGCCTAATACGTATAAAAATTATATGTATAATTTACCTGCACAAATTTCTTGGAATGGTTATGATTAAGTATTCAAAATGTGTCTAGTTTATTTTATTTTCATTTTCTATTCTCATTGGTTTTATTATATTTTGTGCGTAAGAAATACTTAACGCACAATTTTAATGTAAATGCCAACAATATTCATTCACATTTTAATACCGTTTCTCATCTCACCTCAACTCGGTTTATCCCTCTCCCACTCAGTAGTTAATTTAAATTTATTTTAATGTTGGTTTTTTTTTTTAATTCATTTTTATTGTATTACATTTTCTTTTTCTATTTTGTTTTCATACTTGCAACGGTTGTTAACTTTAAAACATTTTAATTGATGTTTTTTTTTTTTGCCTATTCTTACTGAGGAGTATATGACCCCCGCAAATACAACTACGGACAACTGAAATATTCATTCTACATTTTCCTATATCCACTACTGTTCGAAATGAAACTTTGAATGTACAAGCAAACAATAATGTAATGAACATTTTTATTACGTCTAAAGAACAATTTCACGTAATTAGAAAAGTTTCAAACTCTTTTGAGAATTTTCTTCTTCTTTATTTAATTTTTTAGTGTTGCCCAACTATACCCCATTGTCATTGATACGTTGTACGTAGCGAATATCCTTGTACAAAGGTGTTCTGTTTCATTTTTATCAAATAAATATTCGATTCCCAAACAAATAACATCTAAGGCAACCTATAGTACCCTATATTAAGTTGAAATGAACAGTAAACTACACACTTTAATACAGATAATTTAATAGAGAATATTTCGGGGGAAACAAAAGAAAACTTTTTAAAAATTTTTGGAAATATTTTAAAATAAAACTGTTATTTCTCATTTAAAATTAAAAATGTATTTTAATCTATTTGAAAGTAGGATATATAAGGTGTTCATATCGACCGAAGAAATGTTTTGTTTGTAACTTGTTTATTTTAACGTCCTACCTTTATTATTCCTTTGTTTCTTCCTGTCATCTCATCTATTCATTTTATTGGGTGTGTTTTTAAGTTGGTGTGCGTTATAAATTCATTTTTAGAGAGTTGGATACAGAGTTTATTAAAAATAACTTAACAACTTTTATTGATGTTTGCTACTGTTCTGGTGTTCTGTACTTCTGTACTTCGCACAACGAGTTCATTTCGAATAAATATATTTAATAATCTTTATAAAATACTGCAATTGATACTTTGACACTCGTTAAATGAAGACATAAACAAATGACAACCAACCCACCCCTACACTCCTTGTTCAACAGTTTTTCACAAACTAGAAGTTGCCTAAAAAGTCTTACATTGTGTGTTTTGACTGTCGTTGGTTGATTGGTGTTCACATATTTACCCATTCAGTTTACTCACTCCCTCACACACAGTCATACGCAAACATAAAGTGGGCCAAAGTTGTAACTTTGATATATTCTTAAATTTCAATAATTTGTCTTTTAAACTCCCACTGAAGATATTTCTTTTTTTTATTTAAATTCTGTCTAGTTGATTATGGCAAAGTCAGGAGGGTGTGTTGTTATCAGTGTTCTTTTTAGTTCATTTGGGAATTGTTGATCTCACCTTTTTCTGATGGTTTATAATATCTCAAAGAGAGTGTGGTATCAGAAACACTTTACAAATTACCAACACTGCACAATGTGAGATTTTGGCGATAAAGCTTAATAAATTTATAATTCTAATGTTACTCATAATGTATTATATACCCAATTATATGTGCATGTATCAAGAAAACCATATAGTATAATAATATGTTAACTTTTCAGATTTTGTCTATCATTGAATAATTACACGCTGTTACAAAATGACACTTTTTATTTTCGCTCGTTCTAATGTGGACTGTAGACCTTATTGAGGACATCACAAACTTCGAAAAACCCCCCAAATTTCGAGATATTTTTCAAAAACCCGATTTTGATCTCGTTGCTTCATACAATTAAAGTCAATTTAAAATTCGCTTTTTGACAATATAATAATCATTTATATAAAATCAAGTTAAGATTTATGCACCATTTTCCAATTTATTATTTTTATTTATGCACCATTTTTCAATTTCTTTTCCGAAATATTAATTTTTTTAAAAAATTTTCTGGCTCTTTGCTTTAAGACTATACCAAGGCTCATATACAAGGTTAAGGCATTAGGGCAACAAATACAACAACCCAACTTGGAGTATTTGTGGCTGTCAAAAATAAATATTGTAGAGAAAAGAAAATGTAGAAAAATGTTAAATATATGTGTTTGCATTTATTTTATTGGACCAAATTTTCTTGATGTTTTGCCGCATAATTCAATACATAATCTTGCTATAAATCCACTAATAATCTTTTAATTAGGAATTTGACTTCAAAAACACAATAATAATATAAAAAAAGTTATTATTTTTCACAAATTTTTTATTTTTATTTTTTTTTATTTATTTTCTTACATACACACTTAAAAAAATTGACTTCTGAAAAACCAAAACAAAAATCAGCTGGGTTAACAACTTCACCTTGTAAATACGCCTTGGACTATACATATTTGTTTACATTCAGTGTTGCCAGTTTAGCCTTTTTAAGGCAAAATCTAGAATTTTTTATTTTGTTTTTACCCTTAAAATTTTTTATTCTTAAAATTGCCTTAAAAATGCTAAAATTTTAGTATTTTAAAAAAGAAGAAAATAATTTTTTTATTTGCTTTTACTAATTTTATTTTTACAGAATCATCCATTTAATAATATTTGTGTATAAATTCGCACAAAAAATCGAGATTATTTATATTTAAAACAAATTTTCGTCTGTGGCGTTTAATTATCCAAATTAATATCTTAATTAATTTTATCGACTAAATCAATTATTATAATTATTTTTAAAAAACTTCATTAACCATAGAAACTATTTATGAATACAATTTTAAACTAATTCTTCTAAAAGCGAAAAATCAACTAAAAATTTCATAAGGAATTATGATTCAAAAATTGCTCTAATAGGCCATTTCATATTTAATTGGAATTTTGCGGGAAATTTTTTATTGGATATTTTGTTGGCAACAGTTCTTTGTTTTATTTATAAATTTATTAAAATTTCTTTAAAAAATATTATCGAAAACAAATGAGAACAACAAAAATTGTTTTTTTCTGGAATTATTTTTTTGTACATTTAACCTTTTCTGACCCTTTTTAAAGTCTTATTGAGCCTCTTTTTTCCCATCTCCTGGCAGAACTATTTACAATTTTGAAATTATAATTTGTGTAAAATAACCCTATCTAAAATCGATAAAAAAACTCAAAAAGTTATTAAAAATTTTCTATTTCTTTTCACTTGGTTTTTACTTTTCGGGGAAAATATTAAAAATGCATGGACTGTTTACGTAAGTTATTACTGATAAAATCTAACAAGTTCTACAATTATGTCTAATTCTTAATATATTTTTTTTATGTTTTCAACAAAAATGTCTTTAAAAATTGTTGCATCATTGTATAGGTTTTTATAGAAAGAACGGTTTCAAATTTCAGTTAAACTCGAAAAATTATGAAAAAAAACATCAAGGGGAAAAAATCTATATAAATTTCTTGTTATTAATTATGGAGAAAATTTAAAATAATTTCTTCTAGAACGAGCATAAAATTAAGAAATTTTTAGACCTGTTTCAAAATAATAAAAAAAACTCTTTAGACCCATGATTTTCAATAGTGGCACAGTGGTATAGTAATGCTTAATTCTGGAAAGAGGGCTTTATTTTTTAATGTTATTGTAATAAGTAATTATTTAGCTCATATGCACATGAAAAAATATCTCTTAATTTAGTTTAGCCTAAACCACTGTTTGTCCGAAATTGCGTGCCAGTTAGACCTTCCGAATTGACCAAATATTTTTAAAAAGTAAATGTCGGAGAATGTTCTTTCGGATTATAATAAAAATTCAACATCCAATTTTATCTTAAATAGCAAGCGTATTTTCTTTGAAAATATATTTATTTTTTGAATTTCTGCACCGAAAAAAGTCTATGACACATTTTACAAAAAAATATTTCGTAATATATAAGAATATTTCTTATAATTTACGAAAATAAATTTTATGAAGCATTTTAACATTTTACGAAATTCACGAAATCGTTCGTAATGGTTTCTTTCGTAATATTTAAATATTTTCGTTTTATAACAAAATATAATTTGTAATATTATTTTTAATTTTTGAGAAAAACGTATTACAAATTGTTATTTTAAATAATACATAATAAAATATAGTAATATAAAACATTCTGATTTAAATAATAAATATTATATATCTGTGTTATTTTGATATAAGTTAATTTTCATATTATTTATCATTAAATTTGACTATTTTTGACTATTTTTGGAGATATTTTTGACATTAGAAATATCCATAGAAATTGTTGATTTTGAATTAAAAACTTCATCAGGAACACTTCATATCCAAAAATTAGAAAACTAATGAATAGGGTAAATATTGGATATCGAATATGTTTTAAACATAATTTTCATTATTCGATATTTTGATTTTATACGTTAAAGTTTGGTGGTTCAAGTTACAAGATTGAAGAGCAAACAGAAAATTATTTTTATTTATTAAATCAAGTAATATAAAGAAGACTTTCAAGGCCAATATTTTTGGATTCTAATATATAAGAAATATCCCAATTTAATTTCGATTTATCACTTAAACTGTTCATTTGATCTTATATCATTAATTACTTTTTTAAATATCTTGAAATAAGCTATGTAATTTTATAAAAAATTAATGAAGATTCCAATTCACATTTTGAGCTACTCAAGTCCAAAAGCTGCATACCGTTATTATTATTTTTAATAAAAATGAATTTACATTACATTAATATCCCAAATCTGAAAAAACTTTTTTTGTAACTAATAAAAATCATATTATATTATTATGAAATTATAAACTGAAAATATTAATGTTACAATTACTTTTCTATTTATATATAAAAAAAAAAAAAATATTCGTAAAAAATGCAAAATTTTATCGTAAAACAATATAAAAATTTCGTAAATAGTAGGAAATATATTCGTAAGCATTCATTTACATTACACCATAATTTCGTGGTCCAAAGTCACGAATTATTTCGTACATTGTACGATTGTTTTCGTTTATATATTCTTGTAAAATGTGCATTTTTTTCGGTGTATATAAAATTAAAAATAAGCGTTTTTTTATAGATTTTTAAAATACATTGCTGCAACATTAGTAGTGGTTTTCTAAAAAATATGTTCTTCGGGATACTTTAATTTGTTATTAACGTTTTTAGTCTAATGTGCAAAAGACTCACATTATACTTGTTTTTTTTTTTTTTTTACTTTCTACTGCTTCTATCAATTAAACATCTATAAACTCATTTGCATAAAGACACAGGAGAACAACAAATTAGACAAAAACTACAACACACTTTGTGACATTTGTCTTGATAGATGATAAAAGGTATATAACAATATCCTTTTACTATTTTGATAAGCATGTGGAGAACAAATACATGATTAACAAACTAGTATAACAGAAAGAATAAGTAGATAAACTTGTATCATAACAAATACGTACTAAATACTTACCCTCCAGTTTTAAAAATATTAACTAACAACACACTAGTTCCTTTTATATCCATTGGATTTACTAGTTACACCACCATAGGTAGTTGGGGTATTAGGTATTTCTGCAGCAGTTGTAACGCAGAGAAAAATCTTCAGATCACCTCTTAAAGTAAACCGTACGACTTAAAATAACTTTCTGATTCGATTTAACGATGTTCGTCCAGTCGCTTAGCTAGCTGACCATGTAAAACTTGTGCGCAAAGTACAAAACGCAATTTTGAATCCAAAAATTTTGCAATTTTTCATAAAAAACACATAAAATCATAGGACGAAAATAATACAATATAATCATCTAGCAGTTATTCCGAAACAAGTCGGTCAAGACCGACAATATGTTACCCTCCACCATTGTGTATGATCATAAAAATTCGGGAAGGGGACTTATATTAGGGCCAATTATAGACCAACACTTTTACTAAATGTAAAATAAAATATACAAATAAAGAATAATGCGTTAATACTAACATCTATATGATTTTATGCCCTTTAGGTCGATTTCCGGAAGTGGGTTTATATGGGAGCTATGGTAAATAATAGACCGAAATTCATAAAATTTGGCAATATTGTATTTACTTATATAAAATTTATTTATACCGAATATTAACTTGATACTAACATTCTATGGGATTTATGCACGTTAATGTAATTTCTGGAAGAGGGGTTTATATGGGAGCTATAGTCAATTATGGACCTTCATAAAATTTTGCACAAAGATTAACACTTATACAAAACCTCTTTGCACCGAGTTTCATTAAAATATTGCCGTATGTAAGGGATTTATGACCACTAAACCCCTATTCCGGGAGGAATAAATATAAGTGTTCGATATGATAGTAAATTCTCCAATGTCATGTTATAAATTCGCTTCGAATACTTACTTAGAGATACTGCAATACCATTAGTCGCCCTTTGCTAAGACCATCCTTTTTGTTCACACCTCCTGGCAATACTGTATAGAATATAAATTCCACATAAAATTATTTAAATATTTAGATTGTCTTGTAAAATGTGTAAGTCGTATATAAGTATTATGTCCTATGAAACACATCATTTTTCGTAGTTTTCTTTAATAATTATTATCCAATTATGGAACACCTTTACGTAGAATTAAAGACTAACGAATTATTGTAATCTTAAATGAATTTTTTTTAAAACACTTAATATACCAATGTCCAAAAACGAAAACACATAAACACACATGTTTTGTGCAAATTAAAGTGGACGTGTGATATTTCATACATCATAGTTAAACCACAATAGAGCCATTAGACACGCCTGTTTTCATACAATAAAATATTTTGCTACTCAACATCAAAAAACGCTGTGAGTAATGTGATGATTTTATTACGAATAGTAGAACAATAAACTCTAACTCCAATTTGCCTGGGCTGGCTGGTGGCTTGTTTGGGTACTTGGTTGGATGGTTGAATGCATTTTTGGTTTGCAACACAATGTAATATTGCAAAGGATAACAAACGACAGTTTTGCAACACACCAATACTACTATATACCATGCAATAACATTCTCGCTCTTCAACAGTACTTCCACAACAAGGAACTAAAGCACCAACAAGGCAAATAACTTACAAACCAACAAATAAACATTAACAATAATAATCAACAACATTAGTAATTAAGATATTTCGCATGGTTACATTTTAACTTAAATTTAAATAAATGCTTGACGTTTTATTACATAGCATTTGTATGGAGTCATACAAATATGTATGTGTATTTGTATTCGTAGTTTTAGACCAGAGTCTGTGAATAAATATTCGACACCATTTCCATAAACATCGTTACTAGGAAATACTAATGACAATATTGAAATTTTAACAAACAAGAATTTTTGAGAAAAAAAATGTTTTTATATTTTTCAGAACCGTCTTAAAATTATCTGATTTTAATCCGTGATAGGGAAAACTGAATATCTATATATATAAAAGAGTAACGTGACTGACTGACTGACTGATTCATCATCCCACAGCCCAAACGGCTGAAGCTAGAGAGACGAAATTTGGAACGTAGGTAGGTCTCCCACCATATAGATCCACTAAGACGGGATTTTTGGAAATTCGAATGTTTAGGGGGTAAAAAAGGGTAAAAACGGGTAAAATCGGTAACTTTATAACTCGCAAACTAATAATGATACAAAAAAAGTTGAATAATTATCGTTATTCACTTAAAAAATAATTGGACAGGTGTCTGGTACTTTTTTGAAAATCGGCCGTTTTAGGGAGAAAACGGGTAAAAACTGTATTTTGGTACTTTTTTGGCACCATATGTATCTTTGAAACCAATCAACATACAGATAAAATTTATATCGTATTCATAACTTATCAAAAAATGAGAAATACAAATTTGGTACTTTTTAGAAATTCAAACGTTTAAGGGGTAAAAATCGTACCTATTTTTGGTACTTTTTTCATAAAACCTTTTTTTGTATTTATTGAAATATTCATATGAGTATTTTAATATGGGATACCACTACAATTTAGAAATTTATTGGAATACAATTTTTGATACTTCGATGGGTGAAAAAAAGTACCAAAAAAGGGGTAAATTACATTTTCTTCAAACTTAATAATGAATTTTCAATTACATTAAACATAGAAACATGAAATTAAGACGAGAGAAGAAGATATAGTCGGTCAAGCCCGAGCATATGATACCCTACACCATTGTGTACATTATAATTCGGGGAGGGGTCTTGACTTGGAGTCAAATGTGAAAGAGGGCCTTATATGGGAGCTTTGGTAAATTATGGACCGATCTTTGTAAAATTTGGCACTATCAATTATGTTCATATAAAATTTATTTGTGTCGAATATTAACTTGATACTAACATTTTAATGGGATATATGCCCGTTAAAGTGATTTTCTGAAAAGGGGTTTATATGGGAGCTATGGTTAATTATGGACCGATCTTTTTAAAAATCGGCATACTTATTTAGCCTTACATAAAACTTATACATTCCAAATTTCATTAAAATATTGCTATATTTAAGGGATTTATGATCGTTAAACCCTTTTCCGGGAGGACATTTGTATGGGGGTTAGGTGAAATAATGGACCGATCATAACCAATTTCAATAGGCTTCGTCCCTGGACTATAAGAAACCTGTGTACCAAATTTCATTAATTTTGGTTCAAAATTGCGACCTGTAGTTTGATTACAAAGTTTACATGGACGGACAGACGGTCAGACGGACAGACGGACGGACGGACGGACATCGTTAAATCGACTCAGAAAGTGATTCTAAGCCGATTGGTATAAATTATGGTGGGTCTTAGACCAATATTTTTGGGTGTTACAAACATCAGCACAAACACATAATACCCTCCCCACCTATGGTGGTGTAGGGTATAAAAATATAGATAGGAATTCACAAGAGTGGAATTTGTGGTACTTAAAGATACGTGGTCCTGTGGGTAAGAATTCCAGATGATGGACTTTGTGGTACTTTTTTCTTCTTCTATTGGTACTTTTTTTAATTTTCTGTAATATTTAACCTAGAAACATGAAAATAAATACGCATAGTCCGATGTTGTAAAGAATTCACAAGGTGGTACTTTTTCGTTCTTCTAATGGTACTTTTTGAATTTTCTATAATTATGAACCTAGAAACATGAAATTTGGGATATGTGGTCCTTAGTTAATGAGAATCCATAAGAGGGGACGTTGTGGAACTTTTTTGCTATTTTCATGGTACTTTTTGAATTTTCTATTATATTTAATCTAGAAATATGAAATTAAGGACATGAAGTGCTAAGTGAATGAGAATCCATAAGAGAAAACTTTGTGGTACTTTTTCGTTCTTCTAATGGTACTATTTGAATTTTTTATAATATTTAACACAGAAACATAAAATTAAAGATATTTGGTCCTAAATGAATGAGAATTCATTAGAGGGGACTTTGTGGTACTTTTTTGTTCTTCTAATGGTACTTTTTGAATTTTCTTTAATATTTAACTCAGAAACATGAAATTAAAGATATGTGGTCTTAAATGAATAAGAATCCATAAGAGAGGTTTTTGTGGTACTTTTTTAATTTTCGGTAATATTTAACCTAAAAACACGAAATTAAGGATATGTAGTCATAAATGAATGAGAATTCATTAGAAGGGACTTTGTGGTACTTTTTTGTTCTTCCTACGGTACTTTTTTAATTTTCTATAATTCTGGATCTAGAAACATGAAATTAAAGATATGTGGTCCTAAATAAATGAGAATCTATAAGAAGGGACTTTGTGGTATCTTTTTTCGTTCTTCTAATAGTACTTCTTGAATGTTCTGAAATTTTCATCCTTAAAAACATAAAATTGAAAATGTAAGGTCCTAAGTGAATCAGAAACCTTTAAATGGATTTTGTGGTCCTTTTTATTTATTCTAAGATACTTTTTCGTAATTCTGATATTTATTTTTCATTATTCTAAGATTATAAACCTGAAATTAAAGAGATATTGTTATTTATGGATGACATAACACCATTATAAAAAATGTTCCCAAGTGAGTTAAGAATTTTAGTTTAAATTTATTATATAGTATAGTTTTTATAAAAAATATCCGCTGACGAAGTAGCGGGTTTACAGCTCGTCTATTATAATTTTTTTTTTATATTTTTCCTGTATTATGCTTATCAATACGCATCTTTTGAGTTGACTTTCTACATTTTTTTCAACGGAACATATGGTACTAAAAGAATAATATGTATGTGTGCAAAAATTGGATCGATCGGTCGAAAACCGGGAAGTCGACTTTGACTTTTGTCCTAAAAAAGGTCTTAAAAGTAACTAATATCTCTACTGCGCTATAATTCTTTAATTTAACATTCGCAAAAGCTTTTTTATTACAAAAGAATTGAAATTTTTGAAACATAATTTTGTAACATACTATGACTTGTTATGATGTTATAAGCAATGAAAGGAATAATTAATAAATGCACTGAAAAAATTAATTTCAATGAATGAAGTACATTAAATGAAATTCATTATTTTTTTCCATGAATTTCTTAACTTAATGTACGAATTCATTGCTTCAATGAAAATATTCATTAAAATTCAATGAAAAAATTGATACTATTATGAATATTGCATTGAAACCAGTCATTAAATTTATTTCTTAATAAAATAAGTAATTCAAATATTTGGTTTAATGCATTAGTTCATTGATTCAAAAATATTGTGTTTAGGTTTCAACGAAACCGAAATGGATAAGACACCACGAATGCTGATGAAGTGTGTAGCGGCACAGAAAATACGTATACCATTCTGCTGGTGTCTAATTATAGTCCACAAACTCTGCTTTGGTACCGCCAAACAGAGACAACAAGGCAATTTACGATTGCAAACTTGTTTATATTGTGTACAAAAAAATATTAACTGAATGTATTAGTACATTGAATTCGGTTATTGAATATACTAATACATTGATTTAATTAAGAAAAAGCATTACACAATGAAAAAGAACATTGAATCAATGAAATATTTCATTAAATTATGTTAAAATAAATGCTTTCTAACGCACAGTGGGGTCAAACGCAAATTTTTTGGTAATAAATCAGTATCTCCTAAACTACTGGTTGGATTAAATTGAAATGTATGAAGGAGTTGCAGAGGAGGATCTAAGCTTTGAGAAAAATCATCTTGTAGTCACCCTGTGATAACACAAGAAAATCTACAGGGTGTCAAAATTGACTACCACGAGTATGTAAAAGTTTAAAAAAATCGTAACTTATACAAATCAAGTCCGATTTTAAAGATTTTTATATTTCTGTAAAGTGCTTGGTAAGATAAAGAAAAACTAGGCTTACTCATCCAAGTTATCCCTTACAGTTAGAAAGATATTTGCACTTGAATTTTGAATTTTTGATTTTTTGGCTCGACTTTCTTTGGTTTTTCGGGAATAAGTCCTGAGTATGAAGTAAAAATTTTTTAAAAATATCCTGTCATTTGCTATATATTTCAAAATAACATACTGAAAGAATTTCTGGATTATCTCAATGCGCCTAGATGTGAAAAATATTCAAAGTCAGCACTCTGAAGTTGATATGAAAAATGGCTATTTTTTACAAAAATATAGTACAATTTTTTCACTTTTTAATCAAAGTTCCGTTTAAGAAAAAAAATGTTTCTTTATATATTTCAAAAGACAAGATTTCAAAGATTTAATATAGAAATTTGAAACTGATTTAGGCTTGCCCCTACATCAGGAATTGGTCGAAAATGGTGAATTTTGGAAAAAGTAAAATTTTTTATCGACTAATAAAAAAAAATGTCACGCTAGCTTTTTTCAATTTTTTGATATTTCATAAAAAAATAGATTTAGAACGATTTGACACTAAACTGTTTCCCGCCCGGCCAAAAACGAATGCAGGAGAGCAATTTCATTTGTATAATATGTATATATAGATTGTTTTAAAAGCATCATATCATGGTCTCAAAACTGACAACATAGGTCAACTCTCACCAAACTCACTATTTTACAATATTTCCATATGTGCGTATAAGTAAAAAACAATTGTATTGGCACGTTTTGGTTGTTTAACGAGATAATATTCGCAATAATCGCTTATATTTATTAAATATTGTTTATTTTTGAAAAATTGGCAAAAATTTATTTGTAAAGGTTTTTTAATGATTTTTGCAGGAATGAAAGATCAATATATATTTTATACACTACATAAGAAATAATGGCGAAAATATCATGCGAATATGCTTTTTTATGCAATTAAATCAAGTCGTTTAAAAAATTTACTTTTTTTATGAAATCTGCTCTCCTGCATTCGTTTTTGGCCGGGCGGGAAGCAGTTTAAATCAAATCACTCAAATCGCTCTAAATCTATTTTGTTATGAAATATCGTTAAAAAATTTAAAAAAGCTCGCGTGACATTTTTTTTTTTATTAATCGATAAAAAATTTAACTTTTTCCAAAATTCACCATTTTCGACCAATGCCTGATGTAGGGTGAAATCCTAAATCAATTCAAAATTTCTATATTAGCCATTTTTGAAACCTTGTCTTTTGAAATATATAAAGAAACAAATTTTTTCTTAAACGAAACTTTGAGTAAAAAGTGAAGGAATTGTACTATATTTTTATAAAAAATAGCCATTTTTCATATCAATTTCAGAGTGCCGACTTTGAATATTTTTCACGTCTAGACGCATTGAGATAATCCAAAAATTCTTTCAGTATGTTATTTTGAAATATATAGCAAATGGCAGGATATTTTTAAAACATTTTTACTTCATATACCTCAGTACTTATTCCCGAAAAACGAAAGAAAGTCGAGCCAAAAAATCAAAAATTCAAAATTCAAAGTGCAAAAATCTTTTTAACTGTAAGAGATAACTTTTCTTTATCTTGCCAAGCACTTTACAGAAATAAAAAAATCTTTAAAATCGGACTTCATTTGTATAAGTTACGATTTCTTTAAACTTTTACATACTCGAGGTAGTCAATTTTGACACCCTGTAGATTTTCTTGTGTTATCACAAGATGATTTTTCTCAAAGCTTAGGTCCTCCTCTGCAACTCTTTCATACATTTCAATTTAATCCAACCAGTAGTTTAGGAGATACTGATTTATTACCAAAAAATTTGCGTTTGACCCCACTGTGTAACGGGAAATAAAGCAAACAAAAACAACTCAGTTTGCTTTTATCTCTTAACAAGAAATGACGCGTTTTAAACAAGAGACCAAAAAAAATCAGTGTTGTGTTAAAAACTAAAATAACTAAAAAGTAAATAAATTTTAAAGAATGGACGTTCGAATTATTAAAATACATAAATATAAATTTTATCACACATGAGAAGTCGAGCAGCATAATTGAGAAGTCGAGCAGCATAATTGAATACCAAATTAAATAAATAAATTTATTAATATTAATCTTTTTGAACAGTTTCAAAATATTATATTTAATTTATATTTTTGTAGATTAAACAACTAAGACGAAGAGGAATGCGTTATAAGCATCAAATATCAGGGTTTCAAAAAATATCGTGATTTCAAAACCAAGAGGATTGACTCTATTCGTAAGTATGCATAAATACTTACATATATGGTTAGGTTAGGTAGTACGGGCAGTGTCCTGGACAGACATCTCACTTGGGTCCGTGATGTACGATCCCGTTGTGTTACCCAGATACAGGTTTGCAGTCCGCTGCTACTCCGACTGCAACATTGCTTCACCAAACCATCTTGATCCTACAAGAAAAGAAAATAGTGACTTTAAATCAATTGTGTTCAAGTCACCTTGATCCAGAGTCGGAAAGCCTAGTATGGACCTCCTAATCTCTGATAATGCCGGGCATTCGCAGAGTAGATGGAAGACTGATTCCTCCTCCATCTCATCATTGCAACTTCTACAGAAGTCGTTAAACAGAAGACCCATTCTACGCGCATGAGTCCCAAAAAATACAGTGCCCTGTAATTACCGACACTAGCAGTCTCACTTGCACTCTAGAGTGCGAGTAAAAGGAATTGGTCCTTCTATTATCATAGGTGGGCCATATTATTCTAGCAGTGCGACATGTGGGTTCATTAGCCCACCTCGTCTGAGCAATACCTAGTAGTTCCCTATAGAACAGAGTATTAATTTCCCTTACGGGAATACCTATCAGATGATCAATAGACTCTTCGTTGAGAGCCAATCCCTGTTTGGCTGCAGAATCAGCCAAAATATTCCCAGCGCAATCGCCGTGCCCAGGAACCCATATTAGCTTAACCCTTGAACGTCTCGCTATCTCGTTAAGAGATACCCGGCATTCAGTTGTTAACAAAGATGTCGTATAGACACCCGCTATAGATCTAATGGCAGCTTTGCTGTCAGTAAAAATACAGATATCTCTCGATATCTTGTGATACTTCAGCCAGTTTGCTGCCCTTTTTATTGCGGATATTTCCGCTTGAAGAACACTACACATGTCAGGAAGTCTATAACAGACCTTTCTATCATATTCCTCAACATAGAAACCACAACCGACCCTATTCAACTTTTTCGAGCCATCGGTGTAAATCCTCAGAGCCCCAAGAGTTGAATGAATGGCGGCCGAAGCGTTAGGTTCAGGAATAATGACGGAGAAATATGCATCAAAGAATGGTCTCGGGATGCAGTAATCGATATGTGAATGGCTACTCGTCGAGAAGCCTAGAATACGAGAATGACCATAGTCCCTTCTACCCCATGGACATCCTGCATTCAGCCTTATTGCTGAATTGAAAGCAGCTTGCCTGACCATCAAGTCAACAGGCAACCAGTTTAAAAGTGTGAAAAGAGCCTTAGTCGGCGTCGTGCGCAGCGCACCCGTAATAAGAATGGCCATCGACCTAAGGACTCTTACAAAGACTTTACGATAGATTTCCTTATCCATCGCTTGCCACCAGACAATAGCTCCATACAGGAGTATAGGTTTAACCACCGCATCGAAGATCCATCTCATACTCCTTGGATTTATCCCCCAGGAAGTACCTACGGCCCTCTTGCATGTGTAAACAGCCATAATGGCCTTATCAGCCCTAGATTGGATATTAGGTCCCCATGATAGTTTCCTATCGAGAATAATACCCAAGTATTTGGCCCTATCGCAGATCTTTAGGGAGATCCCATTTAATTTCGGAACATTAAACTCAATCGTTTTATACTTCCTAGTGAAGAGAACTAACTCCGTCTTAGTCGGATTCACTCCTAGTCCACATGTGACGCTCCAGTCACTAAGGGTCTTTAGAGCAGATTCTAGACAGTTGGAGACAGTATCGAGATGTTTCCCAGATACTGCCAGCGCGACGTCGTCCGCATAGGCGACCGTCTTGATCCTCATATTATCCAACCTACATAATAGAGTGTTGATTGTGATATTCCATAGGAACGGAGATAATACCCCTCCTTGAGGAGTACCCCTACTAGCCATCCTTTCCACCTTAGTGTGGCCAATGTCAGCACGAATGTGCCTATTACTCAGCAGTTTGCCTATCAAACTACAAGTATTATTATCAATACCTAAATCATACATGGCGGTCATGATAGAATCAGGTTCAACATTGTTGAAAGCACCCTCTATGTCCAAGAAAGCTACCAGAGCAAACTCTCCAAACAATAGCGACTTTTCTATATAGTCTACTAGTGAGTGGAGAGCTGTCTCAACAGACTTTCCCTTCGTATAGGCATGCTGTGAAGATGAGAGAAGAGCAGGTGAAATAGTATTTCTCAGATGAATGTCAATCACCCTTTCCAGGGTTTTGAGTAAGAAGGATGCCAGGCAGATGGGCCTGAAATCCTTCGGTTTGGTGTGTGATGGTTTACCTCCCTTTGGGATAAAAATAACCTTACACCTAGTCCAGCATAGTGGAATGTATGCATTACTTAGACAAGCGTGATAGATAACCGCTAGCCATGGTATTATTAGGTCCGCATTCCTTTGCAGGTCCGCAGGTATAATACCATCTAATCCTGGTGATTTAAATGGTTCAAAACTATCAATCGACCAACGAAGTCTCTGCTCATCAATGATGACTGAGACCCTATTCGAGGGCTGATCGCAAATTATAGATTGCTCGCAAGAATCAAAATTGGTACTACCAGGAAAGTGAGTGTCAAATAACACCTCAAGAGTTTCCTGGCTGTTTACAGTCCATTTACCACATGGTCTCTGAATATAACTTGGTACTGTCGGTGTAGTTGCCAAGATTTTACGTAATCGGTTTGTTTCTGAAGAGGATTCTACCTTGCTACAGAAGCCTCTCCAGGCTTTCCTTTTCGCATTTCTAATCAAATTTTTGAATTTGTTCACAGAGGCCTTATAAGATGACCAGTCGCCTGATCTTTTGGCCAAGTTAAATAGTCGACGACATGCAATCCTAGATTGCGCTATATCATGGTTCCACCAGGGGGGTTTAGCCCTACCTTTAGGAGTAGCTGGTGGACATGCCAGAAGAGTGGCAGAGCGCAACGATTCGGTCAGAAGGTTGGCTGCCGATTCAATTTCACGTGTGCATGAAATCACTGGAATGAAGTTGAGAGAATTGGAAAGTTCCCTACGTTGAACCTCCCAGTTCGTCTTCCTTCTGTTCTGAACAGGTAACAGAATACTGTCACGATTGTCTATATTGAACTCCACATACATGTGGTCGGAAAAGGAACAGTCATTAGAGACCCTCCAGTGTTTTACTAAGTAAGCAAATTTGGAACTTATCAGCGTGATGTCTAAAACCTCACTTCTGTTAGCAATGATAAACGTCGGCTCTGAGCCCTTATTAACTACTTCTAGGTTAGTATCAAGAATGAAGTCGAATAAACACTCACCCCTTGGGTTTGTATCGCTACTGCCCCAGATGATGTGGTGCGAATTTGCATCAGCACAAATTAAAATAGGAATATTTGTGCTATTTGCCGTCTGTACTGCCTTCCGGATCAACTCGTTTGGTGGGGAGTCGCCGTGATCGTGCGCCATATAGCTGGAGACCACCCACAGGACGCCGGTCGTGGTCTCAACAGCCGCAGTTACCGTATCTTCATCACTGAAATCAGACAAGATGAAGATATTTATGGAAGATTTAGCCAAGATACAGGATCTAATTCTTGTATTACCTGTGCAATTGGCAAACAATAGCTTGTAGCCTTTGGTGTTTAGTCCGCAAACCCTGTTTTGATGTATCCAGGGTTCTTGGACCATGATTAGCTCCTCCTTCCTCTCCATCAACCGGAGGAGCAAAGCAGCAGAAGCTGCCTTAGAGTGGTGGAGGTTGATCTGGGTCACCCTCCACATTCTCACTGTTGTCGACTATCGTGATGTTGACGTCCTCCTGGTCAGACTCCAGAAGAGCGTCCTCATCACTCGCCTCATCCGTGTACACAGAGAGACCACCCACCATCTCTGTGAGAGAATGAGTGTCCTCTTTGTCGCACGAAGAGGCGTCCTCGACTTTGACCTTGCAGTCAGTTGACTGTTCGGCATCGTTGACCTTCGGAGAGGGATTGGCTTTGTTATCACTGCGATAGACGCGGAGAAAGATCGTACTAAAGCCATAGTAGACCTTTCCCTGCTTCTCTCTCAGTGGTACCAAAGATTCCTGATTAAGGACCACAATCACCTTTCTTGAAGATCCTTCAGGTTCTGTAACCTTAACTACTTTCCAATCGTGAGTTGGAAGCTGTGGATTACAGCACCGAAGAATTCTCAAGATCTCTTCCGGATTTGATGGTTCAGCTGGAATGACAGCGATGGATCTGGGCCTGCGAGGTATTTCACTGGCAGGTACCACATCCAACTTAGCGCCTACCCATGCTTCACCGATTTCATTAATGGCGAGTTTTAGCAGAGACGCTGAGCGTTCATCTGCGCAAGCCATGAGTTTTACGTGACCTTGGTACCAGCCAATGTCATCGCATTGTGGTGGTGGTCCAGGATTATCCTCAAGGATCTTCCAGAACACACCTAGCAGTTTCTGTTTGACCAGTTCCCATCTCGGATGAGAAATGGCCCCGTCGCTTACACCACGATCAATAATAGCCCTTACGAGATGGTCCTTGGCCACCTCACTAAAGGACCTAGTTGATACGGGTGCTGGTTTGGGACGTTTAGTCCCTGGTTGCTGACTCTGAGTGCTCTGCTCTTCCTCTGAACGTTGCCGTTTAGGCACCGCTCCGGCTGGAGCAGAAGGAGGAGCTTCACCCAGAGAAGCAATGTGAGCCTTAGCCCATTCCAAAGAGGCTTTTTGCTCTTTGGTTAGGTCTTCGACCTTTTTGGAGCCTAATTGCTCAATAAATCTTAAGGCGGAACGCCTGGTTGTTGAGGCCCTACGCGCAGGTGTTTTGTGCTTAGGTGCTGATTTGTCGCCTGTTCTGGCAGGGGGAGGTGCAAGCAAGCGACAGGAGGATTCCTTCACTAGTCCCTTTTGCACAATTTGCACATGGGAGGCTGACTCAGAGGACGACTTAGTCGCTCCCTCTTTGTCAGTACCCGAAACAGGGGTTTCAACCGACTTGTTGTCGATTAGGACCTTGGCAGCTTTGGAGGTACTTGGATCCGAAGTCAGAGGTACCTCGCCGCTTTTGTTTGAACAACCGCCTTCTGGTCGGGTTGCTTTTAATTTACCACAGTCGGCCAGTTTAGGTTTCCTACCCTGACCTTCTGCAACACCAGTAGCTTTCGAACTAGTCTGGCCCGGTGTTACCACCAGATTAGTTAGGGTTGCAGTAGCATTCGACTCTGCACAGCCTGTCACCGTCGCTGTGGGAGTAGGGTCCCCGGAGATTATGAAGCCCCTGACCGGGTACGAGGGGCATGACTTCTTCTCAGACATTCTCATCGGACATTTCTTGCGCATTTTTTACCTGCTGCCAGGTGTTGATAACTGCCGCCCCACTGGGGAACAGACGCAGACCACCAAGCCGCCCAATATGGGAACAGACGCTGGTGGATTCGGACGGACACGCAGGGTCCAAAAGGACCAATCGGACCTAGTTCCACCCAGAGCACCCTTTCTCAATGAAAGGAGAAGTGCTCTGAGTGGGTTCTGATAGCCGCCCCATAGGGGAAAAACAGACGCTACCAGAACAAGGGAAGGGTAGTTCTTAGTTAGTGCTACTAGAGCACGTAAGCCTCTGCATCGCGACAAGATGACTACCCCTTCGCAGAGGGATATAAGATATTTTAATTTAATTAAATATATTACAGACTGTTCAAGATTTGGACGCTATATCTGGTGATCGTCGTGGTTTCTTTTGTAACTATCGGGAACATTTTATGAAAATAATCGAATTTCTATAAAAAGAAAAAAATTAAAGGTAACTAGTTTAAAATTGTTAAGCTAATGACTGAATTTTAAAAATTTTATTTATAAACATTTTTTTTTTCGTTCAGGATATTGCTGTTTTCATATTAATTTGGTGTCCAAATGGATATTCCATACCACCATTGAGCAATATTATGAACAACATGAAGTATGTACTTTATAAAATAAATGACAAAGCGAAGTTCACGATCAACATATATTTTGTTTATTTACATTTTGTAGTGAAATGTAATATAGACACTATATTATATTTGTGGCATTTATATTAAGAAAATTATACTTAATTTGTTATTATATTAACTCAATATCATACAATTTAATCATTTAACTTAAAATAAAATAAAAACCAAAAATACAGAACAAGCCTATTATTATAATACATTTTCAGTATATAGTTTTATTGGGACAAAATATGAGTTCATTGAAACTCAGTGTACTATTCACTGGAATTATTTATTTTATTTAATGAACGTGTTCATTGATTCAATCTAAGAAAAAATTTAATCAATGAACTTGTACATTGAATTTTAATATTAATGTATAGCAATACATTGTTTCAATGAACCTGTACATAGGGTCAAAATTAGTGCAAAAAATCATTGAAACAATGAACTTTTTCATTGTATTTATGTACCTTTTTGGTTCAGTGTACATTGATTTTTTTCTCGATCTAACAAGCCAAACACTTACCCAAAGCATCCAAAATTTAGAAAATCTTGTATCGTAGAGGATCTCATTAAAAACGTGGAGTCATCATATACCCCTGTCGTAAATTTTTACGTGATTAAATAGCTCTATTCTTATCTTGTACGTACAGGTTTCAAAATATACATTCAACCAGAATTAGCTAAATATAACCCAAAAATATGTTAGATATATTATACAAATGCAAATATTTTCCTTAGACTACGAAATTATAAAAATTAGGTGCAATTTAATACCGAAAATTAACACAAAATAATTCTTCGAAGTAAAAATGCGACTTTACTATCTACCTATGATATTGTAAATAAGCAAATTCAAATGTTTGTTATGATTGCCAAGTGGAGTAATATTAGATAAATATTATTTTTAACCTTTAACTTATGACGTGAAATTGTTTAGCGTATATGAAGAGGTGGTGTAAATTATACACCCGAATTATTTTTCTTATAATTTTTAATGTGTATATATTATAATAATGTTATACTTATATTATTCGAATTTGATTGCTTCTAAACGAATTATTAACAAAAACAACGAAAAAAATTCAAATTTATTTAAAAAAATTGTACTTTATTTCACAAGCGTCTTTTACACAAACAAAACAAATACGTATATCATTTACTTGTACATTAAGAAAATTAAGGTTAAACAAAAACAATAAATGGCATTTTCAACAGCCTAAGTTATATACTTATTAAAATAAAAAGGAACATTTCAATATCTTATATATATAAAAAAATAACAATCAGTCTTTTGAGGTAAAATTATCATTCGTCAAATTCAGTCTTAGTAAAATTAATGCATAGCCGTTTGCTGCAGCCCATACACATTGGTTTATTACACTCTAAGCATGTATGTGTAGTTTTCCTTTTTAATTTATTGGGACATATATAGCATAATTTGCTCGCTTTTGTAGGTTTTTGGATAACAGGCTAGGGAAGAGAATCAGTCCGTAATATGGCATGAGATTTCCTCCATATTTTTTGAATGTGCCATTTCCCACTATTTAATTGTAGAATAATACCAAAAAAGTTGAAAACTTTTGAGCAACTCAAAAACAATGTGAAAAAAAAAAATCACAAAAATACGTACGCTTACGGAGACGTGTAGTATTTTTATACCCACCATCAAAAATATGGGGGGTATATTTATTTTGTCGAAGGAATCATCTAAGACCCCACAAAGTATATATTTTCTGGGTCCTGGTTCGATTCTAAGTCGATCTACAACAACGAAATTTTGTACATATAGTTCGAGGATATAAACTCGGAAAACAAAAATGGGCGTGGTCCACCCACTTAACTGCCCATCTCCCATATAAGGTGAAAATCAAAGAAATTGTGTTCAAATAGTTCAAGGACCAATGTAAACTCGGAAACAAAAAATGGGCGTGGTCTGCCCACTTTACCGCCCCTTTCCATATAGTGTAAAATTTGAAAAAGTTGATGGTGGGTACATAGATTCGGCCGGGCCGAATATTCGCGCTTGTTTTTTTTATATGGGTTACTAACGTTAGATTAGACGTGGTAGTAAAATATTTTCTATTAAAAATTTCCACAAACGACGACGTGTAGTAAATTTTACACCCACACACATAGATCTCCGTGATGCTGTAACAGTCGAAGGACAAAACTATACTGTCAATAAAAGCATAGTATATTATGAGGGTACTGGCAATATCAGCTTAAGAGAGTGCAACTAAGAAAAGTTATTAGAAAAATAAAAAAGAAGGTGTAAAATTTACTACCACGTCATAAGTTAAAGGTTAATAAAAATAACAATATTTACCCATTTTCTATGAATATCATTTATAAATAAACATAAAATTTAGTTTTATTTAAGAAAGTGCAAATTTATGAGCTTTTTCATATATTTTTGTTTTCAACGCAATAGCTGTTATTATAAGTCTAGCAAATCATTGCCACTTTATATTAACTACTGTCACAAAATCAAGACAAATGTGCTAATATAAATAGTTCCTGGGGCCAATATTTTACTTATAACCGTTCTGTGGTCTGGCCAGACCAAGAGGAGAACTTAGCTCATAACGTTACCAGTCATCCTAGGGTTAATCGAGATGGGTGTCAAAAAAAATTCTTAATTTTAAACTGCTTATGGGAACAATATTTAAAAAATTTTTCTCTTGGGATTTTGTTTCGCTGGAAAACTTTTTGATGAATATTTTTTTGGAAAATTATCTATTATCAACAGTATTTACTACAACACAAATTTTTATTATTTTTGTCATTTTTTTTTTTTTTTTCAAAATTCAAATGCATATAACTTGATGATTGATTCCGTAAAGATTTTTACAAATTTCTTTCTTTACATTAATTGTTATTTAGTGTTAATAAAATAAAAAATATTTACAGAAAATCCGGTGAAATTTGGACCCGCTATAGTAAAAAAACTTCGCCAAGGTAGGTCAAAATGTGGAAGTTTTAATCTTTGAAGCCCAATAGCTCGTAAACTAAAAGAGATACGATACGCTTTTATGTTATGATATATTTTTCATAGATCTCGACCAGTAGAATCCTCTCATGTAAAAATCTTTAAAATCTATTAAAATCAGGATTGTTTTTAAAAATTTACACAGCCAAGGTGTCCAACTTTGGGACCCTATGGACCCACCCCCGGTATGTCATATGATCCAATCTCAAAATTTAAACTCACCTACATTTCTTCTTCGGACTGTCCGTTCGGAAATTCCAGATTTATTTTAATTTCATTTTATGAATGCGATAAAATTCACAGCATTTTCACATCAATTCTACATTACAAGTCAACTTTTAAATGTAAAAGAGTACGTTATGTTGACATCTTATTGGAAAATTATGTATATAAGTAGTTTCCTTTTTATTAATGACGATATTCTAACAACATTTTACAAATATTCGTCAAAAAAATATATAATAATTATGCACCCAAAATATAAAATGGAAAAAAAAATCCCGGTAAACTTCATTTTATTGAGTTAAAAATTTGATAGAAGTAATGAATGAAAATTTGTTGACTTGTGAAATGCTAATAATATTAGATTTCTATTAATAGAAAAAAGGTAAATTTAATAAAAATTAAAAGAACGAAAATATCTTTTGAATGAATATTTAAAAGTAATGTAAGAGCGAATTGAAGATTTTAATTTATTTAAATTTTATGATATTTTTTTGAACAAAATCAGACAAGTCGTTTTCGAGAGATGCTTCAATATATAGTGCAACCTCCTTCATTTTACAAATCGCGATTTATCGCGAGAACTGGAGTGGATTAGAGGTTTAGTACTTATTAATACCGTGTATTTGAATTGACTGAGAAACCCCGTGCCACAGAATTTTTTTCTCATTTTGTAACTCTGTGTTATTTATGAATATAATTAATTTTCTAATTGGTTTACTATTTTTTTAAATAAATTGATAGCTCTTAATAAAATGTAAGGAAAAATTAAAAATTTGTCTATAAAAATATAAAAATAAAATAAATTTAACTCAATTTCCAACAATTTTCAGCTCATTGTATCAATTAAAAAAAAAAAAAAAAACGGGAGAAGAAGATATAGTCGGTCAAGCCAAACCATATGATACCCTACACCATTTCGATCTACATAATTTTGTTTTTACTTATATACAACTTATTTGTGTTAAATACTAACATTTGTATGGGATTTATGTACGTTAAAGTGATTTTCGGGAGAGGAGTTTATATGGAAGCAATGGTCAGTTATGAACCGATCTTCATGAAATTCGGCAAAGGAGTTTGTGCTTATATAAAACTTATTCGTGCTAAATTTCATTAAAGCATTCCTATTTCTAAGTCATCTATAAGTGTTAAAACTCTATTCCGGGAGGACGTTTGTATGGGTGCTAGGTGAAATAATGGACCTGTACTTTGCGCACAAGCTTTACATAGACAGCCAGCCAGCCGACCAGACGGACAGATATCGTTAAATACGCATAGGTATACTTTAAGGTGGGGGTCCGAAGTTTTTCTCTCTGCGTTACAATTTCTGCACAAACACATATGTAGAGTATAAAAATCATTAATAATAAAATCAATTATTCTAGTTATTAGTATTATTATTTTGATGATTGTAGCAAAATCAAACAAAAATTAATTAATATAAGCAATTTCGGATATAATTGAAGTCCATTTTTTTTTTATGAAATTTTAATAAAATTTAAATAATAAAAAAAATATTTGTTTTTTATAAAATATTCAAACAACGTAAATTTTTGGATCTATTAAAATTAGGGATGCCAAACAGGTCTGTATTTTGCAAATCCCGAGATTCGGGATTTTATAATTTCAAATCCAGGGATTTTTTGGGACGCCGGTATTTTTCGGAATTCGGGATTGATATTTCATATTTTAAATATAAGGAAAAAATTAATTTTTTATAAAAATTTCAATTAAAGAAATTCATTCCTATTTTTAAAAACAAAACATAAGGTTTATTCGATTGAAATTCTAGTAAAACTAGTAAAAAAGAGAAATTTAAAAATATATAAGAAACAAGATTTTACTTGAAGAAGTAAGAAAACGGAAAATAGTAAAATAAATTTTAATGTCAATAATAAATAAAATGTTTATTTCATTTCTTTACTTACAATATTAAATGGATTCCCGCAAACATCTCAAAAATATGGGAATATGTTCCTTTACAGATAATTTTTCACATATTTCTTATAAAATTTATTTTATCTAAGGATATGTATGATTTTAAGCCTTGCTGAATATCATCAATAGTTAATGTCCATCCATGTAAACTACAAGTTAATTTGGAAGATTTCTTTCCAGAATAGAGTTTGACACTATGTGGTAGAATTCAACACAAATAAGATCGTTTGTAACCTTAAACTACCAAATCAAATATTTTAGCATGCGCCTCATGCAAGGACCTCTCCTAATTTAATTAAACGTGCATTAATCAGGCAAAAATATCAATGTGTACAAATCAATGTAACAATTTTTAAAATGTCCATAACTTACTACAGCTCTCACAAACAGGCACTTTCCAAACATCATAAAGGTGCATAAATTAGTATTACAATACAATTATGTATACGTAAGTTTTTATTAAATATAAATCATAAATCCAAAATTGGTAAGACTTCGTTCAAAAATGACCACAGGATCCAACAAAAATCGTTAAAAAAAATTAAACATATTGTTTAAAATAAAAATTCAATAGGAATTTGGCAATATAATATTTTACTACTTTTTCTCGTACAAAATATTCAAGTAAAATATAGCAAAAGAGAAATTATTTTCTCTTGAAATATTTACTACTTTTACTATTTTTATGTGCACAGAAACGCTTTTTGAGAAAAATACTTGCAAAAATAGTAAAACTAGTAAGAATAGCATACAAACGAACAGACCTATAATGTTCTTATCTACCTAATCGATTTTTTAAATATTTTCGAAAATTTTCTGTAAATATTTTAATGTTCTGTCTTGCCTAGAGGTTATTTTGAGATTGTCAAACTTGTTTTTGTTTTTCATTCGGTTTTCCTACTTTTTACAATCAATTAATTAAAATATTAAAATCAAATAATTTTTTTAATAAAATAAAATTTTAACCAAAAACTGATTTATTTTTTCCACATAATTTTTTCTGTGTAATGTAGCGGAAAACTTAAAATTATACAAAAAATAAAACTTTTTGAATTATTTATTTTTGTCTGTTGTACTTAATACTTTAAATTCAATTTTCAAAATAAAAATTTCATTTAATTGTCCATTGGAAACAGTGTTACTAATATTTATTACATTTTTTTCTTTAATTAAGTTCTAGTGGTGTCGACGATTATAACGTTAAACAATTGATTAATGAAAATTAATTCTCTAAATGGTTTATAATTTATTATTTTACAAAACATTTTAATATTATTTTAGTTACAAAAATAAACGGTGTATTAGCACAAATACTACATACCACTTATAAGAATGGTCATGAAGGAATACTCTAGGACAATTCCTGGCTAACAGTCGTGTATATGAACTTTAGAGTGTCCAATTGAAAAAAATAATCATATAATAGGAATACCACTCCAACGATATGTATTGATAAGCAGAGTATAGCAAATATTTTTAAAAATGTCAGTTTCCCACCAGCAATTAAAAATATGACTCCAAAATATTTTATCTAAAATTAAATTTCTAGTTCCGTCTCGAAATGGATATCAAAAAGTTTTATAATTTGAATCTTTTTATGAAAGAAAAAACACACAGCGGTGATTTAACTAGACCCAGAGAAAAATCGACCACATAAGTGTTGTAAACGATACCATTCAGAGTCAATAGTGAATCTATCTTGTATGTGTTCAAATTCAACACTGAGTGTTCAAATCCTAACGAAAACCGATATCTAAATGGCATCCAGTTGACACCATTTCGATGTCAAATTATAAAATTGCACTATGTTTTCTATTAGATTTGTTAACGAACGGTACAAAAAAGGCGATACCGAAAATTATCAATGTGACCACAACCGTCGTGGATTTTGCATCGGCATTTTTTCCTCAGTGTAGTACATCATAAAAAAAAGTTATATTCTTTTGCAAAATAGATACAAATTTTGTATTTTTGTTCCTTTTATAAATGAAATACTGAAAAGTACTAATAATGATTTTTTTTAATTTTTTATTTTTGATTTCAACACATCAATACGCATCGATTGAGTGGTCTTCCTACATTAGTATCGTAAAAAAACAGCTTTTTGGGACACTCTAATGTACGTATAAACAATAAACTAAGATCCAGAACTAATGTCGTTTTAGGGAAAACGTTTCTATACTTGAATACCAACTGAAACATAATCATCCTTTCTTACTATGAAAGAAACATACATATCCTAGTTTATTTATATGTGTATATAAGGGTTGCCAAATACTTGTTAAGAAATTATGAACAGAAAAAAGTCACCAATCAACAAAATATTTCATTCAATTAAATATTTGTTAAATTAATAATATTTTCTGTGTGTCTAAACATATTATAAATTAAAGTAATTTGTTTATCAATCACAAAATTTGACACACAGATAATTCCACCCAGCAATGAAGGATCTAAAAAGAGCTGAAAAAAGTAATGATTTTAACATTGTGTTGTCATCACAAAGAAGCACTTAGTGGTGAAAAAGAGCTGCAGAAGTTAATTTTTTTAACCCATAGTTGTCATTCGTGGTAGTTCTTCTATTATAATTTTTGTACTTCGTGTTCATTTATTTTGAAGTACTTCTCTGAAAACTATGTTTATAAAATTTTTAACAAAAATTCTGTTCTAGCCTTATTAAAAGGTAATAAAAATGCTTAAAAATTTGTGAGATTTTGAATTTCTTAGAAGTTATTAATCTTTTTCCCCGCTAAAAACTCATTTTCTTCACTTTTTGGAAGTAAGAAGAATTTTCAAAAAGTTTCAAAATATGCACTTTGTGCCACTTTTGAAGTGGTGAAAATATTTTATATATTTTTCACAAAATCATCATCGGAATAATATTCTACTTAATTGGTAAGTTGAGGTGTAAATGTAGTGGCTACGTCTGGGGCTAACACCCATTCAAATTAAATATAATTTCTATGCGACATGAGTCCAATAAAAATTTTAGTGGGTTAAGATTTCTATTGGACTCATGTCCAATACTGTCACTTTTAAAACATAAAATAAATTATGATTTTTTGAAACTTTTACATACTCGAGATAGTCAACTTTGACACCCTGTAGCTTATCTCGTGTTATCAGAGAGTGACTACAGGATGATTAAAGGTCCTCTTCTACAACTCTTCCATACATTTCAATTTGATCTGAGCAGTATCTTAGGAGATACAGATTTATTACCCGAAAATTTACGTTTGGCCCCACTGTGCATCGCTATACTTTAAGATGGGGATCCGATGAGTTTTTCTGTGCATTACAAACATCAGCACAAACACATAATATCCCAACCACCTATGGTGGTGTATGATTAACGTGACCAGACATCCCGCTTTTTAAACTTCGATCCCGCCTAAAATATTTTTCCCGCTTTTTATTATGATTTCCCGCTTTTCTAACTCTAACAATTATTTATCCGATTTCCTTATTTACGTTTTCTATAACATTCTTACCAATATTTAAGTGTAACTAAAAATAATTTTTTGGGTATAAATAGACCACCCTAATTCAGCTCCGATTTATTTGATTTTTTTGCCATTGATAGTACTTTTAACGGTGAATATAATGATGTAAAATAGTTTTGAAGTTATAGGGCTTTGAAAATCGAATTTTCCTAAGAAACTCGTATCAAAAAATTTTCGTTATTAAAAAAGTTGGGTAAAAAGAAAAAATTTCGTTAGCGAAGCCGCTTTTGGACATACCACAAAGTTAAAAACCCTTCCGCCCGGCCGAAGGGTTTTTAAATATTTTGCTATGCTGATTATCTTCTCTAATGACTAATCTTAAATGTACTTTGTGTGTATGTTTTGATGACTGATGTAGATATGCAATTATTAAGCTTGTTATAAAGTTAGTTAATAATTTTATTAAAAAATAATTTGAAATATTTTTTTCTGTGTATATTTTGAACAAAAAAGTTTAGAATTTTTTTTTTTTTTTTTTGTAAAGTTATAGAAATATCTGGAACAATGTTTTTTATTAAATTTACTTAAAGTTAGTGCTTACGAAAACCTTGTGTTAATGATTTTATTTTAATTTTTTCTTTTAACTGAATATTAGTGTTTTACTTGTTGGCAGCCGATGCAAAAAGGCGAAAAGTTAACAGTATATCGGATTATTTTGATAACGGTTTTTTAGAGGTAACGGCATTTTTAGTTATTTCGGTAATGGTAATTTATGGGTAACTGTTGTTTCAGAATTTTCAAAGTATCGGTTCAGAACCATAAAATATAATCTGTAGTCAAGTATTAGAATGACAAGTTGGGATAGCCAAAACTTTATTACAAGTTTTATGTCAACTTTATTAAAAATAATAATATTTCTTAAACCCAAAAATAACGCTAACGGTATTTTAGCGTTAGCGTTATTTTTCGATCTATTTCGGTAACGGATTTTTAGCGCTATATATTTTAGCGGTAACCGTATTTTCAATTATATCGATAACTATATTTTAGGGGGTATTCAAGTTAAATGGTTTTTTAGATGTAACGGCAACCAACCTTGGTTTTATTGTTAACGGGTCTAAGAATTATTTAAGAAAAAAGCCCAAATTACAATAGCGCGTAGTCAGCAGCAGTGTGTGCTGCCATAATCAGCTGATTATTTAGAATGCACTGTTTGTTATGGTGTTGATTACATTTGGTCAGCAGCAGTTTGCAGTGCTGTTTCATTTAGCCATGTTTCTAAATTCACTGCGCTGCATTCAGATTGAGAGCGAGACAAAGAGAGTGAGCAAATAAATGAGAGGCTAAAATACACAAGTGGAACAAAGCTAGATGGTGGTTGTAAATTGTGACTGCCTACGCTGAATTGTAATTATAACGGCAGCAAAATGTTGTGCTGACAGTGATCAGCTGATAATTTTTGCTGATACTGTTGCTGACTACGCGCTATTGTAATTTGGTCTAAACTAATGCTATCAAATTCAAAAACTGAAATTTATCTAGGAATATTTTGAAAATATTTCGAGAAACACGTTAAAATTATAATTTTTAATGTTTCAGTTTGTAGCGATATATTTACTCATTTCGATGTTCCAAAATTTCGAAGAGTCGTTCTCAATTTGTAATTTCTCAACTGGGTCGTGAACCAAGTGCTTGCGATAGAACAGCTGATTAAGATTTTAATTGAGATATAAACAGAAAATCCCTCTTTTTTTACAAAGCTTTTAAAAATCCCATAAAATTTTGTTCAGAATCCCGCTTTTTAGTCGTTCGGGTCCCGCTTTTTGACAAAAACCCTCTGGTCACGTTATGTATGATATAAAAATTTTATATTTCTATATGTTTGGCATTATGTGCGTATGAGTAATAGCAATCAATTATAGCAAATATACGCCTAAATAACAATCTCTGCTGAGAAATGTACATATTTTTATAACTTTTGATTTAATTAATGAATCTTATTACGAATGTTCATGCAACTAAAAGGTACTGATAAGCAAAATTTTTATTTTTTTATTTTAAATAAATTTTGTCAGATTTATAAAAGTTTGAGGAAACGGTAGAAAAGTCCTTGATCCGATTCCAAAAGGTAAACAAAATTACCAACCTTTAGAAATTTTGGCCATAATTTGTAGAAAATAAAATTATAATTTGAGAAATAAAACTGTAATAAAAAAACCATTACATGTAACATTAGACAAAAAATAATATACTAAAATTAATATCAGTTTACTTAATAAATGTGATGCATAATATTTAAATTATATTTTAATTATAATAAAACTAGCTTAACCCGGTGTATTTTGCGCTCTTCTATTGATGCAATAATTAATATTTATTTTGTATGGAGGCAACCTGGGCCTATCTTTTTTTCCTTTTATCTAAATTATGTAAAGGCTCCATTACTCTACCATAAATGTAAACAGAATTTAAGTGGATGGTTACTCAAAAAAACGTAAATATAACAAGTATTTTGTCGCTGTTTTGTACACATCGACATCAAAGATAACAATTATTTATATTTATAGTAAATCTCTTGCAGTTTAAAAATCGATTGATTTATTGACTTTTAGTCTTGGCGATTTTAAATTATTGCTTCAACTCTACGCTTTATAAAATTAATTTTAGTTATAGCTTTGAATGTAAAAAATTGCGAAAACATCCTTTTAACTAACTTTTTCAGCGATTTTCTTACGTAGTTTTAGTGTATAAAAGGTAGGGCGTAGTAACCATATTAGATCTAATCTAATATCGAAAACTATAAAATTTTCGTTTTGTCGCACTTTTTTGAGTTTTTCGCAAAGTACAAACACGAATTTTTGACACATATTTTTTTTTTTTTTTTTTTTCAAAATAAAATTTTTAAAATACAATATTTTTTAGTTAAATGTGAAAAAATCTAAATAAATTTATATGAAGATAATAGATAAGGCACTGAATAAAAATAATCTGTAAACATTTTACAAAAAAAAAAAAAAAATCCCCTTAGATCCTGGCAAATTGCCAAAAGGTATAATATGGATACAATATTGCGAAAGGGTTAAGGGTTGATATTAAAAAGAAAAAAAAAATTATTTCTCAATTTGATATCAAACATTTAAAATCAAATGAGTCACTTCATTTAAAACTAACCAGCTGTTTTCCTCACCTCCTCTGAATTTGATGGCATTTGTTACAATCATTATACTCAAAACTAAGACTAATACAAAATTTCAAATAATTTTATTAGGTTGTTCGCGAAATATAGCGATTTGAAAGTGCAAAATAGCTAGAAAAATCTACAAAGTAGGGTAAATAAAATTACAAATATATTTCAGAGTATTTGTGGTACAAAATTCATTAAAATAAAAGACCACTAAATGCATTTCTTATTTTAGTGGCTGCCGACCTTAGGAACAAAAAAGGTTTGCAATTTTCTATAGTCGGCATAAACTGCCGACTTTAGGCAAATCCGTTGTTCCCTTCAATCGGCATCAGTTTTATTTCCATATTTTTTTGAAACTACTAGAAAAACGGGAATACTATTTTTGAATATGTAAAGTAGGTATTTGTTCATATTAATATTAATGCACATTAGAGTCTTCCATTAAAAATAACCGAAGAAACCATTGCGTATTTATGAGCTCTATAAACAAAATAAAAATAAATTTTTCTCAATTTATATTCAATTCTCCACCAGCGATTTATCTAAGATCACCAGGGGAAAAAATTTTAAATATTTTTTGGAAAAATACATACAAATTTCTTTTAGGAATAATTTAAAATAATTTTTGAGTTTTAATGAAAAAAATATATAGCATTTCTCTCATTTAGAACTTTACACATTTCTTTTTTATGAATATTAAAAACTTGTTTTTAGTATTAAAAACTTGTTTTACTAAAATTTTTATTTTTTTTTTTCTGCCAACGGCTTAAAAAGCAGAAATGCATGAGCAAAACATTTAATTATAATCTTCAATCAGTGATAGTGAACTGAATTTTAATTTTAAAAAGTTTTAAAATATTTTTCATTATTTTCATTGATACGCTTCATTTAATCTGTGGTCATTTACTCCAAAGAAAACACTTTCTAGGCACACTCTAAAGTATATTCATTCGTATTAGTTTTGGTACGCTCAAGGTGCCAACAACACTAATTTTCTACAATGAAAAATTCAATTTATTCACCATATATAGGATAATTGGCATAAAAGATAGATTTCAGTGCAATTTGTTTATATTTATTTATTAAAAATGCCATGCCGCTTATTGGATCAATACATGCCGAATATTGAGAAATGCATGTCGTATATCTGTAGTCGACAGTATTTTATAAAATGTATTATTTAGGCAAATTTAGCAAAAATCTTTGCAATATTGAAACAATATCCTTCTGTGAGGGGTAATATATATCTATTTGTCAATCACAAACAATGTTTACATTCGTCCGCAGATAACTTTAAACTAAGACAAAACGTTAAACTGCCGCCTGCTGGTACACTTACACTTAAAAATCGACTTTTTGTCTGTTCTGATTCAATAAAGAAAAATAATAAGTAATAATAATAAAAATGCAATGTATAATATGTGGTTATGATAGTCTTGCTCGACTAACACGTCCTATAAAAATTTTGGAGAATTCGAGGGCGGATCAATAAGTCCGTGAATTTTTGAATGAAACACAGTAATCTCCAACATGATCTCCTTTTAACTCGATACACTTAGTCCAACGTTTCTCCAGTTTCTGTATCCCTTCCCAAAAATAGGATTTTTCGAGGTCCTTAAAATAGGCATTTGTTTGGTCAATAATTTCATCGTTGGAGCTGAATCTCTTTCCACCGAGCCATTTCTTTAGGTTTGGAAATAGGAAGTAGTCACTAGAGGCTAAATCCGGAGAATATGGCGGATGAGGTACCAATTCGTAGCCCAATTCATAGAGTTTTGCCATTGAGACTGCACACGTGTGCACCCGTGCATTATCTTGATGAAAAATAAATTTTTTCTTGGCCATATGGGGTCGTTTTCCTTTTAAATCCTCATTAAATCGGTCTTATAAGTTGGCGTAATATTCGCCATTGTTTTTCCCTTTTGAAGGTAATCGATGTGGATTATCCCGCGTGCACCCCTTATTGGCCGACATCACCTTATTCACCCGGAGAAACCCATTGTATAGATTGCTGCTTGATCTCCGGAGTACAGTAATGGATTCATGTTTTATCCACAGTTACAAAACGCCTCAAAAGCTCATTCGCATTGCGGTTAAACAACTCCAAACAATCCTTTGAAGTTGTCAGACGTTTACGTTTATGGTCAATTGAGAGCAAACGTGGCACCCATCTTGCAGACAATTTTCTTAAACCCAGCTGATCATTTCAAATCGAAACTACACTGCCATATGAAATGCCTATGGCATCAACAATCTCACGTACTTTAACTCTTCGGTCGGCCAACACCATATCGTGGATTTTTTCGACATTTTCGGGTGTACTGAACTCAGTTGGCCGTCCAGAACGTTCTGCGTCATTTGTACTTGTGCAACCACAACAAAAGTCAGTAAACCACTTTTTTACCATTGAAATCGATAGTGCAGAGTCCCCATAGTATTTATCGAGCTTTTCCTTGGAAAGAAATAATGTTTAATGAGCACTCGAAATTCACTTTTTTACATTTTTAGAAAAATACACGAGGTTGTATGTTTTGAACATCTGTTAAACGCAAAGTAAATGACGACACTTGCTCAAAATTTGACAGTAGTCTATTAATAGGTGGTACTTGATAGGAACAGTGTTGCATTTCATATAACTACGAGGGAAGTTCGAAAAGTCTAGGAAATATTGATCCGCCCTCGTATATTGTCTGCTAAAATATTTATCAGTAAAGTTTTGGATGACGAAAATCTATATAATTTAATTTAAATGTAACTAATCTTTGGACATTCAACATAAAATGTTAAATATCTTACGTTTAAATTTTCTTTCAAAAAAAATTAATTATATTAACTAATATGAAAAATTATTTACATATGTAAGTAATTATGTTGGATGATTTTATAAATCGTGGGCTTATATTCAAAATTGGCCATATGCAGATATTAAACACTTTGAATTATAATCTTAAAATGTTTCATCAAGTTTCTAGACCATACGCCGGTACACCCATCAACATTTTATGAGGCTAAGTGGGAGCATTATACCTTAGATTTTAAGTCAGGAATGAAATAATTTAAATAAATTTCGTGATTATAGGCAAAATATCTCAGATAACAAAAGCAGTTTCTTAATTTTAATTAAATAAAAAGTGCGACTAACGTCGTCTTTGAAGGTTTTGATCACATTTGAGTTGTTGATATGCAATTTAATACAATTTTAATTGGGTTGGAATTTTTTTGCAAATTTTTTTTTTGGCAATATTTTTCAAATTTTAATTTTGAACATATTTTCGTTTTTTTTTGAGTACACACCTGTTATTTGAAGTGGTCTTGCCAACCACAAAATTTCGCTTTTTTTTCTCCTGGTTGGTGTGATACTCGTATCATAAATTTAAGATATTGGAATTTTTTTTTCAAAAAATATTATCTTTTTTTTTTTTTTTGATGAACAAAAAAGGCTATATGAAAATTTTATAACACACATTAAAAATACATTAAGACAAAAAGTGCTATCAACCATAACTTCGCGAATAATGGGGTTAACGATTTATTTTTCGGTGTGAGGTTTAGGAGATGTGATATTAATAACTAGTAGAAGACCGGAATTAGTGTTTATAAACCGGTTAACCGAAAAACCGGTTTTTTCTTCAAATTTCGGTTATTTGCGAACCGGTTAATTTGAAATATTCAATTTCGGTTAACCGGTTTACCCGGTTAAATTTGCTAAAAATATCACTAAATTTCGTCCTTTAGTTGCTTTTTTCTGAATTTAAAATATAAGAAAATATTTTGAAACTACTAAAAGTTATTGCTGTTTGAGTTAACAAGTAGTCAGGTGAAAGATATATTTATTTGTTGGAAGCTAAATATATTTTAAAACTGTATGTATGATAAATATATAGATAATTAAGCATTCCATTTACAAAAACGTTAATTTCATGCGAATGAAATTTTCCAAAAGAAAAAAATAACCTACTAATGTATAGCTTTAGTGAAAGATAAGATTTTGTATAATATAATGGGAAAAAAGACTTCAAAAGTAGATCTAAATAAGTGCAGAAAATTACTTTTAAATGATTAATAATCTTTAATTTAATAAAAAATTAGCAGAAAATTTTAGCAGAAAAAAATATTAATTATTTTTCCAATTTTATGCAGATATTTTTATCATATTTTTTTATAAAAACTTTTCCTTAAGAGAAAAACTTTAAAAGCGGAGAATATAAATCATAATATAAAGTACATTATCCTAGGTCTAAAGCTTCCTTTTTGTAAAATTTTATTTTTAAGCTAGAAAAAAAAAAAAAAAAAAAATCTTAAAAAATACTTTATAGGATAAAAGATGCCAAAAAAGTTGTTTTTAAAAATATTTTTATAAATTTGCGATGTAAATCAATCGCGATTTATAAATAACACTGCAGTGCACTGCTTTTTATTTGGTACATGGTTAAACCAATAAGTAGAAAAACACTTTTTTTAACCAAAAATATTTTTATTATGCTTCAAATTAGAGCAATTATTAAAATGTCGGTTAACCGGTTTAACCGGTTTTTTAGTAGCCGGTTAACCGAAAACCCGGTTTTTTAATTTTACCCAATTTTCGGTTAACCGTTAAACCGGTTTTTTGAAAAGTCGGTTTTTTATAAACACTAACCGGAATGCAAAATTTTGAAAAATTAGTGAAATAAACAGTTTTTATGCTCACCTGAACAATAAGTGTTTCGCATATGGCCCATTTTATAGGTAATTTTGTAAATAATAAACCAGTGGAGATATCGACAAATGCTTTGGTGGTCTTATGCAGTGTTGCCAGTTTAGCCTTTTTAAGGCTAAATCTAGCCTTTTTATTTTGCTTTTAGCCTCAAATTTTTCGTTTTAACTTTATCTTTTTTTTAGCCTTTTTTTATTCTTAGCATAGCTTTAAAAAGGCTAAAAATTTTCGAATTTTATTTTTACAGAATCATCAATTTAAGCATTTTTGTATATTAGTTCGCACAAAAAAATAGAAATTATTTACATTTATCAAAAATTTTCGCCTACGGTGCTTCATTCTACAAAAATTTTATATTATTTTTAACCAATTTTATTACCTATAGAAACTATGTTATATTTACAAAATCACTAAAATATCTCTAAGAAATGCCTAAATATAATGAAAATAAAAAATAAATGCGTTTTTAAATAAAACAATATATTTCCTTTTTTCTGGCTTTACTTTTAGCTTCTTTTTTTCTCAAGTCCTGGCAACACTGGTCTTATGTATGACTAGTAGGGGATCCAAATGCAGCAATAATAAGGGACGAATTTATTTTTATTAAACAAGTTTTTTCGCAATTGGCAACACTGATTTGTATGTACGTACAACGTAGACAAATAAATACTTAAATATATTTGTGCATTTTGTGGAGACCATGGTTAAGACGTATCTTTGTTTCCATTTCCGTTTGTTGCATTATTTGTGCATTTTAATTTTAATAATAAATAAAATTCCTTTTTAAACAATCCAAATGAAAAAAGAAAACAAAAAAAAAAAACGTTAACAGAGCAACTACAACAACATAAAAGTGTACAATAAAATCCTATTCGCCACACTTAATTCCACCAAAAGAAGCACTTAGCGCTCCAACTAACGCGTTATTGTGCTTTAATGAAATAGAGCGGAGCGAGCCCGTTGCACTTAAGTCTAGTTTAATGGAGTGCAAGTTTTTTCTTGTTGTGTTTATTTTTTTCCCCTTTCTTCACATGCAACGTTGGAGCAAATGTAGCAGCGACATTATGGCGGTGTTCGCTTCATTCACGAAGAAAAGCTTATAAATTAAATAAAAATATTTATTTGTGTTTGCTTGCTTGTAGGTAGGGAAAGCGTCGTTTTGCCATTTGGCCACCAAAACATGAATAAGGATATCCTTTGAAAACTATGTACATATGTATTTGTTTCGAAAACCAACGTGCACTTTTTTGTTGGATGTATGGTAGCCGAGTGAAGTACTTTGTCGTTTAGTTTTGCTACATATTTTATGACGCTGATGCCAACTCTCCATAAATTTTCTCTTTGCAATAACGTAAAGAATTTCTTTTACATCACAGAACATAACTACAAACATTTTGTGAGGTCTAAAAAGTGGAACTAGGAACTGTTATACATTTTATCATCAAAAGTTACCTTGATGTTATATTAAAAGCCGCAGAATAAAACGTACTTTATTTAAATTTGCTGAGAAATTGAGAATAAATTATTTTGTATTTTTACATAACTTTTTTCTAGTGGATTTCAATCCATTGAATACAAAAATAATAAAAAACAATTTCTGAAAAAATGCAAAAAAGTTCTGCTGCTCCTCATATTTAGTACTACACCTTTATCTGAAGTTTGTAAGAACACAGTCATAAATTTAGTAGTTGGTACCATTCGAAAGTAAATAAAATAAGTATCTTTAAAGTAGACTGTGGTTCATCGGAATAGAATCAATAAAATATTGGTAGTAGAGTGTTTTCCATACACAGATTTTTAGGAAGATAATACTTATTTTTTAAAAATATGTAACAAAAACCTATCAAACGAATTTAAAAAACAACAAAAGTACCCCAATTACCTGTAATTATTGTAAAAATATTGAATAAATCTTTCATAATATTTTGGGTAAAAGGGTTTATCACAAAGATATTGCATAAAATTCTTCAATTAACACTATTGTTAGATTTTATATTGAAATTTAATTATTTAGGAATGCCAAAAACAAAAAGGTTCATAATTGTTCAGTACAAAGTAAGAAACCTTCCAAAAAGGTACGAAATCCCAAAGCTAACAATTTCCAATTTATTGAATATTTATATTCCTGGGAGGTTCCAAATTTAACTTATCTAGATGCTCACCATCAGCTTTACCCTTGAGCGACTTTAGTCGGTTACCTGGCCACTTTTCTAAAGTGCAATATCATATTAACAAAATTTTCTTCTCAGAAACTGAACATGTTTTAACAAATAGTTGCGGGTATTGAGTCATTCCATTCCAAAACCAACAAATTATTGCAAAAAAATTAACGCAGTGTAAAACAAAAAAATAATTGCATTAAAAGAAATTTCAAGCAGAAAATTTTCACTTTTTTCATTAACCAGTGTCAAATTGTGTTGTGCAAAAGTCGTGAAACCAAATTTTAAAAAATTTTCCAGTTTTTTCACTGGGGATTTTACGCCGTTTCGGATAATTCAAAATTCAAAACAAAGCCTAATAGCTCTTGAAATTATGCATCATTTGACATATATCTTGTTAATGTGCCCTCAACAAAAATGCTGTAGGATTTATCCAAACTTGGAGAGAAAAAACGTGAATGGCTCCAAGAGATGCCTTTTTCGCGAGGTACACTCGCAACGTTATTTCAGTGAAGCTAGAGCATAGCGTTATCAAAGAATGTTTCCAAATGACATTTAAAAATCATTGTGGCGTTTTAAAATATTAATCTGCTAAAAGTGTATAGCTATTTTAAAAAATTCAGCAATTGTGCATATTTTGTTATGGCTGATTTTGGTGTTATAAATCAATTTTAAACTGAAATAAGTTCCTGTGTAAAGTTTTACTTACGCAGAAAATATAATTTCACTAAAAATATTCATCAACGGTTTTTATGGGCTAAGAACGCGATGTTTTTAGTTTAACATTAATCGTCGAGGCACATCCAAGGCGCCAATAAAAGTTGGCGATGATATATGTCAATCTGCAGCTGCTTTTATACCATATATCAAAATCAATATGGCGTTCGGAAAAAAGTACGATTTTTCATTTCATGCAACTTTAGAGATTTGACTAAGTGCAATTAAAAAATTTATATAAATGACATTGTCTTATGACTTATTTAAAAAATATATGAATTTTGCAATAAATGGATGAATATGAACAAGACTACATCACTAAAAACTGAATTTTGCAAATTTTATAAGAAGGTTTAATAATTATTAAATCGCATATATATCCACGCATACCTAACTTATCGCGATATTTTTAATTTGTATTTTAGATACACCATTGTAGATTACATAAATGCAATAATTTTTGATTTAGGACTCTAAATAGAATTTTGGCAATTTTTTTTTATAAATTTTTAACTTAGACCGGCATAAAATTGATGCCGTTAGGTAAAAGTCATTCACGCGAACAGATCTGTGTTCCACTAGAGCCAAGAAATATTGGTACTTAATATCGTTGATGTGCCATTTAAAAATTTTCGACATTTTTTTTTGAACACCAAGAGTAAACGAGTTTGAAGAATTCCCCATAATGTTGTATTTATTATGACATTTGTTGTAATAATTCGTAAAGTATTGCTAGTCCCAGAATGTCACTTACCATGTTTATAGAAAACATTTTCACCATTAACATAAATTTTTTTTTTTTTAATTTTTAAAAAAGACCATTTTTCGAGATATTTATCCGCTAACGAAAAATTGCGAGATATGGACCATTTTGATGTTGAAGAAAAAGTCATGTTATACGTCATATTAAAGGTAATTTTGATACCTTTAATATGAGATTTCAATAAATCCTATATCATATATACTTTAAAAGATATTTGTAATTATGTAAACACAACTTTGTACATATTTTGAGCTATTTTACACTTTCAAATCGGGATATTTCGCGAACCACTTGGTGAGATTATCTGAAATTTTGAATTAGTCTTAGTTTTGACAAGAATAATCATTGTTCCAAATATTATCAAATTCGGAAGAGGTAAGAAAATCTGCTGGTTGGTTTTAAATGGAATGACTCTATTAAAACGAGTTTATTTTTTACGTCTTTTTGAATATAATCATCAAGGTTTGAATTAGTTTTAAGTCCTTGAGAAAATCTTTGCAAAATTCGATATTTTCTAATTTTTACTGCTACAGGATTTTGCCAAGGCTATTAATAATCCTATCTATATATATATATATATATATATATATATATATATATATATATATATATATATATATATATATATATATATATATATAGAGGATTATATACGTAAATTTTGTACACTTATAAGAAATAAAACGCTTTACATGAAATATGGTACAAATATAGTTTAAAACCCATTACAGCACATACGATTTATTTATTTTATACCACGCCCCCTTTTACTCCCACCTTTTCTAACAAATTATTTGACTTAATTTTTTTTATTTTTAAACCAATTCCCTGAACAGATTTGACACACGTACTGTTCAGAGGGAACTAAAGCTTATAAGATGTATCTACTGGATGTCATACACTTTTTACGCCCACTTTTTTACAAATTATTCTACTTGACTTTTTAAAATTATTGACTAAACCACACTAAACACTAAATTTGGGACACATATAATTCCGGAAGGATTATCTTATACGGCTTATGACTCTCATATAGTACGGGAGTAATAGATGTTGTTACAACTATTTCATAAAATGCCAAGCACCATTTTCTGCCGCATAGTTTTGGGATTTATTTGCCATATTTGAGTCAACACCACGTCAAAACCACTGAAGAAATGCACATTATATTTGACACAGATATATTACTCTTAAGCGTTACCAAATCCTGTTTGTTTAAGCACTTTTTTTAAAGAAAGGTTTTACTTAAATTTTAACACAATATCTACCTTAATTCAAAAACTTTTCTTTTGTATGTCATGCCTTTTTTTTTTTCTCCAGTGGTTATACGAGGGCGTATCAATATTTCCGTGACTTTTCAAACTTCCCTCGTAGTTATAAGAAATGCAACACTGTTCCCATCAAGTACCACCTGTTAATAGACTACTGTCAAATTTTGAGCAAGTGTCGTCATTTACTTTGCGTTTAACAGCTGTTCAAAACATCTAAAAATGCAAAAATGTGAATTTCGGATGCTTATTAAACATTATTTTTTTCGAAAAAAAAAACCCGTCAATCAAACCAAGGAAAAGCTCGATAAATACAATGGGGACTCTGCATCATCGATTTCAATGGTAAACGAGAGAAGAAGATATAGTCGGTCAAGCCCGACTATATAATACCCTACACCATTTCTATCCACATAATTTTGTTTTTACTTATATACAACTTACTTGTGTTAAATATTAACATAATACTAACATTTGTATGGGATTTATGCACGTTGGTGATTTTCTGGAGAGTTGTTTATATGGGAGCTATGGTCAGTTATGGACCGATCTTCATGAAATTTGGCAGACGGTTTTTTGCTGATATAAAACTTATTTGTACTAAATTTCATTAAAATATTCCTATTTTTAACGCATCTATGAGTGTTAAAACTCTATTTCGGGAGGACATTTGTATGGGGGCTAGGTGAAATAATGGGCCTCTCATGGGCCAGCATATGTACCAAGTTTCATCAAATTATCTTTAAAATTGCGACCTGTACTTTGCGCACAAGCTTTACAACCACCTTTGGTGGTGTAGGGTATAAAAAGTGGTTTACTGACTTTCGTTGTGGTCGCACAAGTACAAATGACGCTGAACATTCCTGACGGCCAATTGAGGTCAGTACACCCGAAAATATCGAAAAAATCCACGATATGGTGTTGGCCGACCGAAGGGTAAAAGTGCGTGAAATTGTTGATGCCATAGGCATTTCATATGGTAGTGTGGTTTCGATTTTAATTGATCAGCTGGGTTTAAGAAAGTTGTCTGCAAGATGGGTGCCGCGTTTGCTCTCAATTGACAATAAACGTGAACGTGTGACAACTTCAAAGGATTGTTTCGAGTTGTTTAACCGCAATCCGAATGAGTTTTTTCGGCGTTTTATAACTATGGATGAAACACAGACCAAGCAGCAGTATAAATAATGGGTTTCTCCGAGTGAAACTGCTCCGAAGAAGGCCAAGGTAAGTTTGTCGGCCAATAAGGTGATGGCAACAGTTTTTTGGGATGCACGCGGGATAATCCACATCGATTACCTTAAAAAGGGAAAAACAATAAATGGCGAATATTATGCCAACTTATTAGACCGATTTAATGAGGATTTAAAAGAAAAACGACCCCATATGGCCAAGAAAAAAGTTCTTTTTCATCAAGATAATGCACGGGTGCACACGTGTGCAGTCTCAATGGCAAACCTTTATGAATTGGGCCTCATCCGCCATATTCTCCGGATTTAGCCTCTAGTGACTACTTCCTATTTCCAAACCTAAAGAAATGGCTCGGTGGAAAGAGATTCAGCTTCAACGATGAAATTATTGACCAAACAAATGCCTATTTTAAGGACCTCGAAAAATCCTATTTTTTGGAAGGGATACAAAAACATTGGAGAAACGTTGGACTAAGTGTATTGAGTTAAAAGGAGATTATGTTGAAAAATAAATTTTTGTTTTGCAAAAAACACTGTTTCATTCAAAAAGTCACGGACTTATTGATCCGCCCTCTTATTAGCTGTTCTGGATTATGTGCCATATTCTATTTAACAGATCAGTTTAATGCCACTTTTCATACAAACTATATTATTTTCAAGCATGATATTTATTAAAAATAGTTTAGAATTAGTAATTTTTATAAAATTAGTAATTTTTATAAAATTTAAAAAAAGCAAATTCAGTCGTCTAAAAAGACTGAATTTGCTTTTCCGCACAATATTGCTACAGTCATTCCTTCGTAAAAAATCACTTAAAAAATGTGTCATTTCCATGCAAAATTTAACTTAAAAGTCACAATTTCTTCATGTAGTTAATACACATTAGGATATGCAAAAAGCTCTGGTATATAACAAACAACATTTTCACTAATTTAAAGATTTTCTCAATAAAATTACTAAATGCATTCAATGGACTTTATGTCTTGGACATAATGACACATTTGAAAGTGACACTTTTTTGTGTGACATAATATCCTAGGACATTATACAATTTGTATTTATGACATACTTCTGAAATTTGACATGATTTTTACCAAGCGTTCATGCTTCACATATATTACATTGGCTACAAAAGTTAAATGAACTAAATAAATCTACAATTTCTAATCAGCAGTCTTAAAAACGTAAGAACTTTCTCAACAGTAGCAGTCTGTTTGAATGCCGTATTACACCGAACATTCAGGAACAGATATATGGATACTCACCATTGACATGAAAGTTTTAATCATTTGCGAATTTTCTGTTCTCATCCGATTTTAGTATTTTTATAAAAAATTACCCTCATTAAAAAATGTCGTAGCTTTTATACATATATATATATATATATATATATATATATATATATATATATATATATATATATATATATATATATATATATATATATATATATATATATTTTTTTTTTCGGTAATATTTGTGGAATTTATCAAAATCTGAAATTTGTTTGCACTTCATTATTCCAATTAATAAATAATAAAGATAGGATATTTCAACTTACAGAGAATATCGAATATCTAAACTAGCAAAGAATATATCATAGATACAATATTTAACTATACCGAAAACCAACTTTTTTTTTTTAATGAACAGTAGTTTAATAATTAGGGATGCTACTTGCTTAAAAGTCGTTTTTCTGTATAGAATATGTTCATCGGTAATAAGCTAAAATTTTTTATGAAAATTCCATTGTGAATGCATAAAATTGTCGTTAGTGTGACAGCCTTTGAGACTGGGCCAAGAGTCGGATAGGAATTACAACATTCGCTTATTAGGAAATGATTAAGAGACGAATCTATTCGCTACTGTGATATAAATCTTAAACACGATCATATTTGCTTAATTATACCCTTCACCACAGGTGTAAAGGGTATATATAAGTTTGTCATTCCGTTTGTAATTCCCACAATTTTCGTCGGAGAGCAAAAATGTTGACATTTTCGGGATCCTTGTAAGAAATGATAACGATAGGACCATGTCCGTCCGTTAGTCCGTGTGTCGGTTGAAATGGTGTTTATGAAGCCCACCAATAACTGGTATATATAATATATATATCAAACGATCGGAAATTCTTTCGAGAATTTTATTGCTACAGCAAGTTCGGCTCATACATTGCGGAGATATGCTTAAAAAACCGTTTTTATACCCTTCACCAAAGGTGTAAAGGGTATATATAAGTTTGTCATTCCGTTTGTAATTCCCACAATTTTCGTCGGAGAGCAAAAAAGTTTACATTTTTGGGATCCTTGTAAGAAATGATGACGATAGGACCATGTCCGTCCGTTAGTCCGTGTGTCGGTTGAAATGGTGTTTATGAAGCCCACCAATAACTGGTATATATAATATATATATCAAACGATCGAAAATTCTTTCGAGAATTTTATTGCTACAGCAAGTTCGGTTCATACATTGCGGAGATATGCTTAAAAAACCGTTTTTTAGAACCGGTTCTCCAGTTTCTGAAGCCTCTGAATTTTTGTTCTGAAAAAATTAAATAAATCGGTTTAATAATAACTGAGATATCGGGTAAAACGCATTTTTATTTTGTTAAAGCAACAGATTTTTATTTTTATATAGATCGGTAATAAATATTTTTATATAATTTCGGTTTTTTTAATAAACCAAATTCGTTCATAATCAATAGAGTTATGGGCCAAAAACAAATCTGTTAAGAATATAAATACACAAACAAATATGTATATTAAGCATTGTAATGATTACACAAGGCAACAAAATTTAACAAATTTTAAAGGCTTGAAAAACCATTTTACTATTTTGATGTATTATGGCTCCAGTAGTCCAAATATGGTTTAAATTTTAAAGGCTTGAAAAACCATTTTACTATTTTGGTGTATTATGGCTCCAGTAGTCCAAATATGGTTAAAATTTAAATTCTATAAATTTTTTTAGACGGTTTTCCACATAATTAATGATAACTCAAAAACCGATATTATTGAAATAAACTTAAAAAAATGTATATTTACATAACCTTTAATCCCTTTATATATTGCGTTTCAATCGGATTAGTAGTCTCGGAGTTATAATAAAAAAATTAAAAAATATATTTTTTACGACCCTTATACTATATAAATAGTATAAGGGTCGATATAAACTTGGAAACCAAAAATGGGCGTGGTCCGCCCATTTTATCGCCCACCTCCCATATAAGGAGAAATGTTAACGAAATTTTGTACAAGTAGTTCAAGGATCAATGTAAACTCGGAAACAAAAAATGGGCGTGGTCACCCACCTTACCGCCCACCTCCTATATAAAAAGTTGATGGTGGGTATATAGATTCGGCGAAGTCGAATATAACATTCTCGCTTGTTTTTTTTATTTTTTTTTACTAAATTTATATTTTTTGCCTAACAATTTTTTTTCATAACTAAAACTATTGATCGCATCAAAAACAATTGTATACATCATTTAAAGATATTGTTAGCCAAAATTTTTGTAAATTTAGTTTAACAAAATCGAAGAAGTTGTTTTTGAGTTATGACAACATAAGTGGAGAAAAACTAAAATGTTGTGAAAATTTGCGAACTCACTTAATTGCGAATACTTTCGAAAATAATCAATAGATTTTTATGATCGATATCTCATTTTGTTGCTATTATATGTGGCTTTGCGATAAGGTAATAGATCTGAACAGTTTTCGCCGTTTTTGATTTTTAATGATTTTTTTAAAACAAAAAAACTCCATATTTTCACGTAAAAAATATATTTTTTGTTCCATTTTTTTATTATAACTCCGAAACTACTGAGCCGATTGAAACGCAATATATGAAGAGATTAAAGGCTATGTAAATATAAATTTTTCTAAATTTTTTTCAATAATATCGTACTAAAACTTTTTGAGTAACAATTAATTATATGGAAAAACGCCTAAAAAAAATTTGTAATTTTACAAAAAAATAAATAAATAAAAAAAAAACTCTCCATAGAATTTAAAATTTGGACCATATTTGTACTACTGGAACCACAATACATCAAAATTGTATAGTGGTTTTTAAAGCCTTGTGTTATTAGTGACGTTTTTGTTTTTTGTATAGGCAAGTAGTTTAGTTAGCAACAGCAGTAATATAATGATTAACATTGTTGTTCTTGTTGTTGTTTGTATATGCAGTCAGTTTGTATATATGTACATATATATACATACATTCAAAAATATATAAATATTCAATTGTTGTTGTTGTTTATATTTTTAAAGCAATGCTTGCTATGACTGATTTTTTTTTTTTTCGTATTCAAATGTTCGTAGTTTGGAAAAAAAATTAGATTTATAAATGTGAAAATATGAAACCATACGTTAAGGCGAAAATTTTATTATTTGTCGGTAAGATGGTAATATGATGTCGGTAAGATGGTAATATGGTGAAGGGTATCAAAGATTCGGCACAGCCGAATCTTTTTTAAATTTAATTTTTAATTAAAGTAAGCCATTTGATTAAATTTGTAAAGGAAAACGTGAGTGCTTTTAATGTAAGGCTCTCTAAATTTACGATTGGTTTAATTCTAAGTAACAACTTAAATTTTCCAATACAACTGATCGCATATATAAGTAGAATGTGTAAAATTAATTAACTTAAATTAAGTTTTACTTCAATGTTTTTTTAATATATCGGAAAACCTGGGCAACGCCGGGAAATATCAGCTAGTATTAAATAATTTTTGCAGAACTCTAACAAGTTTGTATTTGCACTAGACATTCTTCATTGAATTATATATTTTCTAATTTAATTCTTTTGCAAATTTAGGCTACAGAATAAAGCGCGATTATTTATCCAATCAGAAAATGGTGCAAAATTGAACACTTTTCTATTTTAGCGTTTTTTTTATTTTTTATGTTATACAAACAAATACATTTATATTTATTTACACATATTTAAAATTGGACCTTGAAGATTATATTCTACTATTTATATTTTAACTCCTATCGGTCGTTAAGAAGATATCTCCGAAAAAAGTAAATAACACCAAAAAAGTGTTCACTTTTGCTCTATAGTGTATGTGCTGAATGACGAGAAACTAAGTCGTTTGAAATATCACGACTTGTTATATTTTAATTCTAACAAATTAATTAGACAAATTAAATAAAATTTTACGTTAACTATTTTTATGAAGAAATATTTATTTATAACAAAAATTATTATGAATAAATCATTTTGATGTTTCTTTTTCTTTATTTGATAAACAAATTTTAAGGAGTTTAACCTTAAGCCTTTAAACAAAATCATTTTTGGCGACTTTCTTTTCCCTCTTTTTTGGACCATTATTTAAAATTGTCAAATTATCTGGAGAATGACACAAACTACTGGAGGTTATTGTTTATAAACAGAACACACATGCTGTTTGTTGAAAAATATTTGGGATACTTTTTAATATAATTTCATTTTTAATTTAATTCATTGTAATGGCTGGACTAAGGATTATTTCTTTAAACTCAAATTTATATTTGCTAATCTTGGCATTTCAACAGAAAACGAATATCTTTAAAATACTTAAATTAAATTAATTTTTAGTCTTATTTTGTAAGAACTTAAAAGTGTTTACTTTCACACGAACAAGCAAACACATAATCATACCCGTAACCATATTATCAGCCAAAAATAACAAAATTCTAAAAGCTCGTGTACGCCAAAGAAGAAGAATAATAAAATAAAGAAGTGTTTTAATTTTTTCAGCGAAGGAATAGGAAATTTATTGCCCTGTTGTTGTTGTTGTGGTTCTTGTTTTCAAGTTTCTGTTGATGTTGTTGCTATATCTGTATCTTATTTAACTTTCAACACATGTCTTTAATCAAAATCTGCAAACGTATATAACACATTGAAAAATCAGGATAATACACTAACACATACAAACATAATATTATCATATATGTAAGATAAGTATGTATATGTGTGCATATGTTTGAATTCGTAACTAAGTATGTGAAAAATAAATTGAAGGTACGTTGTACAAATTTTAGATGTTAAAAGCTTCTTATGTTAAATTTTTCTTATAGCTGCTTAAAGTAACAAATAAGAAATTTTCTTTTAACTCCTACTTAAATATCGACACACACTCATACCTACATATTTTAAAATACCTATGTATGTACGTTACCATTTACACACAGTAGTCAAGGTAGATTCCTTAATATTTAACAACTTTTTAAATTAAAAAAAAAGTATTAATTTCACAAAAACAAAGTTCAAAATGTGCTGTTAAACTTTTTCGTTGTTATTTTGCCCAAACAAAAATAATAACAACACCAAAAAAAGATTTGAATGTGCTTTAAAATTTTAGTACAATTCACACCCAAAACCATTGTGCCCCATTCTAAAACTAATGCATTCATAAAACTTTTGTGGTAATTTTCATAAAATATAGCTATTTTTACGCGAAAACTTTTAAAAATCATGTTCAAATAAGTGAAAAATACAAAAAAAAAACACCCAAACCCGTTTATATGTATTAAAACGAAAATACACACACATACACACACACACAAATATATTTTTAACAAGGACTTGATAGTTTGCAGAAATCTAACGAAAACAACAACTTCTACTATTTAAGTATAAAAAAATAAAGGATAAAATAACAGAACTAAATAGCACAGAATAAAACATGACACCCGAAGGTAATGTGCATCCAAAACTAAAATGAAAACTCAGTTAATTGCAAATAATTTATTAGTTGCGTGATAATAATTTATTAGCTGCGATTGCACATACTAAGTAAAAGTTTTGGGGCATCATTTAAATTAAATACAAAATCATACAAACAAAATTGTTTCATCTAAAATTGCTATGGCCGCAGCTATGGCTACTGCTAAAATTATAATAAAATTTATTGTATTTTACAATTTACTCATACCCTTAACCACCATAATGGCCAAATAATGAATTACACTTTAAGCAAGTCTAAATGTGAGTGTCAACGACTTTTAATAATTTACGCTACAGTTTAGTAAGAATGCAACTGTATATATACATACTATGTATTATGAGCAAATATTTATATTAAGTATCTCGTTTTTTAAAAAACTTTACTTCCAAACAAACAAAAAAAAATTTGAGCTTTAACTTAATTTAAGATACAACGAAATATCTTTATACTTCATCCAACTGCATAGAAAAAAATAAAACTGGACTTCAATTACGAGATTGTTTATATTAATAAAATGTTTAATTAATTTTGCTTCAATCACCAAAATGGTAATATTACCTAAATGAGAATAATTTTTTTTGTTTTAAATTTCAATAAAAATAATTCGAATAATGATCGAATGTTTGCCTAAAATCAACAAAACATTTTTTTAAATAAATAAAAAGTTAATTAAATTCTTCCATCAATAAAAACGCATGAGTTTTGTTATAGTTACACTGCAAAAAGGAAAAATGGACTTCAATTACGAAATTGCTATTATTAATTAATTTTTGTTTGATTTTGCTCCAATCATCAAAATGATAATAACGAGAATAATTAATTTTATTATTACTGATTTTTCTTAAAAAGATATAATTAACTTACATTTTTTGGAAATTGACTTAAATTTATTATATTTCTGTGTTTTTATAGGCAATTTTTTCATTTTTCCTTATATTTTATAGAGCTGCTAATTTATTAAAAAAAAAAAAAAAATTGTAAACCAATTAGAGAATTAATTATATTAACAAATAATATAATTAAATTCCAATATAAAGTTAGTTAATCATTTAAATAAAAGATAATTTGAAATATTTTTTTCTGTGTTATTAAATTATTAAAAATATTAAAAAAAAATACACTGCAAGTAAAATAAAATGAAAAAAATATTGAAACTCCAAATTAAATAGGGGAAATGGAACTTGGTACACTGTTTCATTTTGGCGTCTTATACATTTTGTTAAAATTAGCGATAACCACCTATACAAAAGCTCTTGTTCCAATAAAGAATTTCATGTTATCCTAAATGATAACTTTTACTACCTAGAATGAGATACCAACAAAAAAACGAGAGAGAAACTATATTCGGTCAAGACCGACTGTATGATACCCTACACCAATGTATATGGGAAATTCTTAAAACTCGTTTACTTTTAATGTTCAAAAAAATGTCGACAATTTTTAAATGGCACATCAAGGATATTTAGTATCAATATTCTTTGGCTCTAGTGGAACACAGATCTGTTTGCGTGAATGACTTTTACCGAACGGCATCAATGTTATGGTGGTAAAAAGATAAAAATTTATAAAAGAAATTGCCAAAATTCTATTTAGAGTCCTAAATCAAAAATTATTGCATTTATGTAATCTACAATGGTGTATCTAAAATACAAATTAAAATTATCGCGATAAGTTAAGTATGCGTGGATATAATAGCGATTTAATAATTATTAAACCTTCTTATAAAATTTGCAAAATTCAGTTTTTAGTGATATAGTCTTGTTCAAATTCATCCATTTATTGCAAAATTCATAATGTTTTTTAAATAAGTCATAAGACAATGTCATTTATATACATTTTTTAATTGCACTTAATCAAATCTCTAAAGTTACATTAAATGCAAAATCGTACTTTTTTTTCGAACGCCATATTGATTTTGATATATGGTATAAAAGCAGCTACAGATTGACATATATCATCGCCAACTTTTATTGGCGCCTTGGATGTGCCTCGACGATTAATGTTAAACTAAAAACATCGCGTTCTTAGCCCATGAAAACCTTTGATGAATATTTTTAGTGAAATTATATTTTCTGCGTAAGGAAACTTTACACAGGAACTTATTTCAGTTTAAAATTGATTTATAACACCAAAATCCGCTATAACAAAATATGCACAATTGCTGAATTCTTTAAAATAGATATACACTTTTAGCAGATTAATATTTTAAAACGCCACAATGATTTTTAAATGTCATTTGGAAACATTCTTTGATAACGCTATGCTCTAGCTTCACTGAAATAACGTTGCGAGTGTACCTCGCGAAAAAGGTATCTATTGGAGCCATTCACGTTTTTTCTCTTAAAGTTTGGGTACCTCGTACAGCATTTCTATTGAGGGCACATTAACGAGATATATGCCGAATTATGTATAATTTCAAGAGCTATTGGGCGTGAAAAAACTGTAAAATTTTTTAAAATTTGGTTTCACGACTTTTGCACAACACAGTTTGACACTGGTTAATGGCACGCTAATTAAATCCATTCTGGTCCTTTTCTACAAGTGTTTATAGTCTACATTAGAATAATTGGACATTTATGCTAAAATTTGGGACTACAGCAAGAAAAAGAAATAAAAAAACTTGTTAGTTTCAACACTTTTTTTTTTAATTTTTGACTTTGGGTGCTTGCCGGCACCACATGGAACCGTTTCAGGTCTTGAATTTTTTTGTGTTACACAATTATGTGTTGTTAATATAACTGTATCAAAAGTTATTTAAAAAAGTCAGAATTTTAAAAAAATATTTGAGGTTGATGATCGGTTTCATAAAGGCAAGAAGAGAATTGCCCATATGAGCTAAAAATTGGACCTGTGGCCAATTGTAGACCAACACTTTTACTAAATGTAAAATAAATTATACATATACAGAACAATAATGCATTGAAACTTACATTTATATGATTTTATGCCCTTTAGGCCGATTCCCGGAAGTGGGTTTATATGGGAGCTATGGTAAATTATGGACCGATTCTCATAAATTTTGGCAATGTTATTTCTACTTATATAAAACTTATTTGTGTCGAATATTAACTTGGTACTATAATTCGTATGGGATTTATGCACGTTAAAGTAATTTTCGGGGATTTATATGGGAGCTATGGTCAATTATGTACCGATCTTGATGAAATTTGGAACAAAGATTAGCACTTATACGAAACTCCTTTGTACCGAATTTCATTAAAATATTGCTATATAAGGCATTTATGATCGTTAAACCCCTATTCCGGGAGCACATTTGTATGGGGGCTTGGTGAAATAATGAACCGATCATAACCAATTACAATAGGCTTCGTCCTTGTGTCAAAATAATTATTCGTGTCAATTTTCATCAGGATATCTTTTAAATTGCGACCTGTATTTTGTTCACAAGGTTTACATGGACAGCCAACCAGACGGACGGACGGATATCGCTAAATCGGCTCAGAAAGTGATTCTGAGTCGAACGGTATACTTTAAGGTGGGGGTTCGATAATTTTTTCTATGCGTTACAAACATCAGCACAAACGCATAATACCCCAACCACCTATGGTGGTGTAGTGTATAATTAAAAAATATGACAAGTGTCTGAAAAAACCAATATGAACACACCTTTTACATATAAATAACCTTCCATAGAACAGCCTTCATACAAACTGAAATTAAATACTAACAGCGAAAAACCTACAAAATCATCGAAAATTATAAAAATTGCATACAAAATTATAAATTCGTACTACCAAACATTAAACACGTTTCCGAAAGCGGAGCAAATTTTTACAAAACGCTTATATTTTATATAAAATATATTTTAAATAATATAATCGGCACAAATAGTTGAAAATTGACTTGAAGCTATTTTATTTCTATATTTTTTTACTGACAGATTTTTCCTTTTTTTCTGAATGGGATAGAGTGAGAGAAATTTTGTCTAACTTCAATCAAATATAAACCAATGATCTTTTGAACACTGCACAGTGGGGCATAATCGGAATTTTTTGGAAATAAATTTGTAACTTCTTATCGGCAGGTTGGATTTACATAAAATATCACATAAGTATATCAGAGGAGTATAACATTTTAAACTTGGAAGGGGGACCTAACAGACTCCTTAGAAGTGAAGCTAAGAGTGCTCAAATTAGATTACCTCTCACATAAACAAATTTTCACCGCTGCACATAAGGGCAACTATATGGAGACCTTTGGCAATAAATCAAAAATTAAAAAATGCGTTTTATGATAAAATTTATATATAACTTTAAAGAGGACATTTTTCTACACAATGTTTGTTCACAACATTTTTCGTCAACGCTAATGCGTGGTCATCATTGAAGTCCAAAGTGAAAGAAAAATTTAATACTTTTAAATGAATATTTTTTTTATTTTCATATGGTACATATTAGAGTGAGAAAATATCACCTGACATTATAATAGAAATAAAGAATTTTTACTATTTATGATGGCAAATTTTGTTTAGAATATGTGTAAAAAATGTTGCATAAAAATGCAGTCGTTAAGTTGTCAAATTGACAATTTATCAAAATAGTAAAATTACTATTATTATTTATTAAGTTTAAAATTTTTTTAAAGCAAAAAAGTAATATAAATATCCAGAATAGCATTTACATATACCATAATTTGATATAATGAGCTGAAAGTTGTTGTAAATTGACTTAAATTTATTTAATTTCTATATTTTTATAGACAAATTTTTTCATTTTCTTTATAATTTATTAGGAACTGTCAATTTATTAAAAAAAATTTAAACCAATTAGACAATTAATTATATTAATAAATAATATAATTAAAATCCAAAGTAAAGTTAGTTAATAATTTTATTAAAAAATGAAATTGAAAAAAGATTCGGCTGTGCCGAATCTTTGATACCCTTCACCATATTACCATCTTATCGACATCATATTACCATATTACCGACAAATAATAAAATTTTCGCCTTAACGTATGCTTTCATATTTTCACATATTTAAATCCAAATTTTTTTCAAACTACGAAAATTTGAATATGAAAAAAAAAAACAATCATAGCAGGCTTTGCTTTTAAAAAATAAACAACAACAATTCCATATTTATTTATTTTTTTATGTGTGTATATACAAACTGACTGCATATACAAAGAACAACAACAACACTTTTATTCATTATATTACTTCTGTTGCTAACTAAACTACTTGTCTTATAGGCAAAAACGTCACTAATAGTCATTACAATGCTTAATATACATGTTTGTGTATGAATTTATGTATATTCTTAACAGATATGTTTTAGTTTTAAAAAATAAACAACAACAATTCCATATCTATTTATTTTTGTACAGACTGCATATACAAAGAACAACAACACTGTTATTCATTATATGACTGCTGTTTCTAACTAAACTACTTGTCTATACAAAAAACAAAAAACGTCACTAATAGTCATTACAATGCTTAATATACATGTTTGTGTGTGTATTTATATTCTTAACAGATTTGTTTTTGGTCCATAACTCTGTTGATTCTGAACGAATTTGGTTTATTAAAAAAAACGAAATTTTATAAAAACATTTATGACTGATCTATATAAAAATAAAAATCTGTAGCTTGAACAAGGGCTTCAAAAATAAAAAAATCGTTTTCCCCGATATCTCAGTTATTACTGAACCGATTTATTTCATTTTTTCAGAACAAAAATTCAGAAAATAATTTCCGAGCCCCCTTTAAAAATTCGAAGTCCCTGGTATATGCAGAGGCTTCAGAAACTGAAAAACCGGTTCCAAAAACCGGTATTTAAAGCATATCTCCGCCATTTACAAACCGATCCTGCTGATTCAAAAAACCGAAATTTTAAAAAAATATTTGTGACCGATCTGTATAAAAATAAAAATCTATAGCTTAAACCAGGGCTTCAAAAAATAAAAAATGCGTTTTGTCCGATATCTCAGTTATTATTGAACCGATTTATTTCATTTTTTCAGAACAAAAATTCAGAAAAAAATGTCCGAGACTTCTTTGTAAAAACGAAGTCCCTAGTATATACAGAGGCTTCAGAAACTGGAAAACCGGTTCTAAAAACCGGTTTTTTTAACATATCTCCGCATTGTATGAACCGATCTTGCTGAATTCCAATAGCAAAATTCTCGAAAGCATTTCCGATCATTTGATATATATATATGATATATGTCAGTTATCGGTGGGCTTCATAAACGCCATTTCAACCGACACACGGACGGTCGGACGGACGGACGGACATGGTCCTATCGTCATCATTTCTTACAAGGATCCCGAAAATGTCAACTTTTTTGCTCTCCGACGAAAATTGTGGGAATTACAAACGGAATGACAAATTCCAATAGCAAAATTCTCGAAAGCATTTCCGATCATTTGATATATATATTATATATGTCAGTTATCGGTGGGCTTCATAAACGCCATTTCAACCGACACACGGACGGACGGTCGGACGGACGGACGGACGGACATGGTCCTATCGTCATCATTTCTTACAAGGATCCCGAAAATGTCAACTTTTTTGCTCTCCGACGAAAATTGTGGGAATTACAAACGGAATGACAAACTTATATACCCTTTACACCTGTGGTGAAGGGTATAATAATTTTAAATACTTTTTTCTGTGTATATTTATGTACTATTTTTGTTTTAAGAAGTACATACATATACATACAGTATGTCAAGAAAATGTTTTTACATTAAAAGAAAACATGTATTTATCGAAGTCTGGCTTTAAAAAACTATATAATTTTTTGCTAATGTTAAAATTTTTAATACAAATTTGTTAATTAATATATTTATTACTATATAACTCAAAGAAATTAAATATTTAATGATTTAAACTATTAGAAATGGAGTAAAAACTAAAAAAAAAAAATAAAAATCTTAGTGTCAAGAAATTCTTTTTACATTTATAAAAATGCTTAAGAAAATCACAAAATTTCGTAATTTTAAAAATATAATGGTAACAGCTGGTATGTATAACTGCTTGTGGAACCTTTTTCATCAAATAAAATTATTAATAAATGTCACAGTCAATTGGAATTTTGTATATTCCAACATTAGTGCGTTTTTTTTACTTCATTATGCTCCTGTACACAGAAAAAATTATTACGGTCTTTTTTTCAATTAACGTAGTTGTTTCATTTTGCAACGAAATTTAATAAACTTATTCAACCAAAAATTAAATAAAAATAAAATTTAACTATACTTTTATATCATATATACATTTTTAATTCATCCAATCAACTACTTGATTGATTTAATTAATTTATTAATTGGGAATTTTTTTCTGTTTTGTATTTTTTCAGTTTTTAGTAATTGATATAATCATTTTGGTGAGAGGTGCAAATTTAAACAAGTTTATAATTGAATGAATTATTTTCATATATATTTGTTAATTGGTGACTTTTTTCTGTGTAATACCTTTTAGTCACTTTCTTCTTCAAATACGGAGAAAAAATGATGTGAGATTAAAGTATGGAATACTTGTTATTTAATTTTCTAAATGCTTTCTGAAAGCTTTTGAAGATTCCCGGCGTACTCTGACCGGATTAAATTATACTTTTATATCGTATAAACATTTCTGTACAACATATAGTCCGCCCCATAACCTTTTAATATTATCAACTTAAATCATTGGGAATAATAATAATAATTGTTGAATATTTTGTCCTCATAAGAGTGTTTCTTTCCATGTAGCTTTCCATCTGTAATTGTATTCCATCTGTGTTTTTTTTCCATTGTTTCTTGGAAGATAACATTGATATACTCTTTCCACAACCCTTTATCATCAGCCTTAGTGGATATTTTCCAATTTTCCTCAATTTTTCTAGGTTTGACTCTGCCGAATATTTGAAGAAGATGGATATTAAGAGATATGAACTACAATATTACGGAAATTCTGGAGCGATTTAATATTCTATTAAGTATGTATATTAATAAGGAATACATTTGTGCAATATCTCTAACCCTTTTCCCGAATTGGCGGTTATAAAAAACACCCAAATGGGTTAGTGATCTGGTTTTTTTTCTTGACATACTTAATATATTATTTATGAATTACTCGAAATATATTATGGATTTGAACGTATATTTTCGTGATGTGATTATAATTATCACACTGACGTCATACTGACAATAATACATCCCAAAGTTCCAAAAATTGTTTCACATAGCGACAAAAACGCAAATGTAAAAACATTTTCTTGACAGGCAGATTAAAGGGTATGTGTAGTTTTTGTTGTTGTACTTTCCTAATTACATTCATAATGAAATTTTTTTGGTAAAACCCGTTAAAGAAATATACCTGGAATAAAATGTAACAATAAAAATTTGCAATGTTATATACATTTGCAAATATTGTGAAATAAAATTGAAATAATATTGTTTTTTTTTTCAATGTAAAAACATTTTCTTGACATACTGTATTTATTACAAAAGCGCTTTAATCAAATCTATTAAAAACATTTATACTCCAAAGTCTTGAATTATAAAATACAATTAATCTTTTTTTAAAATATAATTTTTTCATATAAAAATACAAAAATTGTAATGTGTACCTAATTTGTACACTTTGTTCTTATATTTATTGTAGGGTACAATAATTCTAAAATTATAAATACTAAACTTTTGTTTAAACCATAAAACAAAACAAAATTAAATTGAGACAGAGATGGTGTTGGAGATGTTGGGAGTATTTTTCTTCCAACGTTAGTAATAGAGGAGGAGTAGTTCAAAGTACGAGTATGATTTTAAAGCTCAACTATGTTTATATGGATGTTAAGTATTTATTTATTTATGTGTGTAAGGAATGTAAGTATAAAATTCCACTTGACTTGGTGTAAACAATTGAACAGTATCGTAAAATAATGAATTAAAGTTGGTTGGTTGGTTTGCTGGCTGACTGGTTGGTTGTTTTTCAATCGAAGTGTTTTTCATGGAAGGGTTTGAGAGATGTAGGAGTTTGTAATACCAAGCATTTGATGTTTAAGCTATAAAATACATTAGTTTAACTTTAGAGAGTTGTTGTAGAAAATAAAACGGAAATAGCATAAAGGGAGCATTTACGTGAAAGCAATCTTTTACTACTGATAACAATTTATATGTTTGTTTGTATTTTTTTGTACATGTATCTGAATGTGTACATTTAAAAACTTCAACGGCATATAATAGATATTAATACATTCATATTTTCTCAAACAGTACCATTTCATTTAGCATTGTAGCATTATGTTCAGATAATACATGGAGATGGAGTACTCACACTAGAGTGTATTTCCGTCTCTAACTTAGTCCCTTAAAATGTTTTCCTGCCACTTGTACAATACCATTTTAATAGTCAACACTTTTGCATTAAACTCTGTACAGTCAAAGTTTTCCCCACATTTCATACTCATATCATATGAGGAGACGCAGAACAAAACGTATTTTTTTGCATTTTTTGAAAAATTTCTTTTTTGTTATTTTTGCATTATATGGATTGAAATCTAATAGAAAAATTTTAGGTAGGGCAATTTTTAAATTTTTTCCTCGAGAAAATTTACTAAAAAATCAATACATAACAAAACGTTCCTTTTTGTTTTATTAATTATACCCTACACCACCAAAGGTGGTTGGGGTATTATGTGTTTGTGCAGAAGTTGTAACGCAGAGAAAAAATTGTCGGACCCCCACCTTAAAGTATACCGTTCGACTCAGAATCACTTTCTGAGTCGATTTAACGATATCCGTCCGTCCGTCCGTCTGGTCGGCTGGTTGGCTGGCTGGCTGTCCATGTAAAGCTTGTGCGCAAAGTACAGGTCGCAATTTTGAAGATAATTTGATGAAATTCGGTATATATATGCTTTTTTCAACACAAGGACGAAGCCTATTTAATATGGTTATGATCGGAACATTATTTCACCTAGCCCCCATACAAATATCCTCCCGGAATACAGTTTTAATACTTATAGATGCCTTAAAAATAGAAATATTTTAATGAAATTTAGCATAAATAAGTTTTATATCAGCAAAAATCTGTCTTCCAAATTTCGTGAAGATCGGTCCATAACTGACCATAGCTCCCATATAAATTCCTCTCCCGAAAATCACTAACGTGCATAAATCCCATACAAATGTTAGTATTATGTTAATATTTAACACAAGTAAGTTGTATAATAGTAAAAACATAATTATGTGAATTGAAATGGTGTAGGGTATCATATAGTCGGGCTTGACCGACTATATCTTCTTCTTTCGTATTATTATTATTATTATTATTTTTTTCAAAACATACTTTTTTCATATTAAATATTACTCAGCTTATTCAATATTATATGCCGTTTATACCAAAACGAAATCCAGTTGGTTTTTGAAAACCTAAATTTCAAAAACCAAATCGTTTACATACCTTGTTTTCTCCTCATGCTGTTTTTGTTGACGTATTTACTTCCCAATATTTTCGTTTTTCTATAAATTTTAATTTAATTTTGTTATTAAAAATATTTTTAACAATATTTGACGAATAATTTACACAAAAAATTTATAAAATAAAATTATTCAATAAATTTGACAATTTTATATTATTTATCGTATGCAAAAGCTGACATTTCTGAAAACAACTAAACAGGGTGTATCATAAATGTTTATTTTAGTAGTTTTTATTAGGTTTTTAATAAAAACTAGATGAAAATGGTTTTTGATTTTTATGGAAAAACTAAAGAAATTTATGTAGTTTTTCAATCAAAAACCGAATGAAGCCAAAAACTGCTAGTTTTTGTTTGGTGTAAATGGCATAATAAATAAAATTAAAAATCCAAAGCCATATATTTCAAAATGTAGTACTTTAAAAAATATCCAAAATGATATATTGATTTGGAAATCCTTTTCGATATGTAATTCAACTTTGAAAGACGACACTCATTAAGATTGGAAAAAATGAACGAAAATTTAATCTAAGTTATATCTTTTTAAACTCATATTTATGTATAAATAAAAATTGACTTAAATTATTTGGATGTATGTTCCAACTTCAATGAGCTATCAACTTGACATTTCATTAAAAGAGAATTATAAAATTCGTTTTTTGAGATGTAAAACACGGAATTTTATGCCCCCAACTTTAACCTTTGCGCTTTCGAAATAAAATATCATCATACAAATCATTGCAAAAAATGAATGTGTAATTAGAATTTTACTATATGTAATTCAATTGTTTGAAAATATATTTTTTTTCTAATTTTTGAACCGCCATTATTTGAATCTGTAAGAGTCCTGAGTAAAAAATTTTGTGATTTAAGAAACACTTCTAATATGTAATATCTGTACTGAATTTCATCAAAATCTAAGATTTCCAATCTAATTTCTGTCCGATTTAATGTGCAATTACACATTATCCTTTTCGGATATTTTATCCTAAACATAAGGGTGTATTTCTGGATGATTTAAAATATTATGCAATAATATAACCGTTAAAAAAAAAAAAAAAAAAAAAAAAAAAAACAAAGACCAAAACGTACTTTTTTCCTTTTATCTCATACATCCTTAACATTATTAAGACGATTTTTTGAAGTTTGATATATCTTAGATGTTTACTATTTTTATCTTCATGGTGCTTTGTAAGTGAATGAAACAAATAATTCTCATTTCCTAACAATTTTTAATGATCAAAAAAGTACGTTTTGTTCTGCAACTTAGCTCGCCTAGAACATATAACAAAAGTATTTTATTTTTATTTTGTTTTTGTTATTTATTTTATTGTTTTCATTTTAATTTATTATTTTGTTCTGCGGCCGTAATACATACATACAGACAGTGTTGCCAGTTTAGCCTTTTTAAGGCTAAATCTATCCTTTTTATTTTGCTTTTAGCCTCAAAATTTTCGTTTTAGCTTCTAGCTTTTTTTCTAGCCTTTTTGTATTTCTAACGTAACCTTAAAAAGGCTAAACATTTTTTAATTTTATTTTTACAGAATCATCAATTTGAGCATTTTTGTATTAATTCGCACAAAAAATCGAAATTATTTATATTTAACGAAAATTTTTGCCTGCGGCGCTTCATTCTACAAGAATATTATAATTATTGTTTAAACAAACTATATTACCCACAGAAACTATGTATTATATATTTTTTATAAATAAAGAAATGCGTTTTTAATTAAAACAATATATTAGCATTTTCAGGTTTTATTTTTCAGGACATTTAGCCTTTTCTGACCTTTTTTAAAGTTTAATTTAGCTTCCTTTTTTCTCAAGTCCTGGCAACACTGCATACAGATTATGTTGCCGAAAAACAAAAATATCAAGTAGTACCAGCAATAATATGTACTTCACTGAAGTTAAGCATTTCGCCATATAATTGGTTGCACATCCTTATTGCTCCCACATAGAGTTAGAGTTTTTATTTTAACTAATTAATGAATTCTTTACAGATGGTTGGTCCAACATATGTATGTATATACATTAGGGTTGCCTTCTTTTATATGGAAGAAAATAAAGGTATTTAAATTTTCAGTCTCACTATTCATTAGAACTTAAATTTTCCTCAGTTTCATCTTTTTGAATTTTTCAGTTTATTACCTTTCTAAAATGACCATAATGAAGAAAATTGAACAACTACCCAGCAAAAAACGATTTTCTTCCAAAAAAATATCATTTTCATAACTTCAAAAGTAGAACAAAGTGCATATATTAAACTTTTTTGGAAGTTCTTAATAATTACTTCCAAAAATGTGAAAATAAATCAATTTTTAGCGGGAAAAATTGTAATAATTTATAACAAATATAAATTTTACAAATTTTAAAACATTTTTATTATTATTTAATAGGGCAAAAACAAAATTTGTATTAAAAAATTGTACAAACATAGTTTTAAGAGAAGTACTTCCAAAGCGATGAACTAGAAGTATAAAAAAAAACATCCTACCAATGACAACCATGGGTTAAAAAAAGAACTTCTGCAGCTCTTTTTCACCACTAAGTACTTACTTCCAATGACAACACAATGTTAAAATCATGACATTTTCAGTTCTTTTTTTGCTGGGTAATAATATGATAATTATTGCAATCAATTTACGCAAAACGCGTAATTTTCGACCAAATACACCCCAGTAAAATGAGATTTCATCCAAAACTTTAGGGAGAGAAACGAAACTCGGCATATAGTTTTGTCTTGGTATCTTATATATCATGTCAAAATTTTAATCACGTGTGATCTGCCTAAGATATTCATGATCAAAATTCACAAAAATCTCTTGTTTTGCATATAACACACCTACGTATATTTTTGTTATTACAACAATTTTGTATAATAAAATTATTTACAGGATATATAAAACGTCAATAGGAAACTACATGCCAAGTTTCGTTTCTCTCCTTCAAATTCTGGTTGAAATCTCATTTTTCGGGGTCTATTTTCCCGAACATTAAGTATTTTACGGTAATTTTATTTTAATAACTATTATGTTATTAGTTATCCAATCTTTTTGATCTTAGGAATTTTAGAAAGCTTTTAATGTGTGGAATTTAACAAGATATAAACCCAGAAAATTGGAAAATTAAAATTAATTTTTTATGATCGATGAAGGGGAAAAAATATTAAAAAGTCATATCCACTGCTTTTATAAGACGAACGAAAAATTTGCCTCTTCAAAATGTTTGGAAAACAAATAAATTTGAAATTTATTTGACGAGACAAATTTTTCGTTCGTCTTATAAAAACAGGAGGATAATTTTCAAGATTTTGATCGCTTTGAGCCACCTGTAAATTTTTTTCAATCAGTTCAAAACTTTGCATATCTTAGTTTTTCGACTATCTGAACATTTCCAGGAGGTGAGAACCAAAATCTGGACACTTTTGGTAATGAGGGCCACCCTAATATACATGCATATGTACTCACCTTTATGCACTTAGTTATGTACATAGGAATTATGAATATTAAGTCTATAAACAAATTTTTGTCTCTAGTCCACGTGATAGACTTTATTTTTTACGCATTTCGAAACAACAGATCGATTTAGTAAAAACAAAATTATATAAAAATATTAAATTTAGTTTTATTACTGATTTCCTCGCTCCTTCCGAATTTAATGATAAAAACTAACACAGACATACAATTCCAAAAAATTTTATCATGTTGTGATTTGAAAATGTAAAATTCCTAAACAAATTTACAAAGTTAACCATACAATCTTTCAAAGTTTTTATAATATAAAATTCACTGAATTCTCTTGTTAAAGGTATCAAAATTGTTTTTAATATGAAGTATAAGAGGATTTTTCTTTAATATAAAAATTATCAGGATTTCATTACTTATAGTTCGCGGATAAATAGTCTCATTTAAAAGAAAATGAGACTATTTACATGGAAACGCTACAGTTTTCAAATTACGTATTACAAAAAAAGTCATATTAATGTACTAATAAATTTTAATTTAAAGTTTAGTTTTTCTACTAAAGTAGCTCTTATTTATTATAAATATCAACTACTAACAGACGCCATATTAAAAAATATATTCACTGTTTAACATTTCGTGTTCCATACTACTACAAACTGCTGCAATATTTTCATGTTGTATACTAAAAATTGCAGCGTTTGTTTACAATTTATGGCAACATACTTAAACAGTATTCAACTTATGTATATGTCAAATGTAAAAATTACAACCTCGTGCTGTAGTTGCGCTCGCACAATTTTGCCGAAAACATATTTTGCGCTTTGATTTGCTATATTAGGCAATTTAGCAGTCTTTTTTTTAAATTTCGATGCTTTGTGTGTAAGAATAAAACACATAAGGGTTGAAATGTAGCGTAATGTAGTTAGTGTGTACGTTCGTATGTATGTTTATGTTTTTAACTTTCAAACAAGAATGTCTAGCAGCAATGGAATTGTCAACAAAAAGTCTGCTAAACATTATACTGTAGCAGCAAAATCAAAGCGAAAATAAATAATACTGCGCAATATGGTTTCAACAAAATTATGCGTGCGCAACTTTACAGAAATATATTTTACTTCGTATGCAATGGTTTGTTTTTGCTGCTGCAAATTGCAGAGATGATTGACAATTTTAGTAGTATAACGAAGTTATAGTGTGGGTATTTCTAGTTGTTGAGTATTGTATAAATGAAACATTTGTATATTTATTGCACAGTCGTAAGTGAAACATTTTTTGCTGGAACTGAATATTTAAACATTGATTTTAAATTCGAATTACCTTCAAGTTGTGCTAAGATCTTTTTTAAATCCTTATAGTTTTGGTCAGTTTGAAATAAAAATAATCAAAAAAGTAAAATTTCTAATAAAATTTGAATTCTTTGATAAAAAAGATCAAGCCCAATAATTTGATACCCTACACCAGTGTTGCCAGGACTTGGGAAAAAAAGAAGCTAAATTGGACTTAAAAAAAGGTCAGAAAAGGCTAAATGCCCCAAAAAAATAAAGCCAGAAAAAAGCTAACATATTTTTTTATTTAAAAAAGCATTAATTTTTTTGCTCTCATTATATTTTGGTATTTATTAAATATATTTTAGTGAATTTGTAAATATAAAGTAATTAGTTTATATGGGTAATAAAGTTTGTCAAAAAATAATTGTAATATTTTTGTAGAATGAAGCGCCGCAGGCGAAAATTTTCATTAAATATAAATAATTTCGATATTTTTTTAAGAATTAATATACACAAATGCTTAAATTGATGATTTTGTAAAAATAAAATTTTTAAAATTTTAGCCTTATTAAGGCTATGTTAAAAATAAAAAAAAAAGGCTAACAAAAAAGCTAGAAGCTAAAACGAAAATTTTGAGGCTAAAATCAAAATAAAAAGGCTAGATCTAGCCTTAAAAAGGCTAAACTGGCAACACTGCCCTACACCATTGCTTTTGTACAATAAAACTATTTCTGAAAATTTTGTATCGGACATATGGCATTATGGACCGATCTTAGGTGAAATTAGGTTATATGATTTCTACATATATTAAACTTATTTGTGTCAAATATTACCATGATACTGTCATTTATGTGCGATTTTTGTGAGTAAAGTGGTATTCGAAAATGGGCCTTATATGAGAGCTATGCTTGTGGAACGATTTTCCTGAAATATTGCACTCCGATTTATCTTTGTATAGAACTTACTCGTACCGAATTTTTTTGAAATAGTGACACCTTATTCCGGGAAGTATTTGTATGGAAGCGGGGTGAACTAGTGGACGGATCATGACCAATTTCAATAGTGTTCGTCGATATGCCAAAATAAACGTATGTGTAAAATTTAATCAAATTTTCTTCAAAATTTCGATTTGTACTTTGTGCACAAGGTTTACATGGACGGACGGCCAGTCATGCGGACGCACATCGTTAAATCGACTACGAAAAGGATTCTAAGTCGACTGGCAAAAATTTATTTTATTTAAGTTAGCAAAATCGAAAACTTTTTAATTAAATACACTGGTCGACAAAAAAAATATGTGGACTAGATAGAATTCCGCATGTTAAACTCGAATCTGCTTTCAGTTTTTTCCCATCAGGTCAAGATGTCTATATTGAATCTAATATTGAGTCGAGTATATTTCACTATAACTTTATATAAATAATACACCAAAATGTGTGGAATAAAATTGGTTTTATGTCGTTCTACTAACAAATTTTTATCCGCTCAATAGTTTAGGATATATTTCGAAATAAGTGTCCGAAAAAAATTGTTCATGCTAAATTCAAGATTTCTTTTTTTAATAAAACTTCTTTTTAAAAGTGAAAACATCAAAAATATTTCAGTTTCTCATCTTTATCTCAAAGCTGGCAAAACTACGAGTAAACAAAGTCACGTATCATAAAAATTGATGCACAAATCTTGATTGCATTCACAGTTAAGTTAGGATACCCATGCATACCTACAGTTAAGTTGAAATACACAAGTGAGCAAAAAAATATTTTTTTTTTCCTTTTTAAATAAAAAAAAAATGATGGAATTTAACGTGCTAAATAAAAATCAACTTTCTCTTTTCTTCTATCACGTATTGATTTTTTTTATGGGCATGACTACTATGACCTCGCCTTTAGGCAGTCACACTTGTATAACTTGAGAACGGTTTGTCCTATTAAGATAAATTAAACCATAATATATAGCGACTTAAATTGTTTTAAGCTGAATTTACATAATTTTTTATTCAGTTAATATTTCCGTAGTTACTCGGTAATTAGTAGCGAAAAAAATAACTTTTTTTTTTTTTAATGGTAAATATTTTGATCCATAACTCCGAAACTTTTGAGCAAATCATTTTTTATAGTGTGACCACTGAATAAGGCGATGATATTAGTCATGCCCATAAAAAAATCAGTACGTGATAGAAAAAAAGTGAATGTATATTCTTGTTTAACTCGTCAAAATCCATCTAGTTCAACTATTTTTGTTTCAAGAAAAAAAATAAAAAAAAATAAAATTTCCCACCACTGTATTTCTACTCAATTGTATGTAACATGGGTATTTTTACTTAACTGTGAATAAAATCAAGATTTGTGTATCATTTTTGAAGATACATACCTTATTTTATTCGCAGTATTACCAGCTTTAAAATAAAGATGATAAACTGAAACATTTATTAAAGGAAATTTTAGTAACAAAAAAATCTAAAATTTTGCATGAAAATTATTTTTTCAAAATAACTTCGAAACTATTGATTACATAAAAAAATTATGTTTGAGTGATTTGAAGATATATTTAGTACGCATCTTTTGGCGCATCACTTATGTCAGTCGTACACACCGTTGTTGAGTTGTGAGGAAATATACTAGAGTAATGGCCCATAAAAAAAGTCCAGACCTGATGGAAAAAAACTGAAAGCAGATTCGTGTTAAGCACATCAAAATACATCAAGTTCAACTATTCGTCTTTGGTGGAGGATTTTTTTTTGTCGAACAGTGATATTTGAAGTACTTAAACACACTTTTAAGTTTTAATAGAAATAATCGAAATACTAAAACAATATAATATTTCTATATATTCTTTGAAATACTTTTGAAAAGTACGCAAAATATTTACCTTTAAACATTCCCAAAGATATTTTAAAACCCACAAAATTACACATTTGCGTATATTAAAAGGCATAAACTCTTTTAATCCGTCGAATATTCGTTTAGCTTATGGAAATTGTCGAAAAAAAAACAAACGAAATAAAAAATACACAAAAAGGTTCAAAAAGATAAATTCATTCAAAAATTACATCCGACTATCTTCACATAAATGGATGATGGTAGCTTACGCATTCATACATACATTCGTACATATGTATTTATGTACATACTCGTAGATGAGTAACTTTCAAGCAATATTTACGTAAATCTATAAAAGTAACCATTTTACCCATATCAAACTGAAACATAAAATATTATGTTTACCTGGTCATAGTCTGGCTGTGGGAGTTTATAAAAGTAAGTGTATATGTAAGGTCTAAAAAAAAAAACACATGAAGGATACATGATGTTTTATCCCACCTGACCAAATATTTAACTATTTGGAAGCATTTGCCAATGCTTTCTTTGAAAAAGAAATATACAACAAACATTTATTTTTATGAAATTTTATTTCGAAAATTTTAAATTTGACTTAATTTGGGAAACATTAAGAGTTTACTAGATTTGTTCTTTAATGATGAAATAAATATTTGAAGCCAATCAGATAACACTCTAGAAATCGGTTAATTTTATAAAATCGTGTAAAAAATATCTTTTGTGTTTCTTACTTGATATTAATGAGAAATTACATATCAAAATGGACATAAAACAAGCATTTTCGGATTTGATATCTCCGATTTCAGTGTACATACTTTATTGCTCACACCCAGAGAAAAAATGTTCACATACGTGTGTAAAATGGTACCATTCAGTGTCAATAGTGTATCAGACACGCATGTGTAAAAATTGAAAACGGTGTGTTCAATTCCACACTGAAAAATCGATACTACCGTGGTATCAAATTGAAACAGAATCTTTATTGAATTGAACTCGTTATTGATTTCAACTTGATAACGGATTTGAAACGCTTAGTATTGATGTTTTTAAAAATAATAAAATTAATAACAAGGATTTTTTTTTATTATTTTTTATATTTATTATGTTATTTAAAAAATAACAAAAAATTTTAAATAAATAGAATATAATTTTTTCAAGGTACAAAATGTATTTAATTTTAAATTAGGCATATTTTAGTCTTACGTAAATTTTCCCATTATTCATGTAGGAAAGGGCAAGGGGGTCTTATAAAATCTGATATTTGTATTAAATATATTGTATATAACCGTAAAAATGAAAATAAAAAGTTAATCACATAATAGCCCTATTTAATTGTCCATTACTGTTTAGTATTACAGAGAATACTCTGTTAAGAAGGTATAAAACAATTTTGTAAATTTTAGTAATAAATTATAGTTTTTTAAGCCCGGCCATATGATACCTTACAATACTATCAAAAATACTTTTTTGTGTAGAGTATAAACATTTTTTCAACTTTTGATCATTTTTAAAATTAATCTTATCATTACGTCTTTTTCAAACGAAAAAGGGAAGCAAATTTTATCAAATAATCGTTGAAAATCTTGGCTACAAAAAATTATGCCCTTGTTTAATATGTCTTCAATAATTATGTTAATTGTGTCATCTCTTCACTCGTTAACTTCATATCCTGCCTAGCATATTGAAATGCTAGTTGGCCTTTTGTGGTTTGTTTAAGCAAATCCTTTAAATCCTATATTAAATTATGAAAGTGCAACGTTTAAAATATATTCACTATTATAAAATGTAAATATACCCATTTACCTTTGATAAAATTCCCCTATTTAGCGACTGGGTTTGGTTTGCCTCCTTTTGTTCATTGGTCGCAATTGCCTCTTCTTCAATTCCCAACTAAAAATCATTTTCAGCATTATAAACAAATAAATAAGTTATCAAAAAAAATATATAATATTACCTCTTTTTCCCAATTAATAAGTTTCCTTCTAAACTCGGCACGCAAGCCTAGTGGTACTTGTAGCTGGGTTGACAACCCTTGGCTGAGGGATCTGGGATCATTCCGGTATGTAGAACCGGCTTACCTTTTAGATATTTCAAAATACACTTGATATCAATATACCCCAATATTGACGAAGACGTGCGTCGTCAGTTGACTCTGACAAAGAATCATAACTTCTATTTCTATTTCACTTAATAGAAAAATGAAGTGTATAAAATTTAATTACTTCGAAAGTTCAAAGGTCAAAATTTATAATGTAAAAATCAAAGCTGAATATCTCAAAAAACGGTGTTTAAAATTCCTTAAAAAAAAAATTATATATTGATAATTTAACTCTATTCTACACTCGAGCCAAAACTCAAGTTGGAGACTCTTTTGGTTTGGGATTTATGTAGAGAAATATGGTAAAAAGCAATTTTTGTGTATAAAAATTTTAAATATTTACAAAAATTAATTTAAAGTAAAAAAAAAAATTAAATTTTATAAACAAAATTTGACATTAGTTTATATTTTATTACATAACCTCTAAACTGAAGAGTTGTGTTAACATTATGTAATTTTTAAAAAAATTTAAAAGTACAGTTTTTGAAAATATAAAGGTTTCATTTTTATAAGTCAATTTTTACCTTTGAACTTTAGAATTAAATCAACTTACTAAGTATTTATTTTGAAAGCGATATATTAATTTTTGAAATATTACTAAAACCAAAATATTATTGAAGTTATAAGCAACCAAATTTTTTGTTTGTTTTTTTGCTAAATTTTTGCTAAATTAGTCTCCAACTTGAAATTTTTCGTAATATATTTGTCTTTAATACCAAAATAAAACTTGATATCTACTAGGGTATCGATTAACCATCATTCTCTTATCCGGTTAATTTTGGTCGATTTACTGACAGAATAATTTAAAATTGTCTATTTTCGAATAACGAATAAACAAAATAATTTGTGTCGAATTAACCTTTTAACCGAAATGTAGTTTTCTGGAGTTATAAGTTATAAATTTTTTTTTATTTTTATGATAAATTTGTAATAAATAAAATTTTTAGTGATGTAATTTTTTTTTGTGCTTAAGAAGTAATACAAACAGCATTCAATATAAAAAAATATTTTAATTAATTTTTCTCTTATAGAACGTTCATATTTAGTTGCCATTTTTCGACATGCTTGTTACTAAAAATGTGTTTGAAACAAATGAAAAACAAGCGAGAATGTTATATTCGGCTTGGCCGAATCTATATACCCACCATCAACATTTTCAAATTTTACGTTATATGAGAGGTCGGACCAAAATTAAACACGAAATAAGCTGTGAGATTATTTTTTTTTATATTATGATAATATTCCTAATGTTGTTAATTATTGAATTATTATGATATTGTTTTACTGTAAATTATAAAAATAAGCTGTGAGCCACTTTAGGTACACCTTTGTAAAGCTTTTAGCTTTTTTCGTTTTTTTAACCATCATATTTTTTGACCAGAAAGGCACATGAGTCTAAAATTGTATGATTTAAGAAGCACTTTCAATTGCCAATATCTGTAGTGAATTTCATAGACATCGGAGATGTCAAGTCCGATTGCTGTCCGTTTCACTTTAATATTATACTGTGGTTTCCCGGTTTAATGAATGAAAATTCGTTAAATCGCGAAAATATTTTAATAACAAAATATACTATAAAAGATTTATTTTAAGGTCTACATTTTTAATTCTTATCGTTAAAACACAATTTAGTTATAACAACAAAAGTGAAAAATAAAAAAATAAAAAATTAGCAAAATTGAAATTCTGAAAAAACAAACCTCGAATAACAGTTTTTTTTTTTTTTTTTGACAAATTACTATGGTTGTCAAATACTAGAGAGCAGGTCTTTGATTGCAACTGTTATGAACTGTTTATAATGTTAAATCGGCTTAATAATTCTCAATTGCATGAATACTTTAAGCGTATTTTTCAGCATATACGCATCACATATGTATGGTGGTACAATGTAAAATGACATTGCACAAAATACAAATGAAATCATATTTAAAAAGTAAAAAAAATAACAGCCTTGTAAAGTATTTTTACTTTGTTTTTTTTATTTTGAAAATAGTTTTCAAATGAAAAAATATTGTCCAAAAGAAAATCTTTAATTCTCATCCTTTTGCATAAAAAGGGAGAGTAGTACACTTTCAATAGGATGAGAAATGTGTTTTATTTACTTTCTGTTGTTTTTATAGATTTAAAATCACATTTTTTTGAAAAATTCGTTATATCGAGTACTAAAATATGTAGATTGTTCGTAATATAAGGTACTCAATGTTAAAAATATGGACGTACGTTAAATCGCGAATTCGTTAAACTGAGTATTCGTTAAACCGGGAAACCACTGTATATGTATATATATTCAGAAAGAGCTATCTTCAAAACCCCCAATTGTTCATGAGATCATAAATATTTTATCTTCTTCGCCTTTAATTTGCGATAAACAAACATAACTTCGCGAAAAATGGGACTAAAATATTTATTTTTATGTGTGAGGCTTAGTAGACATAATATTCATAATACGTACAAGACAGGATTGCAAAATGTAGTATAATTAGTTAAAGGAACAATTTATAAGCTCTTCTAAATAATTGGGATTTTGCAGATAACCCGTTTTGAATATAAGCCCCCGATAGATTTAATTTATGATTTTTTATAAACCGAGTGATAAAAAAGCGAGTTTTAGTGGTAAAACTGTAAAATTAAAATTGTGGGTCTAAAACAATTAAAATTATAAATAAAAAATTAAACTGAATAAAACATTTTGTATTAAATTTCTTATCGTCAACTCAATCGCGACTACAACATTCAAAAACGCTGTTTATAGAGTTTTAATACTACAATCTTTTGAAAACCAAATAAAAATATACAGACAACGCATTTTTTCTAAATAAAATTTAGATACCCCAAAAAATACATCATAGTGCAGAATTAAAAAATTAGGCAAGATATTTCTGCTGCTACATCTCATGTCACGAAATATAATCAAATTCAAAGGTTTTGTCAAGGAATATTTTTGAGAAAATTTCTATAACATTATTTATTATTTTCAAAGGCTTTGGTCAAGTGGGATTTGTGAGTTGGAAAAATAATTGAAATTTGTTAAAATTTTGAAAGATAATATGTTTTGAGTTTGTCTATGTATATGTTTATTACACATATTTACAGACCTATGGATGTATATTTGACTGCTCCAAAAAATCTTACTTCCGAATTTCGACCGCAGGATAGTTCTTTGAAATGTGCAGAATATTAGAGTGATGTATTGACCTTTAAGCTTGTAGTGTGCATTTATTCATATTTTGTAATTTTGCAATTATCAACGATTTTTCGCAATTTAATGTAAAGGAATCGTAATATGAACATTTGAAGAATCTTGCTTAAAAAAAAATAAATAAATAAATAAATAAATAAATAAATAAATAAAATATGTGGACTAGATGAAATTCGACATGCTAATTACTTGCTTTTAGATAAAGATGATAAACTGAATCAATTGAATTTTTCAAAAGAAATTTTAGTAATAAAAATTTTCAATTTTGCAGGATTTTTTTTTTTTTTTTTGGACGCTAGTTTCGAAATAACTTCCAAACTATTAAGCGAATAAAAAAAATTATTTTAGAGCATATTTTACTCCGCATATTTTGGTGTATCATGTATCCGCATATTTTGGTGTATCATTTATATGAATCGTGTACACAATTCTCGAGTTATAATGAAATGTAATCGTCTTATTTAGGACGAAATATTAGACACGCCTATAAAAAAAAATTCGATCTGATGGGAAAAACTGAAAGCAGATTCGTGATTAAATAGAAATGTTTTTTTTAGTAAAATTTTAATCATATTCACTGAAAAATAAGCTTTTATCTCCTTTTTATTATGTATGCTTCAATACTAAAATTTAATTTTTTAATATTTTGTTAAATCAATTTCAAAAATATTATTCTTTTATAGAGAACACTACAATCAATAAGAATTAAGTCAATATATCTAATAAATACGCCGTACCTTCGATTTGAATTATGCGTATTTCTAAAAAAAGAGCAATTTTTTTTATTTTTATTTTATAACTCAATTATAAACATATGTATTCAGACTAACAAAAACTAGCACATAATCGTTAAACCATATTGTTGGAAATATATTCTCAAAATTTTATCAAAATCGAAAAACATTAACCCTTAAAACTCGAAGGTTAAATGTCAAAATTTTGAATATTTCAGATATTTATCAAAAATATAACGAAAATATATTTATTTTTAATTAGATGTCAATGTAATTTTACATACTATAGGTGCAGGAAAAAATATTAAATTTAACACTCGACTGAAAAACTAAATACAGAATGTTATTAGACGAAAAATTCGAACTTCATATTTAACCTGTTTCATATATTAAATAAATAATACATTTTAATAGTTCTTTTTAACAAAAGGAGACTGAGAAAGATCCTCGATAATCCGGATAATCCGATAGGGGTCTGCAATCAATTATCCGGATTATCGAGTTTATATTGTATTTTCATTAAATGTATCCGATCACTTTAACATTTTGTACCCTGTGTTTTTATATTAAAAAGAACATTCCTATGGGATCAAAAAATCTAAAGTAGACTTTTTAAGCAGTCTAATGTATATGCATTTATATGAATTGTATATGTACACAATACTAGTATGTGTTTAATCTATTAGTCTATAGGCTGCTCATTTAGGTAGACCATGTATTATGATGACAATGATGAAGTACTGATGTCAATGTATCAGCGGTAAAAACGTTACCTTCAAACAAATGCGCTTGGGAGTGAAGTCACAATACTTAAAGAGGGTTTTTACACATTTATTTTCAGACAAAAGTTAAGCTTTTATTAAAATTGTTTATTAGTTTTAACATTCACTATTCAATCCTCATACAGCATAACAATACATTAAATGGGGTAAAAAAGGATACATTTAACGATTTACATTTTGAGGGCTTTATTTAACTGAACAAGAAATATTGTCCTAAAAGGAAAATAATGGACCAATCATGTGTGTTTTTTTTTTTTCTCTTTTTTTCATAATTATATACATACAAATATATGTATGTAAATATGTATTTCTCTTCCTGTTTTAATTCAACATAAAAAAATAAAATAAAAGATGAAAATAATCGTATTTAATTTTCTAAATTAACTAAAATTTGTATGTACATATATATATTAACATACAAAATTTATTCTGAAGGCTTTCAAATACACACATATTTAAAATTTTTATTATTACAACTTTTTTAATGCAATTTCCAAAATAATGCAATTTCCAAAGTTTATGTAACCGGAATTCAGATATACACATCTGCTCAAAATAATAGATACACCTAGTGGGATGATATTAAAGTGACGATAACTGGAAAATTCTTCAGAAATACTTCGAATTTTTTTCTTTTAGTAAACTATTTGATCTGGCAATGATACATTAATGAAAAATATGGCAAGTATGTACATACAAATTAATTTACACATACGTTTTCGATTTAAAGACCAAAAATTGTTGCTCATAATAATAGATACAGTTAATTTATTTCTAATTATTTTATATTAAGTCGAATTCTACTGTATTTTTTTGATTATTTTTACATAAAAGAATAAGAAAAGTTGCATTTAGGTTGAAAATATTATAAAGAAATAGTATTCTTACACAGAAAATGGGAAGAAACAATCAGTGCACCAAACAGGAGAGAAAAATGGTTCAAAACAAGCGAAAACTTCAAAGTTGCTTGAAACACATCTCGTATTAGACTTCTAAAAATAACCCCATAAACTGAAAGGGGGATTATTATATTGGCAAAAAAAAGGATCCCTTCATTTCTTTGAAGGCTATTTCCGCTATAATTTTTAATGAAGTAGGCCCGCAAACAGTTTGGCTTCGTTTCTTTCAAAACAAATTTCGGGAAAAAATTGCCAGAAAAGTTCCATCAATGCGTATACAAAATTTTAAGACACAGTTAAAATTTCTTAAAATACATTTATTTTAAGAAATTCCACGTTAAATTCAAAAATATTACTGTTTCAGAGTGAGGTGAAAATATAAAGGTTTGGGAATGCTTTTAATTACATTCAAATTCATATTGACAAATACAATAAATGCATATGTGTACTGTGATATAATGGGTTATTGCTCTAAACGAAGACGAACCCTTTGTGGACCAATTCCATAAAAAATTTCAGCTGAAATAGAATTCAGAGTCCTTCTTTGTCTATAAATATGTAAAAATAATCAAAAAAGTACAATAGAATTCGAATTAATACAAAAAAAAAAAAATTAGAAATAAAATAACTGTATCTATTATTATGAGCAACAATTTTTATACCCACCATCAAAAAGATGGAGGGTATATTGATTTTGTCATTCCGTGTATAACATGTCGAAGGAATCGTCTAAGAATCAAACCAAGACTGGGTCTTGGTTTGATTCTGAGTCGATCTAGCTATGTCCGTCCGTCTGCGCTTGTTGGTATTTAAATCGAAAACGTATGTGTAATTTAATTTTTATGCACATACTTCCCATATTTCTCATTAAAGTATCATTGCCAGATCAAATTGTTTACTAAAAGAGAAAAACTCGAAGTATTTCTGAAGATTTTTCCAAATCTTCTATTACTTTGAGCAGATGTGTATGTATTTATGGAAAAATTTTAACTAATGATCTGAAACGAAGAAATTTTTCATTCGAATATACATAAATCTAAAATTTTCGAAACTAAACATTTTTCGGCACAGATATAAGTAAATTGGAAGTTTCTTTCTTACTGCACTAACACAGACAAAAATATGTAAGAAATTTAGTCGGTGAAGTCGAAAATATTTATATTATATACATCAATACTAACTATTACATATAGGAAACACTTTTTGAGATTTCAATGAGCTGAATATGAAAAAAATACTTAACAATTTATTTTAAGACATACTTATATAATATTGTATCCATAAAAGGAACCAAATAATGAAATATTTATCCATTTTGAAAAAAAAAAAAAAAAACTATCGACATTACATTTTACAATTCTAGAAATCTTTCAGAATTTGTGGTAATAACTTTCTTATTATACAACGTAGTTATGATGAAAATATTGCAGATAAGTCTAGCCTCTGCAAAATAAAATTTAACTAAACTGATTAAAATAAGAAGGTTTACTTTAGGAGGAGTGATACAAAATAAATATTAATTATCGCATATCTAGAAAAATCCGAGAGTGAAAGCTTACGATTTATTATCGAGTTGAAATATATATTTTCAGTAGCAATTTTTATAACCGTCACCACAGGTGTAAAAGGTATATATAAGTTCGTCATTCCCTTAGTAATTTCTACCTTATATCGTAGATATATGGTATATATATATCAAAAGATCGGTAACATTTTTGATAACTTTTCTATTGAAATTTCAGCAAAGTTCCAAATTGACAAAGATATCCGCAAAAAACCGGGTTTCGAATTTTTAAAGTTCTTATATAAGCTAGGAACTTAGTTTTTTAACGAAAAATTACTTTCTTGCTGTTTATTTCATAAGGTTCATTGGTGTATAGCTACATGTGCTCACCTATCTGCCAAAAATGAGAATGAAGGACATGTCCATGTGACTAGTACGTAACCCTGTTTTATCTGTAATTTTCAATAGTATCAGAATAGACATTCAAATTTTTGGAATTTTTGTAAATATTTTAATTCTTATCAAAAGAAGAATTTTGATACCAATATTGACTATGTTTATGTAAAATTTCAAATCAGATTGACCGTTTGATAAACCGCGAAATTGAACAAATTTTAAAATAAAAAATGAACAGATACAAGCAACTCCAGCAAGTAAAAATTTAGTTTTATTTTAAATAACAAACAACATTGTGAAAACAAAAAAAAACTTAAAAAAAGGATATATTGTGGAATATTAAAATTTTGAAGTCACTCCTGGATGTATATTATATACTAATGGACTCGTCTTCCAAATACCTTTTATATTAAACCACATTTTCTATATGTTGCTTTGGGAGAAAATGCAAAAAATTTAAAGAAACTAACAAACTACAATTATTGGTATTAGAAAATATGCATTTGAAAGTTCGAAATATATCTTGAGATTTTTATTTAGTTATTTATTTGTTTCATATTAAACTTATTGATAAATATAAGGACAATATACAAATATAAGCACTGACATGCCATCAGCTATAATTTTTTTTATACCCTACACCACCATAGGTGGTTGGGGTATAATGCGTTTGTGCTGTTGTTTGTAACGCACAGAAAAAATTATGGGACCCCCACCTTAAAGTATACCGTTCGACACAGAATCACTTTTTGAGTCGATTTAACGATGTCCGTCCGTCTGGTCGGCTGGCTGGCTGGCTGTCCATGTAAACCTTGTGAACAAAGTACAGGTCGCAATTTTAAATATATCTTGATGAAATTTGGCACGAATAATTATTTTGACATAATGACGAAGCCTATTGAATGATCGGTCCATTATTTCACCTAGACAAATGCACTCCCGGAATAGGGGTTTAGTGGTCATAAATGACTTAAATATACCAATATTTTAATGAAATTTTCCACAAAGAAGTTTTGTATAAGTGTTAATCTTAGTGCTAAATTTCATTAAGATCGGCCAATAATTGACCATGGCTCCCATATAAACCTCTCTTCCGGAAATTACATTAACGTGCATAAATTCCATACGAATGACAGTATCAAGTTAATATTCGCCACAAATAAGTTTCTTTAAGACTTTAGTTTCTCTCTCGTTTAAATGTGCACTTGTTTTATTTTGTATTTATTAAATTAGAAAGAAACAAGTGGGATGTTATATTCGGCTTGGCTGAATCTATACTCCTTATATGGCAGGTGGGCGGATCACATCCATTTTTGGTTTCCGAGTTTTCATTGGTCCTTGAAGTATTTATACGAAATTTCGTTGATTTTTCACCCTATATGGGAGGTAGGCGGTAAAGTGGACGTAGAACACCCATTTTTAGTTTCCGGGTTTACATTTATTCTTGAACTATTTGTAGAAAAATTTTTGGATGTACAGCTGTGTGAAAAATAATAGTATCATTACCATATACTTTAGAATTTTTGTTGTTGCATATTTCCTAGACAAGGAATTTAAACACAATTTGTTTATATGAAAGTCCTAAACATCAACAATAATTATGAATACATTTATTTGCTATTGTAATTTTTACCTAAGTAAGAATATTTAAAGTTTATTAAATTGGATTTTTCGTGCTTAATTCCCTTTTTATAAATATTCAAATTTTTTTCAAAATTAGACTTGAGAATTAAGCACGAAAAATCCAATTTAGTAAACTAAATATTTTCACTTAGGTTAAAATTACAATAACAATTAGCCAGTGCACAGGACAGTTACAAAAATATTTATATTTATATTTATACCCTACACCACCATAGGTGGGGACCATAGCTCCCATATAAACCCCCTTTCAGAAAATCACTTTAACGGGCATAAATCCCATTAAAATTGTATGTATCAAGTTAATATTCGACACAAATAAGTTTAATATAAATGTAAATGATAGTGCCAAATTTTACAAAGATCGGTCCATAATTTACCATAGCTCCCATATAAGGCCCTCTTTCGGGAATCACACAAAGGTGAATAAATTCATATAAATGTTAGCATCGACGTAATATTCTGTATTCGTATGTTTTATTTTACTCTCAATATGAGTATCGGTCCACATTTGGCTCTAAGTCTAATAAAAGACCTTTCTCCGAATTTTGTTGTACACAATGGTGTAGGATCGGGCTTGACCGACTATATCTTTTTCTCTCGTTTTATTTTGTTTTTATTTCTTATTTACTCCCTTTACCATTACATTTGAATGTCAGAAAAATTCTATGTGTAATTCTATGTGTCCCTAAATTGAAATGTGGTGTTTTATTTTCTAATCGGAGCAGAGGAGTTATTCCCCAAACAAATCATTAATTATGACATATTTAAGGAACTATTGTAGCCAGAGCCCTTAAACGTTCGTTAAAGCCTCTATATTGTCATATCGCATTGATGAAATGAAAATGGGACGGAGCGGTCCAGGGTAGGAGGTACCCCCACATAAAGACATAATTTATTTTCATATATCTAAAGAAGTATTACAGTGATAGTGTTAACCCATTCATGCCTGCCCATAGATCCGCATGTACGATTTTGACTGAATTTTTCAAAATGTACCTGTGGGTCTGTTTGCAGTAAAAAATAAATTTTACCTCTTCACACACCTGAGATATGAGATGGGTATTTAAATACCCAATAGTCTTTGGTGTTATATGTTTTTTATAAAATTTTGATTTCTTTTTTTTTTTTTTCTTTTAATTTGAGTATAAATAATAAAATTATATATTTTATACTATTTGAATTACATTGATTTGAATTGTAACATTGCGCCGTAAAAAAAATAAAACTGGTCAAATCGGGAATCACTGGAATTTGCGATGACAAAAGAATGTATTTCAAGAGATAGATTCAAACGAATCAAAAAAATGTGTCATGTTTTCGATAAATTAGCATTGGATCCGAATAACAAATTTATCAAAGTTGCGCCATTGAATAACCTAATGAACAAAAAGTTCCTCCAATTTGGAGTATTTTTCCACAATCTGTCTATCGATGAGCAAATTATTTCTTACTACGACCGACATTCATGTAAAATATTTATCAAAGGAATGCCAATTTGGTTTGGTTATAAGCAGGGAAACCACAAATATGAAATTTCATGTTTTTTCCTGGACATTGAATGAAGCCATCGATTAAATATTTATCCGTTTTAGAACAAATAATCGATTTGTTAGTGCATATTTTTGCATATTTTACTCTTAACGGCATATTTTTGCGTTTGGCGATTTTTAGTGCATATTTATAGCATATGTTGTTATTTTTAGGTCATATTTAACCCTTTTAGATCATATTTTGACATTTTAAGTATATTTTTTTTATACTTTATGAAATGTTTTTCAAATTTGATTTTACCGTTGAGAAGCTTGTCTTGTAGCAACAAGATTGAATATTATGATTGAAGTTTATGTCGTAAAAACCATATTTTTTTATGAAAGCATATCAAGCACTAACCGCGAAAATATCGTAAGTGCAGAAAACAAAACTTTACAGGAAAAGCATTTTTATTTTTGTTTACACATTGTTATATGTTTGAAAAATGTCACGATAAAATTGCTTTCGCTATAAATCTGTCATTTCAGATTGATACGACGATGAAATTTTGAAAAATGATTCTAAATTATAGATTTTCATCAAAACACGAATTTCGAAAATGTTGTCGGTTACGATATTTTGGAGGTCAGTGATCGATATGATAATAATGAACTAATAATAAGAGTAATAATAGAAGATCAATACGTTTCTATGAGATACACAGTAAAAAATGGGGAATCAAATTTCAACGCGATTGATACATTTCAGTTTTGCCTTATTTTATAACGTTGAAATATTAATAAAACCCTTTGTTTTAATGAAAAACTTAATTTGTTAAAAAATCTTTGTTTTTTAAGTACATATTTTTGCGTTTTTTAGAGCATGTTTTACGTTTTTTACTGCATATTTTGTGCGCATAAAACCAATTTTTTAGAGCATACTGTTGTTTCTCTGTTATAAGTATTGAAGTTTGGCGTCTGACGAAGGCTACTTGTATCAGCTCATGCCATACGCAGGTTTGACAATTATATTGTTGTACATCAACAATATTTTTATTGTGATTTAACCATATTATTGCTGTATACATAAATGAAGTATATATACAACAAAAATATGGTTGCAGATCAATAATATTTTTATTGTGATTTAACCATATTTTAGTGCTACATCTAACCATAATATGATTTACAAACAGCCATAAAATCTAACCATAATATGACAGTACTCGATTATGGTTGCTGTTCACCATATTTTTTCTTTGCGTGTGATAATCGGACTAATCGTGCTCTTTTGATATACATACGTCAAAAAAATGCGTAAGCAGCCTTGTGGGAAATCAGACTTTTGTTTTGATATGGACAACTTTATAATTGCTGTACGTTGGAATGATAATTCGTTAAATTATACACTGAAATATGTTCTATAATGAATCTGTTAATTTATTAGATATCTTTAATTTTTTATGTATTTTTAGGTCGTTACATTATTATCAAACTTTCTGAGCAATATACTAATGACTCGCGCAAAACGATATGATCGCAAGCAACGCAAAATGATTTCAATTGAACAGCTCTATTTAGTCAACCAATAATATCATCACATGAGAGGTGTTAACCTTTTCGACAATACCATGAACAATTCTGCATTCGCGTTCGGGAAAAAAGTGGTATTGATCATTAATAACAAACGCTTTCGACGCGGCTATGGTAAATGCATGGAAGCTGCTCTGTTTTTGTCGAAAATATGGAAAAAAGCCTCAAATGTCACAGTTTGATTTCCGAGTAGAAGCATGTGAATCAATAATGATGAAGTCAAATCATCAAAATCCAGGTAAAACGCTTTCTTCTGGGGCACAAATGGACTTAGATATAACCGCATCGACCACTTAATAGGAACACGCCATTTAAATACCCATTTTCATTATACAACGTGTGTCGGCCAGATGTGTTGGCCAACCGTTTTAATTTTTTTGCACTGCATAAAAAAATCCCCCATTTTAACTATATGGAAACTAAACTCAAACAGCAAAAAAATTTACTGTTTTAACATGCTATTCAATCTTCACCTTTAAATAAAAATGTAAGTTGCAGTAATAATCACTCATCTGACCGGCGCTAGAATTTTTTAAAGTTTTCGCTTTCTTGGGTTTCATTAGGCAGGAATGGGTTAAAATTTGTAGAAGTTATTTTCATACCAAATTTTTAATAAGGCGAATAGGTCCAGGGGGAGTTGTTGCCAGCATATATAGTTATCGCGCCAATGATGTAGCGAAGCGCAACGAGAATTACTAGCTGTTTATATACATACATACATACATACATACATACATACATACATACATACATACATACATACATACATACATACATACATACATACATACATACATACATACATACATACATACATACATACATACATACATACATACATACATACATACATACATACATACATACATACATACATACATATACAGATATATTTTTTACTAAGTTGTCAAATGTAAGCGGTTGCCTCTTTTGGCGTAAAAATTATCTTTCAACGTCAACAGATGTAATAGGAGTGAGTATTTAAATAATAATCGATGACATTTATCCATAAAATGTGTGATTCGGATAGACAACTATATAAGGAAGTTTTTCAATGTTGCAATTCGCCCCTAATTGTGAGTCATTCTAATAAAATATTTAAATATAAAATTTTATAAAAATACACAGATAAAAGTTTGTACATAAATATAAAAATTTAGTTTCGTTGATTTTAGTTCATTATATTTAAGAATATTTTCTTAAATACTAAAACTTTTCTATATAAATCAAAAGTCAAAAAGACTTAAATAAATTGTTTAAATTTTATTTAATATATTCATTTGTAATGAAATGTTTGAAATTTTCTTTGGAAATTTTTTAGTTTTTAATTATTTTTAGCTACACATGTATTGGGATCATTCAACAGAACAGAAGCGCTGTTTAATAAAATTATGCTGCAGAATGGTATCAAATTTTTGCAAATTTCTAAACATCATTTTCTAGCAACTTTTTCTTGGTAAATTACCATTTATTGCTAATATTTTCTATTTAAACTATTTTCATTTAGCATTTGCATTAGAATTTTATAAAAATAAATCAAAATTTAAGCAAAATTTTTGCAAAATTCCTAAAATTTTAATTTTTTTATGAAAAAAGTTTGGGAAAAAAAAGTCATGATTCATAATATTTATGTACAAAATTTGTATATATATGTACTTTTTTTTTCTGTGTAAGGGATTCTAAAATAAAATATTTAATTTATTTAACCAATAACACAATTTTAAAATCTTACTTATTTTATATGAAAATTTACTTCAGTAGGCCTCAACAGGATCCTTCCATGATTTAAAAAAAAAAATGTACACACTGCCTCTAAAGAACAGATTTTTTTAACTTTTTTTAAATGGCATTTTTGATGTTAAGGAACAGAAATTACTTTACAAAAATCGCATTAAATAAATGAAAATGCTAATTTTTATAAAGTTTTTAAATTACCTTTGAGAGCTAAAAAAGAAAATTTTAAAATAAAACAACCATGTCAATAGGTATTTGTGAATGTATGTCCTTAATACACTATTACTTGTATACATGGCTAACTTTAGTTTAAGAAATGCGACATATACGATTTCGTTATGCACTACGAAATAATTGTCTTAATATTCATTTTTGTATGTATGTTTTCTATATTTTTTCTTGTATATTTAAATTGGTATAAGGCAGTGTTACCGTTTGGCGACTTTAGTCGCCGAATGATCCTTTTTGACAAACTGGTAACTTTTTTGACACCTTTTTTAAATGGCGACATTTTAAGACTATGAGCTAAATGACGAGAAAATAAATTGTTTGTAATATATCAAACCATTATATATTAATTTAAATAAATAAATAAATAAATTATTTTGAGATTGTTTCACAGTACAGTAATAAAAAGAGACGTGAAATATTTAAAAATGGACTGAAACTGTTAGTAACTAAAAATAATAATAAAGTTTATGTATATCTATTTAAATCATCATATTCAGAATCTTTTTGGACTGGATTAAGAAAATAAAAAATTGTTACGATGAATACTTATATCCTAATTTATAATAAAATACTTGTGGATCCATACGTTCAGTCCTAAATTGGTTCGACGGGGATTTGAAAGTTTGGAGTACGAGTGAAGACCTCGTACAAAAGTATAAAAGTCTAGTTAATAAAAAAGCATTGTATGTCAACTATTTTTGTGAATTAATATTTATTTTTGCAATAATAAAAATTGTTGTAAAATAATTATAAATAAATTATTTTGTTAGTAACAGAATTGGATTCAGTATTTTTTCTTAAAACACAAAATTTTTTGTTTTTGTTGTTATCAAATAAACAAATTTTAAAAATCTTTTTTGGCGACTTTTTATTTTGAAATCCCCTTTCTTGGACACTTTTTAAAAATTCTCAACGGTAACGCTGATATAAGGAATAGGGTAGGGTAGCTTTGTATAGAAGTTACTGAAAACTTCGGAAAAGTTTTGCTGTGGAAATTTTTTTAATTAAAGTTTTGTGCCTTATATACTGCAAATATAGATAACCGAACACATATAACTTAAATCTGGGAAACTGCATGTATATTTAACAGGACTGTTAATTATACATAGATATGGGGACACAGTTGTCCCAAATGCGTCCAAATTTTTTTAAAGTTCCAATTTCAGAATTATATATATATTTTTTTTATTGGAAAGATACATATAGATTTTTTTTTAAATCTAACGAATACTAAAAAATTGTTGGAAACCAAATTGTTAAACAAATAAAAAAAAAAATAAAAATATAAAAAAACATGCCAAAAAATTAGTCAAAATTATCTTTCGGCTAAAAGAGATATTTCACACATGTAAGAGTATTCTATCATTCTGATATCTATAGTGGTTCAGAATTATCAAAAAAATCGTTTTTTAAGCAATATGCAATGCTAACGAGATATAGTAATTTATATCAAACAATAGCTAAAGACAAGTTAGTAGACGCATAATTAGCAATAAAATAATTCGTATAAAATGTAATGGTTTAATATAAAGTACTTTATTAGTCACAGGAAAAATTTAAAACCTGTTGATATATCGACAAATGCTTTTGTATACATACATATGTATGTAATACAATTAGGCCTATTAAATGCAACAATAAAAAAATAGATTTTAACTTTGGGTTAAAATTTGATAAGTTAACGGTCCTTAATAAATATTATCTAAGAAGGTTACAAACTACATTATAAACTCAAAATGCACAACAATTGTAATTGTAAAAATGTAAGGTGGGATTTAATTAGCATGAAGGTAAATAGTATATGGATTGATGAAGGAATGGTATAAGAATGATGAGGGTAAACTAATAATGGAAAAAGGAAAAAAAACTTCCGTTTCAATGTTCTTTTAATAATTAAACAACGATTTTTTTTTTTTTTTTGTTAATATTTGGACATATTTTTGTACACGGTTTACGGTTTATTCTCGATACCCCAATGAAAAAAGCAACAATCAGGCTGCCAACATTTAACATCACTGCAAAAGAAAACAAAAAAACATCCAAATTTGAAAACAACCATGAAAATTCAAATCGACTCCATTAAATGGAACATGCGTAAGTGAAAATAATAATAAGAAATACAAGGTAGAACTAAAAAGTATGTACATTGGGGATATAACTTTTGTTGTGAAAAAACACAGGCCCTTTATTGTACTAATACTAGTTTAAAGCCGTTTAAAAAGTTATTTCGATGAAAAAATCTTCCACACCGAAATCAGTTTCTAATTAGACAAGTCCATAGTAACAGAACGAAGGTGGATAATGGAGGTCAACTTATGTAAATGAAATTCTGATGAATATTTCATGAGTCGGCATTAGTAGCTGTAGCTTTACGAAGAACACAGTATTAGTGTTAATGACAATAAAATGAAATATTTAAAATGACATTGCTTTCATTATACACATTTAAGACTTAAGCGAAAATATTCTAAAAAGATATTTTGCCGATTGGTAAAAAATCTTAATAACAATAAACATAAAATTTCACCTTACTTAACTTTACTACTGACTCATTTTGTTTTTCGTTGTTCTGTTCCTTTTATTTTTAGCTTTTAGTTTTGGAGTATCATAAAAATCTCTGATATACCCAAAACACTTTTAAAATTTGGTACTCGTTCTTTCTATGTGTATGTATGTGTGACTGTAAGAATGTGTTTTTGGGTAGATACGATTAAAGTTAACCCCAACAATACAGAAAGAATATTTAACATAACAAAAACAAAACTCCAATTGTTTCTTTAGAAAATCACCAACTCGACTTAATGTTTTTGACATAAAATCCGTTTATTTATATTCTATACACAAACAAACATACGCATACATACAAAACACAACAAACATACGCATACTCCAAAAACCACTGCTTACATGTACTTAAAATAAGTACAAGTACATTAGGATTTTCAAAAACCCCTTTTTTTGTACGATTGAGTATTTTCAAAACAATAAAAAAAAGCGAAAACAATCTAAACTTTTATATATGAACTGCGCAAAAATTTCATAGAAAAACCTCAAAATTCCATTACTGATAAAAGTACAAACAAAAAAAGCAAAAACAACACACGAATTGAAAACAATAAAAATGGGTTTTCAAAACATGTACGAGTATCAACAACACAGTTAAACAAAACCCACAACCACTTGAGTATTTCACGAAAATATTTTCAAGTCCTACTCAAACATACAGTGAGTGCCAATATAATCAAAACTTTTTCAAACGAATTTCTAAATTAATTTAATTTTATAAAAGTCTGCCGCTATTTTTTGTTTTTTTTTTGGAAAATGGCATAATTAACGTGATGTGTGAGACCAATAGTTTTGTTGCAGATTTATTATACAGATTTGTTGGCAGTTTTAGTCAAATTAGTCTATTTTAAATAATGATGTTTATATCAAGATTACCTTTAAACTTTTTACTAATAAATTGCAAAAAATATTATGGTAAAAATCTGCCAAGTCAAAAACTTCTGCAGTAGATAAAAAGTGTTAATATATTGCGATTAAGCAACGCAACACGGCAATTAAAAAAATTCAAGTATCAAAATTTTTTGCCTCGACTTTATTTCGTTTTCCAGGAATAAGTGCTGTTGCATATGAGGGAAACATTTTTTAAAAATATTGTATAATTTGGAACATATTCCGTAATAATTCGTTGAAAAAAATTTTCAATTATCTCAATTCGTCTAGACGTGAAAAATGTTCAAATTCATAACTCTGAAATTAGTGTGAAAAATTGGTATTTTCTTACAAAAATATTTTAACATTCTTTCACTTTTTTTCAAAGTAGTTTTAATAAAAAAAAATAAATGGTTAATAAATAAATTTTTAATTGATTTAGATTTGCACCCTACAACCAGCATTGTTTATTTTTTAAAAAAGTTTCGTATTTATCGATTAATAAAAAAATGTCACGCGAGTTTTTTTTAATTTATTGATGACATAGTAGATTAAGATTGCTTCCCTCCCTGCCAAAGACGAATGCAAAAGTCCAGATTTTATGAAAAAAAAAAACTTATTTTAATTACACAAAAAAGTATATTAGCATAATATTTTCACTTTTATTTCTTATGTAGTGTGTAAAATAAATATCGAGCGGTTATTATCAATATTATCTCGTTCAACAACCAAAATGCGTCAAAACAATTGTGTGTTACGTATACACACATATGGAAATATTGTAAAACAGTGAATTTGGTGAAAGTTGACTTAAGTCGTCAGTTTTAAGCACAAAGTAGAAAAGAGTCGTCATATCGAGGCTTCAAATTTGCCAAAATCAGTTTTTTAGAATATGGCGGGAGAAAGAGATAGAAATGTTGCATGATTATAAAATTTACGAATGTAAAAGTGATACGCTATGTTGGTTGTAAACGAAGCATAAAACCAAAACAAAACAAACAAAAATCACATTCTACAAAATAATTTAACAAGCAAATCTTTAATATTTACATTTATGTGGAATAAAACAATATTTCCACAAATGAAATTTGTTTTTAGCACATAAATAATAACTTTTAATTTAATAAATAAATAATTTTATATTAATTCTGTGGCCAAAAAATAGAAATAGAATAAAAGAAACTCGACAAAATCGAAAATGAATAATAAAAACAAAAATAGTTAGAGAATTTTGTGTGAGTGATAGGCAATAGTACACACTTTCTGTCTCTGTTTTCTTACACTACTGTATGTATACTGTGGTTTTGAGGCCATGATATGTTAAAATCACCGTCGTCGATTTGACGTAGTGTAGCCTTTTCCTAATAAAAATAAGTGTTTAGGTTTCAACGAAACCTAAATGGATAAGACACTACAAATGCTGATGAAGTGTGTAGCGGCACAGAAAATAAGTATTACATTCTGCTGGTATCTAATTATAGTCCTCAAGTTTGGCTTTGGTACCGCCAAACACGGTCAACAAAGCAGTTTACGATTGCAAACTTGTTTAATAAGTGAAGCCTTTCAGGTTAAATATCAATATTCTAAATATTGTGATAACAGTACAGAAAATTTGAAAAAAAAAAAATTATAATTTATTATTTAAGACGTTAAAAAGAATAAACCTTGATATTTATATCCGTTATTGTTTGGGCCTATATCTATTACTACATAGTTATAAAAATTTTTAAATATATGGGTTAATAACTAATGACCAGGACAAGTCTAAATATGCAAGAAAAACATTAAAATATGCACTTGAAAAAGAATGAAAAAATGGGATAATATGCACAGAAATATGCAAAAATAAAATGAATATGCATAGAAAAACCGACGTATTTATGCGATTTTATATATTGATATGTAAATAAAACACATAAATATGCATTTTTTAACTTTCAATTTCTGGTAGATTTCGATTTTTAAAAACATATAAAAATTTATTAATTTTAAAAGTAATATTTGACGCGTCTGAATTTTTTCTTTACAATTTTTACAACGTACTCAAAATACGAAAAAAATTTTAGAAATCATTAGATTGAACTAAAAAAAATCACAAATAAATTGCGTTTTTGTTAAGAAAACTAATTTTTATTTCCATTTTATGCAAATTTATGCCAATATTTAAAAAACAAGCATTTTTGTGAAATTCCTTTAAAATATGCAAATGTTTACTTTCCAAGCGAAAAGCATGAAAACCTTGCCCTGCTAATGACGTTTTCTTTTTTGGCTAAAATTTTGCCTTTATTCTGCCCTCTGCCCCTTTTGTGTCCTATTTTGAAAAAAATGTAATGCTGTACATAGGTCATATGTTCGTTTCTAATAGTTTCGCCAAAATTTCACCAAAAATCTAAAATTTCACCAAAAACACAAAAACCGAAATTTCGCCAAAATTTTAAGGTTTAACAATACAGGTATAGCCAAATTTAACCAACATCCGACTTCCTTCTATTAAATTATATACTTTTTTTTTTTCATACGTATCTTAAAAATTAACACAATTATATAATTATTTGTTCTATTGTAATCATAAAAAGTATACCATTTTATGAGGTGAAGGCAATCCTCAAAAAATGTTACAGTAACAAGGTAACATTATTCTTCAGAAAAGAAAACACTATCACATTAAATTTCCGACAATAAAAAAAAATATAGTAAAGATATTTTAAATATTGTTACGCACTATACATTAGTATATTTAAATATAAACTTATTCTATTCAAATGAGCATGTGTTTGTCACTTGAAAAAAAAAAAAAAAACATTTCTATGGGTATAAATGTAAAGGAATGGCGATTCTTTCACACTGATAAGCCAGCTGTTAGCACCGATGATGATTGCCATTGAAATTGCACTTCCTGCTTACAAAACATATACTCATTCGCATACGTATGTTTATACATATCCATGTGTATTTATTAAGTGTTTGTAAAATTGTACTTCTACAAGTCCATAATCCGACCCAGGCGACCGCGTATTAATTTTTGTTGGTACTTTAAGTACATAAATACGTTCCTTTATAAGTTTACGAGTGTGTGTAACAGTTTTGGTAAAATATAAAAATATGTATGTTTCGCAATAATATTGTATACCCACATGAAACATATACAGTCGTAAGCAAATATTCGTATATATACATCTCAACTCTTGAGATGTGCTATATATAGTGGCTTTTATTTTAATTTTCAAAAGTGTTAACACTTTAACCCTTTTCATTTTCATTTGCCTTCCTTCTGGCTCTCTGGCAGCGGAAATGCCTCCATAACAAAAAGTGTTTATTTGATTATTTGTGCAGGATACGCAATGCAATACATATTTCGAACACATTGCCATTGCGGACGTGATTTGTTTTAGTTACTGTTTCCGCATAAACATGTATATATGTATCTATGTATATTTGCAAGGGAATGTCGGAACAAGAACAATTTCTATCAGTAATAGTTCAAATCGTTGCACAGATATCTTTAATTTTCAAAGCTTTAAAGAGTTTTAAGTAAATGTATGCGTTAAATAAGAATATTTATTTAGAACATACCATTAAAGTTTAATCGTTCATATATTCTACATGTAGCCAAAAAAATAAAAAGAGCTACTACTTACTAAATCCATTACTTCGTAATAAGTTTTAATTTTTTTTCGCATTTCTTTGAGTAATGGAATAACTAGGTAAATAACAAGGTTGTCGATGTAAAAACTATTGGCGATGGACACACATTTAAGGTGGACGTGGAATAGTAAGGCAATGGGTAGTTTTTATATACATATGCAAACAATTTTACTCATGTTAAAATCTCAGTGGAAGCAACTTTTGTTTTTATATTTTTATATTTGTTTTTTAATTTAATTTCGCTCACTCATTTTTTGCCTCCTAGTCATTCAACTAGTAGTTTCTAGAAGATATGTAAGTAACACCTATGAATTTGTGGACATCATTTTATAAAACTAATGAGTTTATCACTCGAATTATAAGTACCCAGCAAAAACTTTTTGGTTTTCGGTGATGGCAACTACTTATTAAAGTAGTTTCTTGGTAATAAGACGTCATTATTGATTGCATTCTCTAAGTACTCAATAATATAATAGCAGAGTAATTTACAATCACGTAGATCAGTTGGCTAGAGCGCTGGATTGACAATCAGAAGGTTACTGATTAAACCCCATTCTGATGCTGTTATTTTCTTTAACAAAATATTTAAAAATATATTTTATATTAAAATAAGTTTTTGCCACTTAAAAAATTATATGCGAAATACTGAGTAAGACGTTAGTCATTATGATAGGAACATTCCGCTCGTGATTGGAGCTGACGCCAATGCCTGGGGTAGCTCGGATACGAATGCAATGCAAGTGAGTCTTTTTTCGATTTTATCCTTTGTAGTAGTCTAGATGTTTTGAACACTGGTAAGAAACCAACCTTTGTAGTTTCTAATAGAAGGGAGGTTATTACGCTAGTAAGTACTTGGCATTCTAACATGATCAGGGAATGGAGAGTCTCAAATGACTGCTCAATCTCAGATCACTTGTACCTTGACCTCACTTTGGAAGACCATTTACCTGGGGCTAACCCGTTTCAAAATAGGAGGAAAACAAATTGGTCAGAACAACACGATATTCTGTTCCAACTCCTCCCTAACCCACCGACCATTTGTATTCGTCGGAATATTGAATCTTCTGTCGAAATGATAACTAACGCTTTCGACAGAGCGACTTCTGTGGCTTGTAGACCTAAGGTCTACAGAGGTAAACCACACTGGTGTAACACCGAAATAGGTGGCACTCGTAAAGAATGTCGTTTATTTAATGAGGCAAAGAGACTGGGTAACTAGTCTGCTTACAAATCCTCAGTGAAAAGGTTTAAAAACCAAATCAGAAATGTGAAATGCAAATCTTGGACAACCTTCTGTAGCGGCGTGGAAAGCCATTCCGAGACAAGTCGCTTACGCAAAATTCAGGCTTCCTCTCTTTCTGTCCCAAGTTGCATACAGAAACCTCGAGGTAGCTGGACAACAAGCGGCCAAGAGACCTTAGATGTCTTAATAGATGCGCATTTTCCTGGCAGTCTCCCTATAACGGAGTGCTCTGCGGTAGTTTCAGATGACCCAAATGACACTCAGATTCAGATAACGGAAGAAAATTTGCTCTGAACAGTTTTGCCCCCTTTAAATCCCCGGGCCCAGATGGCAATATATTATACTTCAGACTTTCAATATAATGCGTATGTTACTCCGGATTTATTCAGCTTGTCTATCATGCTCATATATCCCTGAGTCATGGACTAGATGCAAGGTGGTCTTTGTTCCGAAAGGATGTAACACCTCCCACACGAAACCGAGGGACTTCAGACCTATCAGTCTATTGTCCTTCCTTTTGAAAACATTGGAAAGGCTGATTGACCTGCATCTTCGTAGGACAATCGACCCCAACCTATTATCAGCGTCTCAACACGCATATATAAAAGGTAAATCAGTTGAGACGGCATTACACTCGCTTGTAGGGTATATAGAAAATGCTCTTGAGCACAAAGAATATGCATTAGTGGCCTTTCTTGATATAGAAGGAGCCTTCAATAATGTAACACCGGAGGCAATTAAATTGGCTCTGGAGAGACTGAATATACATCAGTCGACTATCAGCATCATATGGAGACTTCTGACCAACGCGGTCATTATCTCCAATATGGGAGCGGCTACCACTTATATAGCAGTAAATCGAGGCACTCCACAGGGTGGAGTTTCATCTCCACTTCTGTGGAATATTGCAATCAATACAATGCTCTTGGAACTTGATTCCTTGAAGTACAAAACTGTCGCATATGCAGACGATGTTGCGGTGGCTGTATTTGGAAAATTCCTAGATACCATATCCCACCGCTTACAAAGTGTGCTAGGCCTACTCAATAAATGGAGTATAAACAGCGGCCTTAGCGTGAATCCAGGAAAAATGGAATTAGTTCTCTTTTCAAGGAGATACAAGATCCCATCTTTCCCACTCCCCTGCCTAAACGGTAGTACCTAGGTATTATCCTATTATCCTGGCTCCAGAACATCCAGGCTAGAGCGTCAAAGGCAAACATTGCCCTTTATATATGTAGGAAGGCCATAAATAAGTCTTGGGGGTTAAATCCTAGGAATACAAAATGGCTCTTCGATATGGTGATCAAGCCCATACTTATGTATGGAGCGTTAGTATGGTGGAAGGCGATGAAGAAATCCACCTTTTGTGGAATCTTCAACAAGGTTCTGCGAAGTTCAGCGCTATTAATCACAGGCGCGCTTCGTACAACACCGTCCAGGATACAATTTGTTTTAAAGAACTGGATACCGGTTGATCTAATGGCCAAACAGATCGCCATCATGTCGGCGACTAGGCTCAACACCATGGAACGGTAGGAACTATGGCCATGCGACCATTTTGGGAATTCTGGTAGACATCCCTGATAATAATGATTATTGTATACCTAAATCCTTCTCAGTATCAACTTTAGCTGATCCCACTATAAGAGCTTGATCGGTTGAAGTTTATTCTGATGGGTCTAAATCTGCTCAGCGGTTGGGAGGGTGTTTACATTCCTTTATGGAAAGTACATTTCCAGATCACTGTAGCGTCCTTCAGGCGGAGATTTCGGCCATCAAGAGAGGGGTAAATTGGCTAATGTACTATAGGATATTCGGATTGAATAATCAAATCTGCACCGATAGTCAGCCCGCGACTAAATCTCTCTCGGATGTCTTCTCGACATCCAGGCTGGTACATGAATGCCGGACATCTCTAAATGAGATGGCGAGACATTCAAATCTAGAGTAGATCTGGGTAAGGGGGAGTCCCGGGAAATATTATTGCGTACGAACTGACCAAAACTGGTTCCCTCCTTCGAAACGGGGAAATTGACCAACTTGTGGGAGTGCTGCTGTCATCTTGCAGATCTATGATACTGCAATATTTGTCAAGGATAGCTCAGCAAAGATGGACAAATGAGTCCACAAGCTCTACCTTGAGAAGGATATGGCCCCAGTATGATCACTCACGATCGAATTATATTCTGGGATTGCCTAGACTCCAGCTACGGATACTCGTAGCAACTGTCACGGGGCACTGGGTAGCTGGTGCGCACGCTAGGATATTAGGACTCCCTTATAACGACTTCTGTAGAAATTGCTTAGATGAGGAAGAGACAGTGGAGCATCTTCTATGTCACTGTCCTGCTCTTGATGATATTATGACTGCGGAATTTTTTTTTTTTTGTCGGGTAGTTGCCGCCGTTTGGCAATGCTATTTTTACTAGTTTTGCAAGTATTTTACATGAAAAACGTTTCTGTGCACATAAAAATAGTAAAAGTAGTAAACATTTCAAGAGAAAGCAATTTTCTTTTTTGCTATATTTTACTTAAATATTTTGTAGGAGCAAACCGGCGACACGAAATAAGACCCAATGAAATAACGCCCAATTAGAAAAATGAATTAAATACCAATAAAATAGCAAAATTTTGAAATAGGGTATTATTTAATTTTATTGGGTATTATACATATCGCCGCGATTTTTTCACATATAATTTTTCGCCTGCTGCTCTTTTTTAACATTAACTCAGTTATATCACTTCAAAAATACCATTAAAATTATTTTATTAATTTACTTGAAATTTTTTCATATGTATATTTCCATTTATCTTTATATTTATTAATAAACAGTGCAGTAAGTGTTACATCTATTTATTTAAATATTTAAATTCAGACGCCAAATTACCACAAATTATAAAGAATTAGCAAAATTTATAAGGGAAAATAGGAAGGCCATACAATTTTGTCACACCCTTTAATACCACCTGTAATCATTCGTACTTCATTTGAAAAATTAAAAATGAGATCAAAAAGTTCGATTCTCGTTTTAATTTTGTTCCGTTTTTTAGATAATTTGAAAACCAGTGGTTGAGAAAGGTAAAACGATAAAAGAAAATAAATTAATTTTTGGATTTATGTTATTTTTATATTTTTATTACAGATTGGTACGGAAAGAATTTCTGTGTATGATACGTCTACGAGAACAACTTCATCCTTAAAAGCATATAATGGAGTTCTAGGAAAATTATTATTGTCATCAGCAAGTTTTTTTTGTAAAACATGTTTGTAACAAGTCTTATCTACTAAATATATATCTTAGAATTGAAAACATTTGGCTCTATTTCATTTTCTTGTGATTTATTTCATTGAGTCTTATTTCTAAATTTTTGGGTGTTATTTCATTATGAAATAAAAACCATATTAAAAAGATACTCACTGTTTTAAATTGGGCTATATTTCGTTAAAATTTTGTGTTTTTTCATTATATTTTTTTTGGGAGTATATTCATTTTTCTAATTGGGCATTATTTCATTGGGCCTTATTTCGTGTCGCTGAGCAAAACTGAACAAAAAATTTATTTTCAAATTTCTATTAAATTTTATTTTGAAACAAGACAAAACCTGTGATCAGTTTTGAATGAAGTATTGCAAATTTTGGATTTATGATTAATACTTTTACAAAATTTATGTGTACAAAATTGTATTGTGATACTAATTTATGCACCTTTTAGGGATTTTCGGAAAGGGCCACGTTCAATTATGTTACTGATCCTTTTAAAATTTGGTACATTGATTTGTGTTTAAATGTGCAAATTCATCTACTTATTGACCTTTTTGCCAGATTAATGCACGTTTAAGTATTTTGGGAATTCTACATGTAAATTAAATGGACGGAGATTATATTCAATAATGCTAAAAATCATACATATCCTTAGATAAAAGAAATTCTATAAGAAAATATGTGAAAGTATATGCCAGTATTTTTCAGATATTTCCAAGTTTCCATTAAAAAAATTAAAATTATACAAAAATTTTATTTTTTATTGACACTAAAATTTATTTTCGTTTTCATACTTTTTCGAGAAATAGACTCTAAAAAATTCACGAAAATTAATTGTTTGGTAGTTAAAAACTATCAAGACCTTTAATATTAATTTTTTAAGAAAAATATGTAGAAATTTAATTTACCCCTAATATTATGGGGGTATATTGGGTTTGCCATTCCGCGTGTAGCATGTTGAAATAATCAATTAAGAACCAATAAAGTAATGATGTCCGTCCGACTTTATGTCTATTGAAGGCAGTATAGGGCTTTGGCGGACATTCTAGTATTGAAAATTAATAAGATTGATTCATAAACAAAAAACTTATGGACCAAATGCAAGAAAAACAGGGTGACCTTCGTAACTCTGAAACAAAAGATGGTCGTAGTCCACACACTTTTACTCCCACCTGCAATATAAGTTAAAATTTTAAAAAGTTTTAAATGGTGGGTATATGAGGAATTTAAAATAAAATTAAACTTACTTTTCGTGTCTTATATATCCAAAGTCTGTTTTAAATGTAGGAAAAATGTTGATGGATTTTAGTAAATCTTACAAAGTAACTAAGGAGTCCTAAATTGTGTGAGATTTTACACAAATGACCTACGTTTAAAATTAATAACACGGTGTTACAGTGAAAAATCACTAGAGAAATGACAGAGTGTAGGTCAATGGTTGCAATACACTAGGGTATTCACTCGAATATTATTTGTTCGATTAATCGACAAATTAAAATCAAACAACTGTTCGATTAAATTAAAATCCAAAATTTCGAGTAACAATTTTTTCGAGCAAATTATGCCTTTTAATCGAATAATTCGAGTAAAAAATATTTTAAATATTTTCTTTCTTAACTAGTTTTTATGATGTTCTAATTTTAGTTTTCTAGAAAATTTAGCTTAAAACAATGTTTCAAAATTTGTATAGAATGTTTCGAATCTAAAAGTGGTACCACAAACTTTAATTTTGTTAAATGTATTAAATAAAATGAACCGAATATATGCCTAAATTACAACACATATTTAGAGGTCGTTTTTTAATTAATAAAAATATAAATGTCATTAATTATAAAGTAAAATTCAAATAATTTTATATAAATTTAATAAATAATAAGAATTAAATTAGAGGATTTTAAACTTGATTTGGAAAAACATTATTGGTTCTACGAATGAAAGTACATAGTTTATATAGCAATAAATGCTCAGTCTGGTGTAGAGGATATTATGGTGATGGTTTGAATGAAATTTGTTATATAGAAGGAATTTGGACTTAAAATTGACTTGTTCTTTATGTTAAGAATCGCTGAACTACTTTATCTGAAAAGGATAGTCCATGGTGCTTATTTTTCATTTCTTCTTTAGAATATGAATATTGTACAAACATTTTGAATATAACTGGAAACCAACCTCTGTTGTACATAGTGTTTGTCCAAATTAAAAAATAAGGTTATGAGACAAAATCGCAGTTCGGACTACCCTTAATCTAAAATTTGGTTCAACTATTTATTTAACTATCAATGTATATATTAAATATAGAGAAACAACAGTATTATCAAAGCAAAAAATACAAATATTCATAAATATTTACGGAAATTTGGACACTGTCTCTAATTGTCTAGAATCTGCTCTAAAAACCCTTAGTGACTGGAGCGTCACAGGTGGACTTGAAGTAAATCTGGCTAAGACGGAGTTAGTTCTCTTCACTAGGAAGTATAAAACGATTGAGTTTAATACTCCAAAATTGAATGGGATCTCCCTAAAGATCTGCGATAGGGCTAAATACTTGGGTATTATTCTCGATAGAAAACTATCATGGGGACCTAATATCCAATTTAGGGCTGACAAGATCACTATGGCTGTTTACACCTGCAAGAGGGCCATAGGTAATTCCTGGGGGATAAATCCAAGGAGTATGAGATGGATCTTCGAGGCGGTGGTTAAACCTATACTCCTGTATGGAGCTATTGTCTAGTTGCAAGCGATGAATAAGGATATCTATCGTAAAATCTTTGTGAAAGCCCTTAGGTCGATGGCCATTCTTATTACGGGTGCACGACGCCGACTAAGGCTCTTTTCACACTTTTACAATGGTTGCCTGTTGACCTGATGGTCAGGCAGGCTGCTTTCAATTCAACAATAAGGCTGAATGCAGGATGTCCATGGGGTAGGTGGGACTATGGTCATTGTCGTATTTTAGGCTTCTCTACCAGTGGCCATGCACATATTGATTACTGCATCCCAAGACCATTCTTTGATGCACATTTCTCCGTTATTATTCCTGAACTTAACGCCCCGGCTGTTATTCATTCATCTCCTGGGGCTCTGAGGATATACACCGATGGCTCGAAAAAGTTGGATAGGGTCGGATGTGGTTTCTATGTTGAGGAATATGATAGAAAGGTCTGTTATAGACTTCCTAACACGTGCAGTGTACTCCAAGCGGAAATATCCGCTATAAAAAGGGCAGCAAACTGGCTGAAGTATCACAAGATATCGAGAGATATCTGTATTTTTACTGACAGCAAAGCTGCCATTAGATCTATAGCGGGTGTCTATACAACATCTTTGTTAACAACCGAATGCCGGGTATCTCTTAATGAGATAGCGAGACGTTCAAGAGTTAAGCTAATTTGGGTTCCTGGGCACGGTGGCTGTACTGGGAATATTTTGGCTGATACTGCAGCCAAACAGGGATTGACTCTCAATGAAGAGTCTATTGATCATCTGATAGGTATTCCCGTTACGGAATGTAAGACTTTGTTCTACAGGGAACTATTAGGTATTGCTCAAACGAGATGGGCTAATGAACCCACATGTCGTACTGCTAAAACTATATGGCCCACCTATGATAATAGGAGGACCAACTCCCTTTACTCGCACTCTAGAGTGCAAGTGAGACTGTTAGTGTCGGGACTCATGCGCGTAGAATAGGTCTTCTGTTTAATGACTTCTGTAGAAGTTGTAATGATGAGATGGAGGAAGAATCAGTCATTCATCTACTCTGCGAATGCCCGGCATTATTAGAAATTAGGAGGACCATACTAGGCTTTCCGACTCTAGACTACGGTGACTTGAGCACAATTGATTTAAAGTCACTATTTTCTTTTCTTGTAGGATAAAGATGGTTTGGTGAAGCAATGCTGCAGTCGGAGTAACAGCGGACCGCAAACCTGCATCTGGGTAACACAACGGGATCGAACATCACGAACCCAAGTGAGATGTCTGCCAAGGACACTGCCGTACAACCTAACCTAACTTAACCTACGGAAATTTTAATTTTGGAATGACTATTTCTTATTTTAAGCTATTTTTTTTTTTTTTTTTTATAAGCATTAAAAATCGAACAAAATTTTATGGTATAAATTAATCGAATAACTCGAGTAACTTAAAAGTTTTACTCGATTATTCGAGTAATTTTCGAATTATTTGATTATTCGAACAATGAAAAAGTCGAGTAAAATGAATACTCTACAATACACCCTCAAAATTTCGAGTTATACGCAAAAAAAAAACTGTTTTTGGGTAGGTTCATGTCTAATATTCATAATTCTGTCATCCTTTTTCTGATTTTTCCTGGAAAGTAGTTGAAACGGGGTTTTAAACCGTATAAACTTGTTATGTCATGGTCAAATATTAAAAGCTAATTTTTAAACAACAATTAGAAAAAATAAATTTTTTCCATAATTATTCGAGTTTTTAAGATTTTTTGGAAAGTTTCAAATTAAAACCTCCACAACTTTTGCGTGCATTGATAAGAATGATTAACGTGAACAGATTACAATTATTTTGTAAAAATTATTAGATTTTATCTGCAATAACTTACTAAAACTTACCTACTAAAACGTATTTAATTTTTTTCTCAAAAAGTAAAAAAGGCAAAAAATAAAAAAAAAAAAAAAAAAATTGAAAATATAGGAAAAATTTTTGAATAAAGTTTAGAAAATGCTTAATAACTTTTTGAGTTTATAAACGATTTTATCTAGGATTTTTATTCTAAACAAAAAATCATTTCCAAATTACAAATACTTAAGTATCTTTAAAACTGTTTATTTTACATGATTCATTAAAGTATCATACTAATGGTATCAAAATTACCTATTATATGACATATAATACCAATTGAAGACAACATTAGTTAAAACAAATGAGAATCTTGTATTCGGCTTGGCCAAATCTATATGAGGAATTTCAAAAATGTTTAAAATTTTAAGTAAAAATATTTTCCAATTTTTATTTTTTTTTCCTCTGACACTAACGTCGATTTGTGGTTTTATTAACTATTTTATGACTATTTATGCACAAAAATCTGTTCACGTCAATTTTTATCAATGCGCGCAAAAGTTCCGTCCGTCCGTCTGACCGGTTGGCTGGCTGTCCATGTAAAGCTTGTGCTAAAAGTATAGGTCGCAATTTTAAAGATATTTTTATGAAATTTGGTACAAATTGGTTTTTCAACAGAAGGATGAAGCCTATTGAATTTGGTTATGATCGGCTCATTATTTCACCTAGCCCCCATACAAATGTCCTCCCGGAATAGAGTTTTAACACTCATAGATGCCTTAAAAATAGGAATATTTTAAAAAATTTTGCACACATAAGTCTTATATAAATACAAATCTATTTGCAAAATTTTATGAAGATCGGTCCATAATTGACCTTAGCTCCCATATAAACCCCTCTCCCGAAAATCACTTTAAAGTGCATAATCCGACAGAAATGTTAGTATTCTCTGTACATAACAAAAATAAGGTTTATATAAGTAAAAACAAAATTATGTGGATTGGAATGGTGTAGGGTATCATATGGTCGGTCTTGACCGACTGTACTTTTCTCGTTTAAAAATTAATTTTATCAACATTTTTTATTTGTTTCTTATTTGGTGATAATTTTTACATCGAAAATTTATTTTATTATTTAAAAATTTGAACAATAATGCGAAATATATGGGATTAATTTTTGAGGTTAAGAACATGTTTTTATGCTCCATACAATTATAGGTCCTTAAAGTATTTTGACGCCACCTGAATTTTAGTGTTAAGCAAATATATTGTTTAACGCATCAAAAAATTTGGAGATACAAGCAAAGTTCTCTGTAAATTTGTTATAAAGATCTACATATTTGTATAAAAGGAAAATGTCAACTGTCTTAAATTCGTCTAAACTCTTCTGCAGTTTGCCCTTCAAATTTTTTGCTTAAAAAATAACTTTTATTTTCGATTTTTTTTTTTTTTTTTTTGCTCAAAAATTCCGTTGATTTTTTCTTAAATGTTATGATTATTTTAGTTTTTTATTTTTATGACGTATTGGGAGAGCCAAAAAATGCCTATCGTCATTTATATAAGATGGCAGAAGTGTTACATATTGTACACGCTACGCAAGTAAGCGTAAATAGCACTTTTACAGCGTTAAAATTAATTTTGAGTGACTTCAGATATAATATGTCTTCTGATACTTTAGTGAAAGCTTTATTTGTTAAAGTAAATTAAAATCAGATATATATATATTTATTAAATGATATATTTTTATAAATACATAAGTAAAAAAAAAATTTAACAACTTTAAATAATTTAAATTTTTTAAATTAAAATTAATCATTATATTCACAGAAAAAATTATTACGGTCTTTTTTTCAATTAACATAGTTGTTTCATTTTGCATCGAAATTTAATAAATTTATTCAATCAAAAATGAAATAAAAATAAAATTTAACTATACTTTTATATCCTATATACATTTTTAATTCATCCAATCAACTACTTGATTGATTTAATTAATTTATTAATTGGGAATTTTTTTCTGTTTTGTATTTTTTACTGTTTTTAGTAATTGATATAATCATTTTGGTGAGAGGTGCAAATTTAAACAAGTTTATAATTGAATGAATTAATTTCATATATATTTGTTAATTGGTGACTTTTTTTCTGTGTTTTGAGCAGAAAATAAAAATCAAAAATATTTATTACCCAGCAAAAAAAGAACTGAAAAAGTCAAGATTTTAACATTGTGTTGTCATTGGAAGGAAGTACTTAGTGGTGAAAAAGAGCTGCAGAAGTTCTTTTTTTAACCCATGGTTGTCATTGGTAGGATGTTCTTCTTTTATACTTCTTTTTCATTTCTTTTGAAGCATTTCCCTTAAAACTATTTTTATAAAATTTTTTAACAAAAATTCCGCTTTAGCCTTATTAAAAGATAATAAAAATGCTTTAAAATTTGTAAAATTTTAATTTTGTTAGAAATTATTACCATTTTTTCCCGCTTAAAAATCATTTATTTCCACTTTTTTGGAAGTAATTACTAAGAACTTCCAAAAAAGTTTAAAATATACACTTTGTTCCACTTTTGAAGTTGTGAGAATGTCATTTTTTTGGAAGAACTTCATCGTTTTTTGCTGGGTATTTATTGATTTTTTTATAAAAATCAAAAAAATAAAAATTTATTGCATAATTCGAAAGTGCGTCCAAAAAATAATAATAAAAGGTCCCTGGTTTGAAGTAGTAATTTCTTATGTTCTGCTTAAATCGACACCTAAGGCTTTAAGAATTCTATTTCTTAAAGCACTACTTTTTATAAAATTCAGCAAACAATTCGCAGCAAATATTTGTAGGTAGATAACCTGATCGGAATGTGGCTACGGACCCCTAGGGGTCCGCGGATCCACATTTGAGAAACCTTGGTCTAAAGTCATATCTTATAATGAAAAAAGTCGGAACAAAATTTTGAAATTAGGTGAAAATATTTCAAATTGCATAAAATGTTTGCATTTCAGAAATTTTTAACGTCATTTTGACTCATTTATTAAAATATTCTGTTTACGAGATATTTTGGACAATTTCTGTAAAAGTGGTATTTGTCAGTAACGAAAAACATACATTTTACTAATATTTACGCCAATTATATGAAAGTTTGTGATTATGTTTTTCCATGTCTGGTTTCCGACATCAACGAGATATATAACAAAATGTTGGTAATCAGTTCGCCTTTAAAATTCTGTTTTCTAAATTTGATTTTACTTAATGGCGCAACATTTTCTATTAAAAAAACTGCAAAATTTAAAAAAACCGTAAATTTCAGGTTTATTTTTTATCACCGTATAACTTTTTACCAGATAGTAATCCGGTTACTAAGTATTGTCTCTCGACTGGTAAATGATTAAAATCTAAAGGATGTAAAATTTCAGTGCAAAACTAAAATAAATCAAAAGATCCTTGAAAGTTTCAACTCAGTTTTTTATAATTACACGGTGTTACGAATGACACTCTTTATTTTTACTCGGAAAACGATATAATGTGGGCTATAGACTTTCCTGAGGACATCACAAAATTATTTTGAAAAATTTCGAAACACTCCCTAAATTTCGAGATACGGCGAAAAAACTGCTTTTAGAGTAGTTCCAGTACTATAGATCTCGTAGCTTCATACATTTAAGTCAATTAGAAAAACTTATCTTTCTTAATATATAAAAATAGTTTATACACATTCAAATTACGTAATGATTTATTCACCATTTCGAAATCTGTTTCCCTTATTTTTTGAGTTTGATATAAATTTTTTAGATTTTTTTCTTTGAAACTGTATATTTTTTATTTACAAAGTTCAAAATGCTATTGTGTTTAGAATAAAATGAGATATCCCTATATAAAATCGCTTAAAAACTCAAAAAGTTATTAAGAATTTTCTAAACTTTATTCAAAAATTGTTCATATATTTTAAGACAAAGTATTTATTTTTTTTCTTGCTTTTACTTTTTGAGAAAAAAATTAAAAATGGAAAGTATTACAGATAAAATCTAATAATTTCTACAAAATAATGGCATCGTTGCATAAGCTTTTATAGAAAAAATTTTAATAATTTGTAGTTAAACTAGAAAAATTATTAGCTTTTAATATTTGACCATTACATAACAAGTTTATACGGTTGAAAAGCCAATTTCATCTACACTCCAGGAAACATCAGAAAAAGGATGACAGAATTATGAATACTTTTAGACATGAACCTAGCCAAAAACAGTTTTTGCATATAACTCGAAATTTTGAGGGTGCATTGCAAATTTTTAAAACTGATTTATGATGCCCCAAGGCAACCATTGACCTACACTATGTCATTTCTCGAGTGATTTTCTTACAATTTAGGATTCCTTAGTTATTTAATTTTATATTAAATTTATTAAATTTTAACATAAAATTAAACAACAATTTGTGTTATTTGTTAAAGTTTTATATGAAGCACGGCTGGCTTGTTGTCTGTGTATATAAAACTAGTGCACAAGGAACGATTCGCAACTTTAAAGATAATTTTATCGAATTTAGAAAATGTGACTGTTTTGGTCTAACGCTAAAGTCTGCAGAAATTGGTTGTTATCGGCCCATTATTTCACCTTGCCTCCATGCAAATATTCTCACGAAATAGTGTTTAAACACTGATAAATACTTTATTCATGTCACGATTTCAATAAAATTTGGTACATATAAATTTTATAAAAATGTTAATTGAAAAATGTAGGGTTTTCTATGTAATACATATGTATGTATGTATGTATGTATGTATGTATTTTTTATGCTCTAATTTGAAATGAAAGCGCTATAAATATTATGTATTCATTAAATAGTTCTTCTATTTATTCTTTGTACATAAATACTTCTCTGATAGTTGTGCACAACGAAATGAATTGTCTCAGCGGATATTTTTTATTGACGTTCATATTTTTTTGTGATATATTCCTAGTGCTTATTTCATTGTTATATTTTATGTTGTGTCAGATATTGACACATTAGTGTCAATTGTTTGTTCATAAATGCAAATATACATATGAATATGACAAATATAATATAGCTGTATGCACAGGGAAATATTCTAATAATTGTGTAAAACTTTTGTCATATAGATAATTTTGCGTATGTGAATATTGTATATTGTATGAATTGTGTTTAGTTGCTAATTGCGTATCAATTAAGTATTATACATGTCTCAATAGACTTTGTTTATTATTACCATTTTTTTTCTCTGATTTCTGTTTTTTATATTTACCACAAATGCGCAAATAATTAACAAAACTATTTTGCACAAAAAAAAAAAAAAAACAGGAACATTGATATATTATTGAAAATACAGTAAAGTATTTATTACACTGTGTAACAATTCCCAAAAAAAATTGTAACACATGAAAAAATTGATATGTGCGTCAAACAAGAGTTCACACATAATAACACTACGTATTCAGTTTTTCTCCGGGACGTAAAATGTTCTTTCAAAAGTACTTTAAAGTTTTAAAAATGACACAATTTTAAAATAAAATATGTATCAAAATTATATCAACCTAATATGAGAATCAAATAAAAACTATGAATTCCTCCAATATAACAAAAGTATTTATTTAAATGTTACGGCACAAAATGTTAAGAAAAAATCTTTTATAAAAGGACTATAATGTAATAGTAATTATATATATATAATTTAATATTAAAAGGTTAAATTTTCAAAAAGACATTTTCTTAACTTAGTGTACTGCAACATTTAAATAAAAAATATATTTATGTATATCGCAGAGATTCGTAGCAATCTTTGTAAATATTTTATATCATTCTTAAATCATTTCGCATTTTTCGAAATTTTGAAGTCCTTCTGAGCTTAAACATCCTGGAGAAAGTGTCGTCACACAGTTTTACCATGGATAGTCCCTAGTTTTATATATATACAGTAAAAGCTCACTTAACGGAGAGCTCCCATAGGCGGACATCTCCGGTAGGCGGACAGTTTTTTAGGTCCCATGGTTTAGGTAGCATTTTTAGAATAAATTAATCTCCGCTAGTCGGTCGCTCTTTTGGGAGGACGCGGACACCTGTTTTTATAGAAAACATCTCTCATAGGCGGACAAAAATCATAAACCGTATAAGAAATGTACCGAATATTTTATAATAAGATACTACTTATTATCATTTTTGTCCGTGTTTGCATTCATATTTCATATTTACTTACATGTTTTGAAGTTAAATAGTTTACTATTCGTTTTTTAGTTAACTTTTTGCTGGTTTTGACCAAAAACTATTTTTTTTAATTTAATTTTTACTTTTACACTTCATTAAAAATTCTTCATGCTAGAAAAAGAAAATTAAAACTTGACCCCTAAAAATAGATCCTGTCCCAGTTATCTATGCCCTAAAGACAGTCTAGATGTTGGGTCCATGATTTTTCGTACAAAACAATGGCGGCAGATTCCTAAAAATCTTTTTGAACAAAGGGCATAGAAATTCTGCTCTTGTTATGCTGAGCGACATTGTCAACAGTCATATAAAAAAAGTAATTGGGTGCTGTTTAAGATCGAGGCCAGGCCACCAACATCATTTTCCCAAGTTAATACTGATCTTCTTAAATGCCAACATATGTAGATGACTTTGTTGTTAAACTTGTCCTCAACATGCTTTTAATTTTTAAAATTTCGTAGAAAAATCGTTAGTAAATATGCTGTTGAAAGAAGTCTGACCCTTATCCAATTAAGAGATGATTTTTTTTTTCGCGTACAAAAGATGAAAACGGAGAGAAGCGAACTGTAGCCATAAATTCGATAAAATAAATTTCATGAAATCATAATTTACTGCAAATAATGTCTAAATGAAAATGCAAAACGTCGTTTGCCGCAGAAACAATAGAAAAAACACAATTTTTAGTTTTTTTGCTTTAAAATTGAGGTATTAAGTAAAATTTTTCAAACGTTAACTTAATAGAAAAAGACTTTTGAAATAAAATTTTTCTTAAATGGAACAAATTTTATGACTGTTTCGTTTATGAAGTTAATTTTACGATCTTTTGACTTTTGTCAATATTGATATAATTTTTGAAGATATGAGCATGAAATTTTTGAACAAATTTAGTTTGCGTCAGTACATTATAATCCAGTAAATAAAACCAACATATGATTTTTAAGTGTTTAATTGACGATACATATGTAAAATGATGTACCATATCCCATAGACGGACAAAATCAGCCTATGGGAGCTTTCACTATATATATATATATATATATATATATATATATATATATATATATATATATATATATATATATATATATATATATATATATATATATATATATATTAGTGTCAATTTGTTCGAGTGAGAAAAAACGTGACAGGCGTATAGCAAAATCGAAATCTACATAAAATTCTAAGAAAATTGCCCAAAGAAAGTATGGATCTAAAATGAAAACCTAGTTCCCACCTAGAGACATGAAGATTTTAGTTTAAGGTATTTCAAAAAAATTTCATAGATTTAATAGAAAACAACATGTCATCACTAAATCCAAACATAATATACTATTAATTTAGGCTTATTTTAAAGGACATTTAATAAGCTTTAAGAATCTGCTTTAGTTTTGTTAAAATTTAGACCACTATCCCGTGTTTTATTAAAGGTTTGATTATAAAAAAAAAAAATAGCAACGTCTGGTATATCACTACAAAATACAAATATAGTTGCTCTTTTTGGACTTATTTATCCCATTTTTTCTTAAACCTTATTTAATAACAAATAAATTATTATGCTCAAGAAATATGGCACATTGGTCCTGTATCGATATTACATTTTAATTTTTGTACGAATTACGAACCTTGAAAAAGAGAATGATTTTGCTGAGCTCCTTTCTTCTCTTTTAAAAGGTATAATTTAGTAATCATCCGTGAAAGTTATCAACAAAGAGTAATTAGAATTCAATATTATTAATAGTTCCAGTCATTGTAGAAATTTACTGTTTATGCAATTCGTAAAAACGTGGTGTTAAAAATTTTTGTTAATTTAAAAAAAAAAAAAAATTGAAAACAAAAAGAATAATAATAAAAAATTCACGTTAAATTATAGAATCATCAGCAATGTCAATTGACTTTTCCAGGTCAAGTTTTTTGAATAATCAGAACGCTAGTATCATTGGCATACCAAGTGCCTTAAAAGTAAAACAAACATTTCGTTGTAGGTTTTATCTGATTTTGAACCGATTTTATTGGAAAATATACCTCCATCTTTGGGCGCTAAAGATCTATACCTTTTTTGATGAGCCTAAGCTATATCGGAAGGTTTGTGTCCAGACAAATAGTTCATTCCCGCTGGTCAACAAAAGCCAGTAGAAACCTGCGCTTATGTGTTGCAACTAGTTTGCTTTCAACCAGGGCTTATAAAAAGCATCTCATTAATTTTTATTGCACAGATTATATGGCCTCTAAAATATGGCTTGAAAAGATGAAATATAATAAAACCCTACATTATTGAAAAATGTGGTATTTTTTGCACAAAACAGTATTTCGCAAAAACATATATCTCAAAAACTAAAAGCGATAGAACATCTCCAAGGTGATATTCAAACTAAGCTTGTAAAAAACAAAACAAAAGTGTATTTTGGTATAAGTAGTATAGGAAATCTATATTAACATACGGGTTTTGACAAAATTTTCAAATTAGCGCTCGAGATATAGCTTTCAAACACTTAAGGTTTGACCAATGACCTTTAATAAAAAAATGTGGAATGCCATTTTGAAGTTGCTCTCATTACCTGTTATTTGAAACCTAACTAGGATCTGTATCTTGAGTAGTTTTTGAGTAGTAGCATTTATGTCAAAACACTGTTGTTAAATTTAAACGATTTTCCCCAACTTCCAAGATTCCATTATATCCTTCTTTTATTACTTGTTTCTGAATTTAAAATATAAGAAAATTTTTTGAAACAACTAGAAATACTTGTTGTTTGAGTTAACAAGTAGTCAGGTGATATATTTACTTGTTGGAAGTTCAATATATTTTAAAACTTTATGTATAATGAAATCAGATAGATAATTAAGCATTCCATTTACAAAAACTTTAATTCATGCAAATGCAATTTTCTAAAAGAAGAAAATAACATTACACCTACTAATGTATAGAACAAGAGAAAAAACAAGTTTTTATATAGTATAATAGGAAAAAAATAATGACTTCAAAAGTAGAACTGAATAACTGCATAAAATGTACTTTTAAATGATTAATAATTCTTCTTAAAATTAAAAACAAATCTCTCTTAGTAGAAAAAATGTTAATTATTATTCCAATTTTATTCAGATATTTATTAATTAAATTTTTTTTATAAAAATTTTATAAACATTTCTTTAAGATAAAAACTTCAAAAGCGGTGAACATAAATCATAATATAAAGTTCATTTTCCTAATTCTGAAGCTTCCTCTTTGTTGAGATGCTTTAAAGTCCCGATAATTTTATTTTATTTTTAAATTAGAAAAATTTAAAAAAAAATATGCCAGAAAATTTTTTTATATACTATATTAACATTAGTCTAAAGGCTGGAAAAACGTATTATAAACTTTCGATGGAAATCAGTCGCTATTTATAAACCTATAAGCTAAAAAGCACTCTTTTAACCAAAAATATTTTTATTAATCTTCAATTTAGAGCAATTTTTAAAATGTCGGTTAACCGGTTTAACCGGTTTTTAAGTAGACGGTTAACCGAAAACCCGGTTTTTAAATTTTATCCAATTTTCGGTTAACCGTCGAACCGGTTTTTTGAAAAGTCGGTTTTTTATAAACACTAATGCAAATGCATGTTTTTTTTTTTTGAAGCATTTAAAAATGATCTTATGTTGTTATCTATCCGAATCAGACATTTTACTAAAAAAATGGCATCGATTTGTTAGTGCTTATTTTCGCATATTTTACCTATATGTATATTTTTATACCCTACACCACCATAGGTGGGGAGGGTATAATGCGTTTGTGCTGATGTTTGTAACACCCAAAAATATTGGTCTAAGACCCACCTTAATTTATACCAATCGGCTTAGAATCACTTTCTGAGTCGATTTAACGATGTCCGTCCGTCTGTCCGTCTGACCGTCTGTCCGTCCATGTAAACCTTGTAATCAAACTACAGGTCGCAATTTTGAACCAAAATTAATGAAATTTGGTACACAGATTTCTTCTAGTTCAGTGACGAAGCCTATTGAAATTGGTTATGATCGATCCATTATTTCACCTAGCCCCCATACAAATGTCCTCCCGGAAAATGGTTTAACGATCATAAATCCCTTAAATATAGCAATATTTTAATGAAATTTGGAACATATAAGTTTTATATAAGTCTAAATAAGTGTGCCGATTTTTAAAAAGATCGGTCCATAATTAACCATAGCTCCCATATAAACCCCTTTTCAAAAAATCACTTTAACGGGCATAAATCCCATTAAAATGTTAGTATCAAGTTAATATTCGACACAAATAAGTTTTATGTGAAAATAAATGGTAGTGCCAAATTTTAAAAGGATAGGTCCATAATTTACCATAGCTCCCATATAAGGCCCTCTTTCGGGAATCACCCAAAAGTGAATAAATTCATATACATGTCAGCATCAACGTAATATTCTGTATTCGTATGTTTTATTTTACACTTATGAGTATCGGACCACATTTGACTCTAAGTCAAGACCCTCCCCGAATTATAATGTACACAATGGTGTAGGGTATCATATGGTCGGGCTTGACCGACTATATCTTTTTCTCTCGTTTTTTTTGGTTTTTAAACATTTTTTTGTTACAATCTTATTTTTATATTTATCATTTTGAGGTAAAATACAAGCACCCGAAAACCTTTTATTTTTCAATCAATATAAACATCTTTACTGCTCAAAAAATAATTTTTCATTTGTTGAGAAAAATATGTGAGGGATTTTTATTTTTTAATATAAATATTCATCATGAAGACAATAATAAATATCTTTAAAAATAAATATCAGTATGAAAATAAAATTGTTGTTGTTTAAAATTTTTTATCCGATGAAGAAAGTGGAAAATAATTTTATACTTTTGTAATAAATATCACAAAAGATATTTATATTTTTTATTTCGATCATGCACAGAATAAAGTAAAAAATGGACTTCAATTACGAAATTGCTTATATTAATTAATTTTTAATTTAGAATAATTGTTTTTATTATTACTGCTTTTCTTTAAATAAATATAATGAACTCAAAATTGTTAGTAATTGACTTAAATTTATTTTATTTCTGTATTTTCATAGACAAATCTTTCATTTTTCTTTATATTTTATGAACAACGGCCAATTTATTTAAAAGAAAATTGTAAACCAATTAGAAAATTAATTATATTAATAAATAATATAATTACGTTCGGATATTAAACGAAAAAAAAAAAAAAAAAGCGCTCGACCGAATCTATATACCCACCACCAACTTTTTTTTTTTAAATTTTACGTTATATGGAAGGTGGGCGGTAAAGTGGGTGGACCATGCCCATTTTTGGTTTCCTAGTTTTTATCGATCCTCAAACTATTTATACAAAATTTCGTTCTCGTACATGCTTATGTTTACTATACTGCTTTCAACAGACGGACATAGCTAGATCGACTCAGAATCTAACCAGGACCCAGAGAATATATACTTTGTGAGGTCTTAAATTATTCCTTCGACATGTTACACACGGAATGAGAAAATCAATATATCCCCCATCTTTTTGATGGTGGGTATAGAAATAAAAATACTGTTTTTTTAGTATTAAAATCTGGTCTCTGGTAAAATGTGAATAACAGGTGTTCTAGCGATTTTTAACACTCATTTTCCGGTTATTCTAAAACAAGTTATTAACACAGACGTTAGAAAAAGTTATGTGAAAAAATTGCACAGTATTTAGCGGTAAGAAATAATATCTTTTTTAAAAAATAAAAATCTATGTATAAGTATGGACGAAACAACTGACATTACCGGCCAGTACATTGTTAATGTAATTGTTGCAGTTTTGGATCACGACGTAGTGTTGAGCAAACGAAAGTTTTTGATTCATATTGTATAACTCGATTGTGTGAACTAAGAAACAATTGCCCGTACGTTTCATGAGTCAGTTAAATTCTTGGGAGAGCATTTTAATAAAAATCAAATTCTTTTATTTCTATAGGAAAAATCCAAAAATTTTTGCATGTAACCTACTTAGCCCACGCATTACACCGAGTGGAGGAGGAGGTGCGCAATAATTTGAGGATATAAAAAAATTATACATTTTTTTAAAGGTTTATGTAAGTTTTTACAGTTATTTAATAGATTAAAAAATAGTTAGAGCCTATTTATTGCCACAACTTTAAAAAAGGTTAATTGAAAAAGTTTCTTATTTTCCGTTTTTACTACAATTTTAAAGTGTTATCAATGTCGACGTAATTTATTGCTAAGTTAAAATAAAATAATTATAAAAATTATTCCGAAATTTAAAAAAACAACTAAGGAATAGAAAAGAAAACATATTTTTTTGGACCTAAAACTTTACGTTAAAAGTTCTCCAGATGGCGCTCATTATGGAGCATTTTTAAATTTTATTACAAAAATTACATAAGTTCGATGGAGTATTAAAAAAAATTATAAAAAATTATACATTTTTTTTTTGCTTGATTCTAAAATTTTGTATTGTTTTTTAATATATAAAAGAAGAATTGCGTCCTATTTTTTGCCACAACTAAAAAAATAATAATTCAAAAAATTAATAAATTTTCTTTTATTACACAAAAGTCAAAAAATTCTTTATTTTGAAATATTTCGTGTTGTTAAACCGACATTGCTTTAAAATTTAATAAAATATTGAAAACTAAAAAAAATAAAAATTTTGGACCGGAAATCGGGCGAAATTAGGCAAATTAATGATTTACTGAACATAAAATGTGGGTGCAGAAATTAAAACAATATTTAAAAATTATAGGGCTTGGGGGAAGTAGGTATTCCCTTGCTCCTATTATATAGAATATTGTCTGACCCATAGAAACTTTAATTTTTCCAATAGCTAGTATAGTATTTTGGAAGAAAATGCATTTACACATTTCAGAATATATGGGAGGTAGGCGAGTTCTTGCTCCGTAAAGTAAATATATAAAATTTTGTATATATTTACTTTGGAACTAAAGTAATATATGTGCCAAGTTTCAATTTTCTGCGGCACCTCCTTCTATTTTTAGAAAATTAAAAACAGTGTGTTAGCCAGAAATGCGTTTCTCATTTCAGGATATATAGGAGGTAGGCGTGTTTTTGTTCCGATTTAAATAAAAATTGGCAGAATCATAAATAATCTATATTTAACAGCAATCGCATTTTGGTGGAATTCTGACCAGTATTCACGAAGTAAATCCGTTTTTCGTTTCAGGATATATGGGAGGTGGGCGTGTCCTTGCTCCGATTGAAAAATAAATTAGAAGACGTGTAAGCAATCTATTTTTAATGGCTGTCACAAATTTTGGTAAAGTTCAGATCAATATTTTAGAAAAAATTAGTTTTTTAACTTCAGGATATATGGGAGATAGGCGTGTCCTTCAAAACTTCGTATTTATTCATTCTAAGCCTAAAGTAATATGTGTACTAAGTTTCAATTTGCTACGACAACTCCTTCTATTTTTGTCCCATCGTTGTATGGGATCAAAGCACTGTGCCCCGTTGCTTAAAAAATAAAATTAAAGTTGCAAGCTGTTATTAAAATGAAATTGAAAAAAAGATTCGGCTGTGCCGAATCTTTGATACCTTTCACCATATTACCATATTACCATCTTACTATCTTATCGACATCATATTACCGTATTACCGACAAATAATAAAATGTTCGCCTTAACGTATGCTTTCATATTTTCACATATATAAATCTAAATTTTTTTCAAACTACGAAAATTTGAATATATAAAAAAAAAACAATCATAGCAGGCTTTGCTTTTAAAAAATAAACAACAACAACAATTCCATATTTACTTATTTTTTATGTGTGTATATACAAACTGGCTGCATATACAAAGAACAACAACAACACTGTTATTCATTATATTACTTCTGTTGCTAACTAAACTACTTGTCTTATAGGCAAAAACGTCACTAATAGTCATTACAATGCTTAATATACATGTTTGTATATGTATTTATGTATGTATATTCTTAACAGATATGTTTTAGTTTTTAAAAATAAAATAAGCTAGATTCTCCTAAAACCATTCGGGAACTTCGGCGCATACTGGGAATTGCATCGTGGTACCGCCGATTTATACCAAACTTTTCAAAAATAGCCGAACCGATGACACGTCTATTAAAGAAGAAGAACAAATGGAATTGGGGACCCGACCAGGAGAGCGCTTTTACAACCCTGAAATTTAAACTAACTGAAGCACCCATATTAAGTTGCCCTGACTTCGAAAGACCGTTTTTCTTGCAAACCGATGCCAGTAAAGAAGGTTTAGGAGTCATCGCCTATGCAAGTCGAACCCTGAACGAACTGGAACGAAAATATTCCGCAACCGAGCAAGAGTGCTTGGCAGTACTATGGGGTATCAGGAAAATGCGATCGTACTTAGAAGGGTACAGGTTTACCGTTATCACCGACCACCAATCGCTAAAATGGCTGCACTCAATTCAGAACCCCTCCGGTCGTTTAGCCCGTTGGGCATTGGAAATCCAACAATTCGACTTCGAGATCGAGTATAGACGGGGCAAACTGAATGTAGTAGCCGATGCTCTTTCCCGAAATCCATTACCGACTAATCCTATGGACCCTTTAGCCACGGTAATTTCGTTAAAACCGAACTGGTATGAGAAAATTTGGAGAAGACTCCAAGAGCCAGCCCAGAATCTTCCAGACTACCAGATAGTAGGAGCCCGGCTCTTTCGTCACATCACAAAAAAATCGGCAGTTTCAGATACCCCTGAGTGGAAACTTTGCATCCCTCTGAATGATATTCCCCGAATACTCACGGAGGTCCATGACCGGGAAACGGCAGGGCATCTTGGGGTTCATAAAACGGTTCGTCGGGCTCAGGAAAAGTACTATTGGCCGGGAATGGTGCGGGATATCCGAGAGTATGTTCGGACATGCTCCACCTGCGTTCGCTTCAAGGTCGAACAAAAACGGAAAGCGGGATTAATGACAACAATGACAAGCAGCCATCCATGGGAGGTAGTGTGTATGGATTTCGTAGGACCTCTCCCACGCTCATCCTCGGGACGAAGTTTTCTACTGGTATTTGTGGACAAATTCAGTAAATGGGTCGAACTTGTCCCTCTACGAAGTGCAACATCTGCGTCCGTCATCACCGCGCTAAGGGAAAGAATAATTTATCGATTTGGATGCCCTTCGGTAGTAATATCCGATAACGGTCCTCAATTCGTGAGCAAATCGGTAGAAAATTTCCTAAGTAAATGCGGAATACAACACCGGTTAACGGCCCCCTACACACCACAGGAAAACCCCACCGAAAGAGTAAACCGAGTTATAAAAACCCTTATCGCACAAAATACCGAAGGCAACCACCGGCGTTGGGATGTTCCGCTTGCCGAGATAGCATTTGCAATCAACACAGCCAGCCATGACACCACGAAAACCAGCCCCGCCGAAATATTATTCGGAAGAAACCTCAAACCACCGAACCAGATTTTTGAGGAAGGTGAAGTCGCCACGGGTAGCGTTGTTCTCCGAGAACGCGGGCCGAAAGAATGGAATAACATCATAGAAATAATGAAGAGAGCATCCAAGAAACAGCAAAGGTATTATAACTTGCGCAGAAGGGAATGGCACCCCAAAGTAGGGGAAAAGGTTTTCCAGCGAAATCATACCTTATCATCGGCTATTTCTCACTTCGCAGGCAAACTCGCTCCAAAATATTGCGGCCCTTACGAAATAATTGGGAAAATATCATCGACTATATATATATTACAAACGAATACAGGGAAAACCAATCGTGCACATGTACAAGACATAAAACCATATCACGAAAGGGAATCCCATAGAGAGGAATAAAAAAAATAAAAAAAAAAATATAAAAAAAAAAATAGTAAAGAGAAATAAAAGAAAGGAGGACACAATAAATTATACCTGGGCAACCAAATTAAATAGGAAAAAAAGTATAAAAGGCCGCCTCAGATTAGAAATTCAATCATTTGCAGAATGGAGCGCAAGCACACAAGACCACTAGCCCCTGGCAAAATAAAAACTTACTTACAAAAACGACCATGCCCCGTCATGTCCCACCTTTCCTTCCTCCCTAAGGGTACGCCACGGCATTGCTCGCCTCAGATGCCAAGGCCGTACCAAAACTATTAGATTGCCGGAGGAGTGAATTTTTTTTTGTTGTAATTTTTAATCTGTGAACAATATTATTTATTTTCTTTACATTTTCTTTTGAATAATACTTTAAGTTTAATTTTTTTTATATACAAAAAAAAAAAAAAAAAAAAAAAAAAAATATATATATAAAATAAAAAAGATTAAAAAAAATAATAAATATATACGCACTCTAAGTTGAGCCAAAGTTCATTGAGCTTCGGTAAATGTTACCTTCGGGTAGTGCAGACCGAAAGGTCGAAACTCACTTAGCGCATAAATTTTTTTTTTTTTTTTTTCCGAAAGTAGGAGGGGAATGTAACGTGCCGTTACAAATCCATTTTTATAAAAAACCATATTTAACTTAACCATACTAATGTACAATGCTGCTATTTTTTTTAACCCCTCTAATGTACAGTATTGTTTATTTCATTCCACTTTGTTATGTTATTCTTGATGGTACGTAATAATTCCCATTTAGTTTATTTTATTTTTTACTTATATAGATAAAGTTTTGTGATGAAAAAGAGAGCTGATATTGTTGTTCGTACAGCACTTCTGCATGATCCCGAAGTACCGTCCGAATATAACCCGATATCCGCTCTTTAACATAGACACGTGTCGTAGTTGTTACTAACCGTATTTTATCTAGTTTGCATTCGTAGTTAGCCGAACTCAAAGCCCCCGAATTCTTTTGAGTCCGAAGTAGTTACTTTCGTACTTTGCATTCGTAGTTAGCCGAACTCAAAGCCTCCGAATTCTTTTGAGTCCGAAGTAGTTACTTTTGTACTTTGCATTCGTAGTTAGCCGAACTCAAAGCCTCCGAATTCTTTTGAGTCCGAAGTAGTTACTTTTGTATTTTGCATTCGTAGTTAGCCGAACTCAAAGCCTCCGAATTCTTTTGAGTCCGAAGTAGTTACTTTCGTACTTTGCATTCGTAGTTAGCCGAACTCAAAGCCTCCGAATTCTTTTGAGTCCGAAGTAGTTACTTTCGTACTTTGCATTCGTAGTTAGCCGAACTCAAAGCCTCCGAATTCTTTTGAGTCCGAAGTAGTTACTTTTGTACTTTGCATTCGTAGTTAGCCGAACTCAAAGCCTCCGAATTCTTTTGAGTCCGAAGTAGTTACTTTTGTATTTTGCATTCGTAGTTAGCCGAACTCAAAGCCTCCGAATTCTTTTGAGTCCGAAGTAGTTACTTTCGTACTTTGCATTCGTAGTTAGCCGAACTCAAAGCCTCCGAATTCTTTTGAGTCCGAAGTAGTTACTTTTGTACTTTGCATTCGTAGTTAGCCGAACTCAAAGCCTCCGAATTCTTTTGAGTCCGAAGTAGTTACTTTTGTATTTTGCATTCGTAGTTAGCCGAACTCAAAGCCTCCGAATTCTTTTGAGTCCGAAGTAGTTACTTTTGTACTTTGCATTCGTAGTTAGCCGAACTCAAAGCCTCCGAATTCTTTTGAGTCCGAAGTAGTTACTTTCGTACTTTGCATTCGTAGTTAGCCGAACTCAAAGCCTCCGAATTCTTTTGAGTCCGAAGTAGTTACTTTTGTACTTTGCATTCGTAGTTAGCCGAACTCAAAGCCTCCGAATTCTTTTGAGTCCGAAGTAGTTACTTTTGTATTTTGCATTCGTAGTTAGCCGAACTCAAAGCCTCCAAATTCTTTTGAGTCCGAAGTAGTTACTTTCGTACTTTGCATTCGTAGTTAGCCGAACTCAAAGCCTCCGAATTCTTTTGAGTCCGAAGTAGTTACTGTCGTACTTTGCATTCGTAGTTAGCCGAACTCAAAGCCTCCGAATTCTTTTGAGTCCGAAGTAGTTACTTTTGTACTTTGCATTCGTAGTTAGCCGAACTCAAAGCCTCCGAATTCTTTTGAGTCCGAAGTAGTTACTTTTGTATTTTGCATTCGTAGTTAGCCGAACTCAAAGCCTCCGAATTCTTTTGAGTCCGAAGTAGTTACTTTTGTACTTTGCATTCGTAGTTAGCCGAACTCAAAGCCTCCGAATTCTTTTGAGTCCGAAGTAGTTACTTTTGTACTTTGCATTCGTAGTTAGCCGAACTCAAAGCCTCCGAATTCTTTTGAGTCCGAAGTAGTTACTTTTGTATTTTGCATTCGTAGTTAGCCGAACTCAAAGCCTCCGAATTCTTTTGAGTCCGAAGTAGTTACTTTCGTACTTTGCATTCGTAGTTAGCCGAACTCAAAGCCTCCGAATTCTTTTGAGTCCGAAGTAGTTACTTTCGTACTTTGCATTCGTAGTTAGCCGAACTCAAAGCCTCCGAATTCTTTTGAGTCCGAAGTAGTTACTTTTGTACTTTGCATTCGTAGTTAGCCGAACTCAAAGCCTCCGAATTCTTTTGAGTCCGAAGTAGTTACTTTTGTATTTTGCATTCGTAGTTAGCCGAACTCAAAGCCTCCGAATTCTTTTGAGTCCGAAGTAGTTACTTTCGTACTTTGCATTCGTAGTTAGCCGAACTCAAAGCCTCCGAATTCTTTTGAGTCCGAAGTAGTTACTTTTGTACTTTGCATTCGTAGTTAGCCGAACTCAAAGCCTCCGAATTCTTTTGAGTCCGAAGTAGTTACTTTTGTATTTTGCATTCGTAGTTAGCCGAACTCAAAGCCTCCGAATTCTTTTGAGTCCGAAGTAGTTACTTTTGTACTTTGCATTCGTAGTTAGCCGAACTCAAAGCCTCCGAATTCTTTTGAGTCCGAAGTAGTTACTTTCGTACTTTGCATTCGTAGTTAGCCGAACTCAAAGCCTCCGAATTCTTTTGAGTCCGAAGTAGTTACTTTTGTACTTTGCATTCGTAGTTAGCCGAACTCAAAGCCTCCGAATTCTTTTGAGTCCGAAGTAGTTACTTTTGTATTTTGCATTCGTAGTTAGCCGAACTCAAAGCCTCCAAATTCTTTTGAGTCCGAAGTAGTTACTTTCGTACTTTGCATTCGTAGTTAGCCGAACTCAAAGCCTCCGAATTCTTTTGAGTCCGAAGTAGTTACTTTCGTACTTTGCATTCGTAGTTAGCCGAACTCAAAGCCTCCGAATTCTTTTGAGTCCGAAGTAGTTACTTTTGTACTTTGCATTCGTAGTTAGCCGAACTCAAAGCCTCCGAATTCTTTTGAGTCCGAAGTAGTTACTTTTGTATTTTGCATTCGTAGTTAGCCGAACTCAAAGCCTCCGAATTCTTTTGAGTCCGAAGTAGTTACTTTTGTACTTTGCATTCGTAGTTAGCCGAACTCAAAGCCTCCGAATTCTTTTGAGTCCGAAGTAGTTACTTTTGTATTTTGCATTCGTAGTTAGCCGAACTCAAAGCCTCCGAATTCTTTTGAGTCCGAAGTAGTTACTTTTGTACTTTGCATTCGTAGTTAGCCGAACTCAAAGCCTCCGAATTCTTTTGAGTCCGAAGTAGTTACTTTCGTACTTTGCATTCGTAGTTAGCCGAACTCAAAGCCTCCGAATTCTTTTGAGTCCGAAGTAGTTACTTTTGTACTTTGCATTCGTAGTTAGCCGAACTCAAAGCCCCCGAATTCTTTTGAGTCCGAAGTAGTTACTTTCGTACTTTGCATTCGTAGTTAGCCGAACTCAAAGCCTCCGAATTCTTTTGAGTCCGAAGTAGTTACTTTTGTACTTTGCATTCGTAGTTAGCCGAACTCAAAGCCTCCGAATTCTTTTGAGTCCGAAGTAGTTACTTTTGTATTTTGCATTCGTAGTTAGCCGAACTCAAAGCCTCCGAATTCTTTTGAGTCCGAAGTAGTTACTTTTGTATTTTGCATTCGTAGTTAGCCGAACTCAAAGCCTCCGAATTCTTTTGAGTCCGAAGTAGTTACTTTTGTATTTTGCATTCGTAGTTAGCCGAACTCAAAGCCTCCGAATTCTTTTGAGTCCGAAGTAGTTACTTTCGTACTTTGCATTCGTAGTTAGCCGAACTCAAAGCCTCCGAATTCTTTTGAGTCCGAAGTAGTTACTATCGTACTTTGCATTCGTAGTTAGCCGAACTCAAAGCCTCCGAATTCTTTTGAGTCCGAAGTAGTTACTTTTGTACTTTGCATTCGTAGTTAGCCGAACTCAAAGCCTCCGAATTCTTTTGAGTCCGAAGTAGTTACTTTCGTACTTTGCATTCGTAGTTAGCCGAACTCAAAGCCTCCGAATTCTTTTGAGTCCGAAGTAGTTACTTTTGTACTTTGCATTCGTAGTTAGCCGAACTCAAAGCTCCCACATTCTGTTGAGTACGAATTTATTATTTCTTTTATATTTATCGAACTTGGGAACTTCCGAATTCTTCTCAAGAGCGAAGTAGTTTTGCCACTTCCGAAAACCGCACAAATACCAGTATTAATAATAAGAAACCCGTTTTCTCCTATATTTTACCAGTTTCCTTCTCCCTTTCACCGCATTATCGTTTCCCGTATCAACGCTTCACCGTATCAACGATTCACCGTACCAACGATTCATCGTATCAACGCTTCATCGTATCAACGCTTCATCGTACCAACACTTCATCGTCTCAACGTACCCTCGTATCACCGCTGAAATACCCGAACTACCGTAGCATTAAGTATATTTAAGTAGTTTAAGGTTTCATAAATAAAAGCTTTGTTTTCCTATTACCATCTAAGGAAATACTTGTGTTTTATTTTCAAAGGAAGCAGACCTTTGAAACGAACCTGGACAGACTGAGTCATACCTCGGCTGGAAAACTAAACTGCATTACAATGGCGCCCGAGCATATCTATTTATCTTTGTACAGATTGCATATACAAAGAACAACAACAACACTGTTATTCATTATATTACTGCTGTTTCTAACTAAACTACTTGTCTATACAAAAAACAAAAAACGTCACTAATAGTCATTACAATGCTTAATATACATGTTTGTATGTGTATTTATATTCTTAACAGATTTGTTTTTGGGCCATAACTCTGTTGATTATGAACGAATTTGGTTTATTAAAAAAATGAAATTTTGTAAAAACATTTATGACTGATCTATATAAAAATAAAAATCTGTAGCTTGAACAAGGGCTTCAAAAATTCAGAAAATAATTTCCGAGCCCCCTTTAAAAATTCGAAGTACCTGGTATATGTAGAGGCTTCAGAAACTGAAAAACCGGTTCCAAAAACCGGTTTTTAAAGCATATCTCCGCCATTTATAAACCGATCCTGCTGATTCAAAAAACCGAAATTTTATTAAAATATTTGTGACCGATCTGTATAAAAATAAAAATCTATAGCTTAAACGAGAGCTTCAAAAAATAAAAAATGCGTTTTGTCCGATATCTCAGTTATTATTGAACCGATTTATTTCATTTTTTCAGAACAAAAATTCAGAAAAAAATATCCGAGACTTCTTTGTAAAAACGAAGTCCCTAGTATATACAAGGGCTTCAGAAACTGGAAAACCGGTTCTAAAAACCGGTTTTTTTAACATATCTCCGCATTGTATGAACCGATCTTGCTGAATTCCAATAGCAAAATTCTCGAAAGCATTTCCGATCGTTTGACATATATATTATATATGTCAGTTATCGGTGGGCTTCATAAACGCCATTTCAACCGACACACGGACGGACGGACGGTCGGACGGACGGACATGGTCCTATCGTCATCATTTCTTACAAGGATCCCGAAAATGTAAACTTTTTTGCTCTCCGACGAAAATTGTGGGAATTACAAACGGAATGACAAACTTATATATACCCTTTACACCTGTGGTGAAGGGTATAAAAATAAACGATTTGAGAAAATTAAAAAAAAAAAAAAAATCAGAATCAATTACTTTACGTTCAGATGGTGATTCGTGTTTAGAAGAATACTCTTCTTCTGAACTACAATTATTCAAATATGCTCCTATCACTTCTGTTTACGTTGAAAGATCATTTTCTATGTATAAACATTTTTTACGCCAAAATAGACAATCATTTACATTTGACAACAACTAAGGTTGTATTAAACTCAATGCCACTAATATAAGTTTAAAAAAGTGTGATTTGAAGGAGTACAAATTTAAAAAAGTACAAATAATTTGTATTGATCTCTTAAAACATAGCTTTAACTTTTAAAAATACAAAATGTATTATATTTCTTAGTTTAACATAGACTGATTTTTGTTTTTTCTTATAGAATAACTTTTTTTATTTTTATTTAATATATATTAAAAAATAAATGCATATTTTTTAATTTTTTATAGTATATTTTGAATTTTTAAGTGCATTTTATAGGCGCATATTTTCTAAAAATAAATGTATAAAAATCCGCCCCCTACTTATTCGAATAAAATTTAACTAATAAAATAAAAAATAAATATAAATTACATATTAAAAGTGCTCTAGTTGTTTCATCACGTTTTATTCGTACTAACAGGTATCTCCTAAACAGTGTTGCCAGGACTTGAGAAAAAAAGAAGCTAAATTAGACTTTAAAAAAGGTCAGAAAATGCTAAATGCCCCAAGAAATAAAGCCAGAAAAAAGCTAATGCATTGTTTTATTTAAAAACGCATTTATTTTTAGGTCCTCATAAGATTTTGGTATTTTTTAAAGATATTTTAGTGAAGTTGTAACTGTAACATAAAAAGTTTCTATGGGTAAGAAAGTTTGTTAAAAAATAATTATAATATTTTTGTCAAATATAAATACTTTTGATTTTTTTGTGCGAATTAATACACAAAAATGCTTAAATTGATGATTCTGTAAAAATAAAATGAGTAAATTTTTAGCTTTTTTAAGGCAATGCTAAGAATAAAAAAGGCTAACAAAAAAGCTAGAAGCTAAAACGAAAATTTTGAGGCTAAAAGCAAAATAAAAAGGCTAGATTTAGCTTCAAAAAGGCTAAACTGGCAACACTGCTACTAAACTACTGCTCGAATCGAATTGGAATATTTGGAAGATTTGTAGAGGAGTACCCAAGCTTTCAGAGAGATCATCTTGTAGTCACCCTGTGATAACGCGATATAAGCTATAGGGTGTCAAAGTTGTAAAAGATTAAAAAATCCGATTTCAAAGATTTTAATATTTTTGTAAAGAGCTTGACAAGATAAAGAAAAAAAAAACAAGCATACACACATAAATTATTTCTTACTGTTAAAAAGATATTTACGCTTGAATCGAATCGAAAATGGAACTAACTATGAAAAAACCTTTGTAGCTTTAATCAATCAAATGGTATATTTCGATTTCATATTGGAATCATTGAGGCAATATTTGAAGACCCTTAATTTGTCGCCAAGTGTATTAAACATTTAGTATCTAAACGGTTAATTTAAAGCTCATCGATTTCCAGCAAGAGTTCTAATAACATATTAACTTAAAATTGTTTAAGTATATGCATGATGAAGGAAATTTTTATCAAAAATTAGTTTATAAAGTTTTATATGCCATTTATACCAAAACTAAAAAAAATTGCTTTTTCAAAAACTAAATTTCAAAAACCAAATCGTTTACATACCTTCTTTTCTCTCCATGTGGTTTTTCTTGATGTATTCACCTTTTTTTATTTTTGTATTATGATATAATTGAAATTTGTTTTGTTGTTAAAAACGTTTTTACGAACATTTTAAAAATAATTTATACAAAAAATTTATACAAGAACAAAAATATTTAAGAAATTTGACAATTTATTGTTTATCGTCATATTCAAAAGCTGACTTTTATGAAAACATATAAACAGTTTGTATCATAAATGTTTATTTTAGTAGTTTTTACTTAGTTTTTAACAAAAACTAGATAAAAATGGTTTTTGATTTATATGGAAAAACTAAAGGAATTTATGTAGTTTTTCAATAAAAAACCGAATGAAGCCAAAAACTACTAGTTTTGGTTTGGTGTAAATGGCATATTATTTTTAATTTCAGTATAATTTTTATATAAGTTGTTTTTATTGAAATTACTTTTTTATCCTTCTTAATCGTTCAACGTACGAAGTCATATTTATTATTATTTTTATTATTATTATTTTTTTTTTTTTTTTGCAAAATTTGTACTACAGAAATTAAATTTTGTTTTTTGAAAAAATAATTTCGATTTAGCCAATGATGAAACAAATGCTAAGAAATATTGTTGATTACAAAACAATAGTTTTTTTTAATGTAAACGTGAGAATTTTTTTCTATAGGCATTTTTTGATATAATTTTTAAAATTTGGATTAAAATTTTTAGTCTATATATTTTGAGAACATTTGGAAAACTAAGTGAGATTAATTAAAATTTAAAAATAATAATGGTTTTAATTTTTTTTTTGGTCACAAAAGGCTTAAGACAAAACTAAAATTGACATAGACCTATTAGAAATTGATAGAAACATCATTTTTAATGCGGAAAATATATGTATTTATAAAGTTTTGGCCAAAAAATGGGCTGTCTGACCTTGTACATCTTAGTAAGTTTAATTTCCGCTAAGATATTGTAATATACACTTTCATAATTTTAGTTACGTTTAAGTGTAGCTTGCTACAAATAATTTTGGACACTCTAATGTAGATATGTATGTTCGAAGCTATATGGCTAGCTGGACGCTTAAAATCCCTTGCGAAGGAATGCAACTAAGAAAAATTAAAATTTAAAATAAGTTATTTAAATTTTTATTTAATTAACATTTTTTGTTTCCGAGTTTACATTGGTCCTTGAACTATTTGAACACAATTTCGTTGAAGTTTCACCTTATATGGGAGGTGGGCGGCAAAGTGGGCAGACCACGCCCATTTTTGGTTTACAAGTTTATATCGATCCTTAAACTATTTATACAAAATTTCGTTATCGTACAAGCTTTTTTTAAGAAATATCAGCAGAAAAGTATGAAATGGACACCCTGTGTTTATAGTTTTTAGCCCATAACTTTTTTGTTTATTAACCGATTTTGCCAATCCCAAACAAACCCTATATAAGATAAATATTTATGCCAATTTTCGTCCTCCTACGTTGTCCCCTATCCTGCTTTCAACAGACGGACAGACGGACATAGCTAGATCGACTCAGAATCTAACCAGGACCCAGAAAATATATACTTTATGGGGTCTTAAATGATTTTTTCGACATGTTACACACGGAATGACAAAATCAATATACCCCCCATCTTTTTGATGGTGGATATAAAAGGTAAAATTTTATATACCTACTAAATATACATAGTATTTATATAATAATAAACAAATTTACCATTAACAACAGGTGGCGCGATTTTGTAAAATGACTACAAGTTATTTGGGAGTACATTTCAGTTTAGTTCAGTTCAGTTCGATTCGATTCTAAAGGGAAAAAGGCGTTGAAGTGGAAAATGTGATTGTGTCTCGACAAATATTGTTTTGGTCATTGAATCTCAATTTCAGCAGAAAAAAAAGACAAATAAAATTACGAATGAATTTTACTAATAAAATGGTTATTTATTTATGTTTATTTATAATGTTGGCATTGGTTTTGGTTTTGTACTCGTATCGTTATCGTTGTTGACGTTGGTAAGTATTGTGCTTATTTCATTGGCCAAGTTTAGCACACTCGAATTGAGTGAGTTCATTATTCAAGCATAAATTCAAATTGCTTTTTTTTCTTTGGTTTACTTCAACTAAGGTAAAGATTGTGTAAATAATGGTTTAATATTTATTTATTTATTTTTTTCTTTTCAAATTTGTTTAATTCGGCCAATTGTGTCCTACATCAAAGCGTAAAAAATATTTTGTATATTAAGTGTATTATTGGAATAAAGTTATTACAAGTCTTTGTTATTTATTTTCAAGAATTTTTTTTTAATAAATCTGTAATCGGCTAGATTTACATAAAAGTTCACATAGGCGTAGCAGAGGAATATACAATTTTAAGTTTGGAAAGAAGGCCCCACATACCCATAAGGGCTCAAAAAATGGTACTCTGACATAAAAAATTGTTTACCTATGAAAAAAAAAAAAAAAATACTTTTTATCTATTATAGTTTTAGATTTTTTGCATTGATTTTAACATTGTGCTATTATTGGAAAGAAGTATTTTGTGTTGTAAAAATCGACAATGGCAGCGTTTTTATCCAATGGATGTCATTCGATGTACTATTATTATGACTTTCATTCATTGTTTTTGAAGCTATTCTCTTAATAATATGTTTATAAGAAATTATTGTTTTAGCTATAATAAAGGATAATTGATTTGTGAAATTACAAGTTTTCTTGGTATTAACTGTTTTAATGCTAATTTGCAGTGTATATATTAATGCTGGGATATTAAAACATTTTTCTCTTGGATAACATTGCCCATTTATTCAATGATTTTTTACAAATTTTTACTGAGCCATTAGAAAATGTTAAATGGGAATTAAAAAGTATTTAAATTATATTGTTAATATTGTTGTTGCATTATTTTGACCACTTGTCATCTATGTGCTTTGTTTGATTATTGTTTGTTTAGCAAGCAAATAAGTAAAGCGGCATTAACTTCCGACCGTTAAAAATTAAAATTTTTGACAAAATAGTTAACAAAACTTTAAATAAAATTAATATATTTTAAAAAATTATTTGTTTATTTATGAAATTTAAATATTAATTGTTAACACAAAGTTTTTCAATTTACATTACATAACAGCTTAACCCTAGGATTACTATCTTGGTCTGGTCAGATAAAATTTGATTTTGGAGTTCAATATCTTTTAAGTAAAAAATCAAAAAAATATGAACATGATATCTATAACTGATGTCTACTGAATCGAATGAAATCAATTTTGTCGATTGAAGTACGATAACTAGGAAAAGTTCGGGTTTAAAGAGAAAGTACGCTAAGTTGACCTCTTGGTCTGGATAGACCACATTGTGTTTTCTCGTTGTAAACATGTTTCTTTTTATTCGTCTGTGTCCAATCATTCAAAAAACAATCATGATATGTTGTTGAATGTATAAGATGTCTGAATAAAACAGAATTTACCCAAATTTATGAGTAAATTATCGTCACTCAGGAACGAAAATTAAGTTACAGAAAAATTTAGCAATTCGTTAAAAATTACTTTTTGATGCAAAAATATGTGGGGTTGGACGTTATTAAGTGTTATAAAATAATCTTTCTAGATTTAAACGCCTTACAGAACTAAAAAGGAAGAGGATGAATAGGGAATGATGTTTTGTTTATGAAATCGATGAACAACTGTCATTTCCATACAGTGATGATGAGGGTGAAAAAACGTTAGGTTCGGAAAATACGGGATATTTTGCAATAAAGTAAATCTGATATCCAAATGTACTTAATTTTGACCACTTAAAACTCTCATAATACTATAACGAAAAATAACCAACCCGACAATTTCCACCGAGTACTATGAACATTTTTAAAAGAATGTTTACTCCAGCAGTGCTTAATATTATTATTCATGATATTAAAAATAATTATAAATAGGTATAAACAACAAATGGAATATTTTTCGTCGATCCAAGATTATATAACCACGATATTTATAAAGCGAAAATGTCAATTCAAACACTTACCTTAAATAACAGTAATTTAAAAAAATCAGGTATCGTTGAGGATCTTTGTGTTATTCTCATTAAAAACGTTGAGTCATCATATATATACCCCAATCGTAAATTTGTACGTGAATAAATTGCTCTATTCTTATCTAGTATGTACATGTTTTAAAATATACATTCCACCAGAATTAGCTAAATATGACACAAAAATGTGGTAGATATATTATACAAAGATAAATTATCTCCTTAGACGACGAAATTATGAAAATTAGGTGCAATTTAATAGCAAAAATGAATCACAAAATAATTCTTCGATGTAAAAAATGCGACATTATTATCAACCTATGACACTGTAAATAAGCAAATTCATATGTTTGCTATGATTTCCAAGCAGAGTAATATCTGATAAACATTATCTATATATATATTAATTAATGTGTGTTTGTTTGTATGTATGTATGTATTTATGTATGTATGTATGTATGTATGTATGTATGTATGTATGTATGTATGTATGTATGTATGTATGTATGTATGTATGTATGTATGTATGTATGTATGTATGTATGTATGTATGTATGTATGTATGTATGTATGTATGTATGTATGTATGTATGTATGTATGTATGTATGTATGTATGTATGTATGTATGTATGTATGTATGTATGTATGTATGTATGTATGTATGTTTGTTTGAAGTCTATAGCCGCCTAAACGGCTAAACCGATTTTCTTGAATTTTTCACAGTGTGTTCCTATATGCCTGGTAGGAAAAATAGGCTACTTTTTATTTTTAAATTCCATGTGGGCGAGGTGCCACGCACACTTACTAAATAACTATTAAAAGTAGTATATCTCGGAAATTGGTAATACTAGAGTCCTCAAATTTTGCACGAACAACTTTGACACCTATATGAACATTCTGGAAAAAAATAGGCGAACTAGCAATAGGGAGTGTGGCACATCCCACGCCTAATATTGCTTGCCAATACCAAATGCCATAAATTTAGGAAACTATAACAGTTACATTTCCCAAATTTTGCACAATAAACTTAAGTATCAATGTGAACATTTTGTGCAAAAATGGGCGGAAAAGAAATAGTGGGCGTGTCATCTCTCATATAAAGTTAATACCAAAATTTTTATATCTGGGAAACTATAAAAGTTAGAGAGCTCAAATTTTGTACGACTAGCATTAGCTTCAATATGAATATTTTGGACAAAAATTGGTACACTAGCAATAATGGGCGTGGATCCTCCCATATAAAAATATAACAGTTAGAGTTCTAAAATTTTGTCGGAGCCACTTTGGTATCAATATTAATATTTAAGAAAAATATGGGCGGACTAGAAGTAGGGGGCATGGTACCTCCCATATGAATTAAATGCAAAAATTCGTATATCTGGGAAACTTTTGGTGTTGGAATGCTCAAATTTTGCACAAAGAATTTTGACATCCATGAAAACATTTATCTAATAAATTAGCGGATTATGGTGGTATGGTCCCTCCGATAAAAATTAAATACAAAAATTAGTATATCTGGGAAACCATTAGAGCTTGAATTTTCAAATTTTGCACGGGAAACATCTATCTATCTATCTATCTATCTATCTATCTATCTATCTATCTATCTATCTATCTATCTATCTATCTATCTATCTATCTATCTATCTATCTATCTATCTATCTATCTATCTATCTATCTATCTATCTATCTATCTATCTATCTATCTATCTATCTATCTATCTATCTATCTATCTATCTATCTATCTATCTATCTATCTATCTATCTATCTATCTATCTATCTATCTATCTATCTATCTATCTATCTATCTATCTATCTATCTATCTATCTATCTATCTATCTATCTATCTATCTATCTATCTATCTATCTATCTATCTATCTATCTATCTATCTATCTATCTATCTATCTATCTATCTATCTATCTATCTATCTATCTATCTATCTATCTATCTATCTATCTATCTATCTATCTATCTATCTATCTATCTATCTATCTATCTATCTATCTATCTATCTATCTATCTATCTATCTATCTATCTATCTATCTATCTATCTATCTATCTATCTATCTATCTATCTATCTATCTATCTATCTATCTATCTATCTATCTATCTATCTATCTATCTATCTATCTATCTATCTATCTATCTATCTATCTATCTATCTATCTATCTATCTATCTATCTATCTATCTATCTATCTATCTATCTATCTATCTATCTATCTATCTATCTATCTATCTATCTATCTATCTATCTATCTATCTATCTATCTATCTATCTATCTATCTATCTATCTATCTATCTATCTATCTATCTATCTATCTATCTATCTATCTATCTATCTATCTATCTATCTATCTATCTATCTATCTATCTATCTATCTATCTATCTATCTATCTATCTATCTATCTATCTATCTATCTATCTATCTATCTATCTATCTATCTATCTATCTATCTATCTATCTATCTATCTATCTATCTATCTATCTATCTATCTATCTATCTATCTATCTATCTATCTATCTATCTATCTATCTATCTATCTATCTATCTATCTATCTATCTATCTATCTATCTATCTATCTATCTATCTATCTATCTATCTATCTATCTATCTATCTATCTATCTATCTATCTATCTATCTATCTATCTATCTATCTATCTATCTATCTATCTATCTATCTATCTATCTATCTATCTATCTATCTATCTATCTATCTATCTATCTATCTATCTATCTATCTATCTATCTATCTATCTATCTAATTTTTAAGAAAAATGTTATATTTTAATTACTAAATAAATGTATTTTTTTAATCCATTAATTACTACGTATTTCATTTCGTATACGTATTTATACACTTTCTATGCATATAATTTATAAATAAACATATAATAGCGTTTTATTTAAAAAAAATTGCAAATTTATGAGCATATCGTCTATCTTCATTTTATTTAAATCGTCTTAGAAGCAATTTGCACAAATGCTGCGACCGATCAAAAATCAGCGCAAAATATCACTGTTGTGTGAATGTATAATTCATGCAATAAAAATATTAATTTCTTTTTGTTCATTTTTATTTTAACACGCGTTAAACATTTTTTTTTTTTTTTTTTTTTTTTTTTTTTTGAAACAAAACTAATATTTTTTCAGAAATAAATAATTGTTTGACAATTAAAGCAGGACAAATACAGGATATTGTCGCTCATATAGTCGTCAATTGAAGCATGACAATATGCATGCAATTGTTTGTCTTGAATAAAGTTTTATAAACGACAAAATACACAATTTCCTGCAGACAACATCGACGACAATATCGTCTATGATCATTTGGCCAACGGGGATTAACATACAATTGTATTAACATACAATACAAAGTATATAAGTAAACAAAGTAGTATCTTGAACTCAATTGGTTCTATTTCAAGTTGTAGATCGAAGATATCAAAAGTAACATATAATTATAAATCGATTATCCGTAATGGTCGGGACGGGAAACATTCTGGATAATCAATTTTCCCCGTTAATTGAGTAAACATTTTGTGTAGTATTTTTAAAACACTTTTTATTTATATAATTCAATTATTCAGGGATTTAATATAAATGTTTAAATAATATAAGGAAAAAAACGGTGAACAAAACATAAGGGTTTCATTTTACGTTTGTTTCTTCTTTTTCAAATTCATATTTTCGTTAACTAGTTTTTCATGAATGCAGTAAACTTGCATTTTATCTTGCTCTGACTCATCTGATTCAAACGAGGGTATTTCCCTTTTTTGTTTTATTCACATTGTGATTGATTGTTCAAAAGCAATCGAAAAAATTATACTTAGCATCCCGGATAATAGAGGTAATCACTGTTAATCGATGCAATAAAAATTAAATGGATGAAAAAAAAAAAAGAAAACAATTACAAATTTTCCTTCCCGTATAATCGACGTTGCTGGTTAATCGAATCACGGATAATCGAGGCCCTACTGTATATAATGTATTGTTAGCAAAATAAACATCAAGAGATTCAATTCAACACATTTCTACTTAGTGAATATGGTTCTTTTTAAATAAGTGAAAAAAAAACAATATTCCATAAATAAGTAAACAAGGTTTCTAATAGCTCCGGCGACCGCCTATATTTTGATATATTAGTGCAAAACGCGTATAGTGACTACATATATTCTACATATCTTTGGACAAAATTAAGAGATCTTAGTAATAATTAAGTCCATCAGATTGGTCAGATTATTGGGACTCTATTTTTTATTAAATTTTATGCAATTTCTATTGGTAATACATCTGGACTTTGAGGAGTCACTCTGAAATGTTAACTATTTCATCAACTATGTATTTTGAAACAAATTAAGGTGAATTTTTTTACTGTATGATAAAATTCACAAAAATTAAACAATAAATTTTTGGCACTATTATACTTTTAAACAGATTAAGGTAAATCTGGGAAAATTATTTTACGTTTCTATACCACTGTTTTTCCTATTTTATAAATAGAAATACAATTCCAAACCACTCATCCCATTGCGCCATAGTTGAGTATTGGTTTTCTACACTTAAATGTTAAAGTTTCAATATTTTTTAGTTAAACGTACATCTCGCACACGTTTTATTTCATGCGAATCATAGGTTATTCAACCCAGAGGCTTTATTTCCTAAAGTTATCATATTTTAAGGTATAATCTGCATAGAACGTCGTACATTTTAAGAGATTTATACTTATGTATAAAATTTTCCGTACAGCTAGACCATGTTTTCCGTCATCATATATTTTTCTGCGAGTTGTAAATTCAGACCATATTTTTCGGACTTCCGGAATAAGTTTTTATAAAAATTTTGGAGCAGAAAGCATAGGATTTTAAAGCCAAATTGTTATCCATTCCTTTTGTAGTAATTCTTAGGCGTTTACGAAAGTAATTGCGGTCAACGCGTTCATTGTGTTTGAAGCATTTAACAACCTTGAAAATAATGTGGCCATTTTATTAAAGATTTTTGATACATTTCTAAATGTTTCACCCTTTTTGCAATGTATGATAGTTGTTCTTAGTTCTTCTATAATTAATTGTACGCTATTTGTTATCCTTTAGACCGAAATTATGGTTAAATAAAAATTTTCTGGTTTTATCAAATTTTCTAATATAATAGAAAAAGTGATTTTTTATTTCTCTCATAATATAACAAATAATTATCGCTGTTGTGATAAAATAATTTTGCAACCATAAAATTAATACTTTTAACAAAAATTTAAAGAAATTAAGTCTGGCCAGACCAAGAGGACAACTTAGTTCTCATAACGTTACCAGTCATACTAGGGTTAAGGTTTTAGTCAAAATTATCTGAAAACCAAAAAAACACAAAGCTCGAATTTTTATTATTTTTTATTTTAGAATTTAATCAACTTTTAACGGTTTTTTAATAGTTTCATTGCTGCATAAAGCAAAATATATTAAGAAATAACATCCTCTTACTTTCTTTTTAAAAAAGGAAAGGTAAGGAAATAACATCCACTTACTTTCCTTTTAAAAAAGGAAAGGTAAGAGGTCAATCGAATAATTTAGAAGGCAAGATTGCAGCCAGGCTATCATTAGCAACTGCTTTTTTAGGAATGTGTCAATAGGCATTCTATAAAGCCTTAATTGATTCGCTAGGATTAATAATATCTACAACTACAACATGCTAATGCTACAAATAACTTAAATAAATTCAAATAGATACAGCCATCCACCAGTACCTACATATGTATCTATATATACATATGTAATTGCATACATTTATTAATTTATACAAGTATGTAATAGTATGTATGTATATTAAAGTGTCACACGAAAAAAATTTGCTAATGTTCCCCTCTAGAAATGAAGATTAGTATGTTCTTATATGATTCCCAAAATATTACATCTCAATATTAAGATTTACGTGAGCTGGACCATTTTTAAAACACCTCTGAAATTACATATTTATTTCAATATTATTATCAAAATTTTAATTATAAGAAAATTAACTTCAAATTATAATAAAGGCATGTTACGACCCTGCGGGATATTTGTGGCAATTGCAATAATGGACCGGTTTCTCTGTACCAGTTGAGTACCAATTCATACCTAACTCGTCACCAAAGTTCCAATTGAGAACCAGTTGACACAAACACACTCACTATTAACATGCTCGTTAAGTGCGCAAATAGCAACTCGCGCGCAATAACAATCAGTGGCTGAGTGGTAAGCGTTGAAGACTATAAAACAGGGGGGCTGCCATCGACATTAACGAAAAATTATAAAATTAAAATAAACATAATTAAATAAAGATAATAATAACAATACATATCTTGAGACCTGACATATCTTGAGACCTGTCCCAAGGGGCTAATTAGCCACCTCCAATGACAACCCCATGTAAAAGTGACAGGTTCTTCTCATATAAAGTTCTGGGTCCAGTCACTAGCCCGGTTCTCTTTACTCTAGTGGACCTTCAATATTCATTTAAATAATTATTATGTCTCTTTTCAGTCGCAGAATATTAAGATTTTACTAACATTTTTTACCATATTTTCTTTTTTCAAACATGTAATTTTATATATTTCGGTAATTTTTCAAAATATATTAGATTTTAATGTACCATAGGAATGGTCTATCCTTTTACTATTGAAGATAACATTTATTTAACCCATTAAGAGCTAGAGGGTCAATTTTATGCAATTAGTTCCCAAAAGGTTAATTTTGCAATTTTTGAAAATAAGTCGCATGCAAATACTTATTACACTTAAATATTGATAAATTTATGAAAAACATAATAAGTTCATTTAAAACCGCGACAATAATCGAAAAAAAAGAAGTTTTTTAAATTTAACCGCCATTTTGCACCAATTCGTCGCTTTTTTGATAAATTTATGCTTTTGAGGACATGTATGTCGTTTACTAACCATTTATTTGGTATACAAATTAACTTAACCAATTATGGACTGGAAATCCCAAAATATTATTTGTGCAACTAAAGGGTTAAATGAATGCACGTATCAATAGTATTTAATGAGAGCTTTCCAATGATGCGCTAAAATATAATTTACGATGAAAAATGTTCAAACTTTTATAAAATACTAATTAAAATAAAATCATTGAAAATTTTAATTTCGCCAAAAATTAAAACAAATTTTGAATAATTTTTTGTTCAGTATGTAGTAGACATTGTTTTTCTATCATATGTTGTAATTTTTTTGACAAAAAGCTAAAAACCATAAAGTAGAACAGAGTCGTCATATCGAGGCTTAAAATTTGCCAAAATCAGTTTTTTAGAATATGGCGGGAGAAAGAGATAGAAATGTTACATGAATATAAAATTTACGAATGTAAAAGTGATACGCTATGTTGGTTGGAATTTTGAAACGAAGCAGAAAACCAAAACAAAACAAACAGAAATCACATTCTACATAAAAAATTATTTAACAAGAAAATCTTTAATATTTACATTTATGGGGAATAAAACAATATTTCCACAAATGAAATTTGTTTTCAACACGTAATAGCTCAAATCAAATTAGTTTTTAGCACATAAATAATAACTTTTAATTTATTAAATAGATAATTTTATATTAATTCTGTGGCCAAAAGGTAGAATTAAAATAAAAGAAACTCGACAAAATCGAGAATGAATAATCAAAACAAAAACAAGTTAGAGAATTTTGTGTGAGTGATAGGCAATAGTACACACTTTCTGTCTCTGTTTTCTTACACTACTGTATGTATACTGTGCTAAAAACTATGTATACTGTCGATCGAAAACCATATTTTTAGAGGTATTTAAAAAATGGTTCAGCTCATGTAAATTAAATAATTGAACCGAAATATTTTGAGAATTAGCTTAAAACATATCAAACTTCAATTTTAGAGGGGTACATTTGCAACTTTTTGTATCCCCATACAAATCAAGGCACTGTAATGTATATATTATAATATTTCCTACCGATTTTATTTTTTAGATAATTAAAGAACAAAATTATCTATTAAAGAGAAAAAATTTAAGTCGATATCTTTACTGAGTCCAAAAATAAACGATTTTGAATTAGAAAATTGCAAATATTACGACTTTTTTGTTTTTTTTTTTTTTTGCCCGAAAAATTATCTGCAGTCTTTTTTCTATAAAATAAAAATGTCCATAACAACATATAATAATTTTATACTTTTTAGAAAGGTATCTTCACAGGGAAGACTTTAAAATAAGAAACAAACCCAATAGCTCAAGTGGTCAAGGTACACACCCTCCCGATTTTGACCCATTTTATATGAAAGTTTTGACTTTAGTCTATATTTTCTAAAATCCCAAAGCACAATTTGGCAAACAGAATACAGTTTAAGTATCTAATATGTTGTAAAAAGTTGTCAATCAAAACCTACGGTACTTTGGAAAAATGTGGATTTTATAGAAAAATTAAACCGAAAACTTACGATTTTCGAAAATTTTGCAGATTACCTACAGTTTGATGTATTTCTCGTTGATGTCAGGAAGCCAGACATGGGATATCATCTTCACAAACTTTCATATAATTAGCGTAAATATTTGTAAAATTGTGTTTTTCGCTACTGACAAATTCCACTTTTATAGAAATTGTCCAAAATGACACGTCCAAATCAAAATGGCGATAAAAATTTTCGAACAATTTCGAAAATTTTCACCAAATATCAAAATTTGGTTCTGAGTTTTTTTAGTGTAAGATATTACTTTAGATCATCGAAAAATATCTGTAAAGAATTATATTAATAACTAAAATGGGTATTTTGTCATTTATATCGGCTAAAGCGGCATTCATCTCCAAACTTATTTCGTTCCCTGACACACAGTGGTTCCAAAACGCTTTTTTTGTTGGAAATAATTCAGTAACTAAAGAACCGTTAGAGGTATCTCAATAAAATTTCACATGCTCAGAGCTAAGGTGTTTTCGAATTGATTGAGTACAGGCCCCTAGCGGGTCAGGGGGGAAGTGGGTGGCCCTCCAAAGTGGCCCATCCCGGGTATGTAATTTTTTTAAAAAATCGCCAAAAAATCATTTATGATATGACAGCAAAGACATTTTATATATAGATAGTCCTTGTAAATCTCTACCAAAAACACATGTGTAGGTTATCTCTTTTAGTTTAAGAGATATTCGGGCCGAAATAAATTTTTACCTCATTTTTAGCCTCGCCTTTTTTTAGTTTTTTAAACTTGGTGGCCTTAATTTTTCCCCAAGAATCTTTCTAAAATGTTTGCCAGATTCCCTATAAAGTTCTAAATAATATTACTGCAAGAATCATATAATTATATGAATCCATTAAAAAGTTATATTAATCTAAATTTGGAACTTTAAAAAAATTTTACATTTTTTATGTTTTTTTCCAAAAAGGTGGCAATATTTATTCAGTGATAAAATTAGTTTTTTGTTCTGAGCTTTATCATTTTTGTACTTAATGTAAATGCTTATAAAGTAAATCCGGAGGAGTTAGGGATAAAGGTCTGCCCACGAGCCTTATCCAAATTTAGTCAATTTTGGTATTAGGCTTTTTCTTTTTTGTTATGTTCTCAAATCGAAAAGCTGGGATCGACTTAAAATTATTTTAATATATTAGCTCTATATATAAGGTATACACTCAAAAAGTATTTTCTGACGTAGGCCCCTTATAACGACAGGGTGACCATTTCAATGAAAAAAGGAAATTTTTGAAAGAAGCTTTCCCCGAACTGGAATTTTGGGTATTTTGGAGTAAGAAAATGGGAATCTATTTGTTCTTTTCTTTTAAGGAAAAATTTTTTTATATTATGCTAAAATTTTATAATGATAGCTTAATTAATGTAGATTTTATTTAAGTTCAAATAATAAATTTTTTCGAAAAATAACACTAAATACAAAAATTTTTCGTTTTTTGATCAATTTAATGAAAAAATTTAGCTCAAATACTATATTATTTACATATTATTATTTTTCAAGTAATATCCTTCCCAAAGATACCAAATACTTGCATAAATCCTTTACACAATCGTTTAAATACTTACTGAAACTTGACCTTCCTTCAGCGAAATGTGCACATTTTCCTTAATTTCCATAGTAAATGTGTGCTGCAGCATTCTATATACATAAGTGCTTAGCAGTTTTAACGTGTTTTTTTAAATAATTTTGTGCAACTTTTGAACCATTAAATATATTTCAATGAAATTTCACATATTTATTACTGAGGTAGTTTCCAACTATTTTGGAGGAGCACAAGTTTGTAGGTGGTCTTGGGGCAAGTGGGAGGACCTCCGAAATGGGTCACCTCGGATATTATATAAGAAATAATTAAAAGAGTTTACCACTTTCGGATGTTCTCCTCCTGCCAACACACAAGCTAAAAACTTCTAATCTTTAAAAATATTTTGGAAAATACCTCAGTAATAACCAGGACAAGTTTTTATATGCACAACAAATATTGAAATATGCGCTTGAAAAAGCACGAAAAAATGATATAATAAGCACAGAAATATGCAAAAATAGCATGAATATGTATATAAAAACCAACGAATTTATTCATTCTTATATATTAATGTGTAGAAAATATGCACAAATATGCATTTTTTAACTTTCAATCTCGAATAGATTTCGATATTTATATTTTTTTTTTTCTTTACAATGTTTGCAATGTACTCAAAATACTAACAAGAAAATTTTTAGAAATCATTTGATTGAACTTCAAAAAATCACCAAAAAATTGTGTTTTTGTTAAGAAAACTAACTTTTGTATCCATTATATGCAAAGATTTATAATATAAGCATTTTTTGTAAAATTTTTTTGAAATATGCAAATGCTTACTTTCCAAGCGAAAAACTTGAAAAACTTGCCCTGGTAATAACTTTGTTAAATTTCTTTGAAATATTTTGAACGGTTCAAATTTGAAGTGGAAGATCCATGGGGATCTGTTATTAGATTTTAATACTTTCTACATTAAATTTTAACTCCATCTAAAAATAAAGAATAATGGGGAAAGACAAAGATATCGTACAACAGTGTCTATTGCTTTTCTTCAGAGACCGCCGTTAAAAGTCTCGTTCTAGATGCGTTCTAGATGCGCTAATTTCAAAAGTACATACTTTATTTCAAAAATATTTTAAAAACCGATTACATAGATAAGAACGTTATGTTTTGCTTTTTAAAATACGAATAAATTTCCTTAATTGAAACGTGTATACAAAATTTTATTGAAGAAACCTTGAAAATTAGATGTTTGGCGGAATAAAATATTGAGGTCACTTTGGACGTCCCCAAATTATATCACATATTCTATATGTCACTTTGATAGAAAATACAAAATATTAAAAAAAATAATAAAAAGGACCTTTTAAATGGTGAATTGAGTTTTTTTTTTGCTTTAACATCGTGTGGTTGAAATATTTAATTGCACAAATTTTAAAGACTATTTGAGTATTTAGCAAAGTTTTCAGAATATAATTCTAAAAAAATAATAAATAAATAATTTCTTCCTTTTATTCTGAATGAAAATGCTTTTAAATTATAGCTCAATAAAGATTTTAGTTACTTTTGAAACCTTTCCAAGGACTTCAAAACTACACACGATCTATCAGAAACTGGAGCAAGCAAAATCGTTCGTAATTCCTGTATATTTCATGGATGATCTAATAAAGTTAAACCATTGCTCACAACATATAATAATCATTATTATATAAAACCAGAAACCATAGAAAACAAATAGAACTTCAACTCTTTTCATTCGCTCAGCAACAAAAAAATACTCTCTTCACACGTATACATTTGTTAGGGTTTTTTGACAGTTGAGCTAGGTTTTTGTGAGCAAGTCGAAATTCTAGTTATTTTCTATGCCAGAAACTTTCATTTCAATTTTCATATTATAACAAAATAGGATTCTACAAACATGTTCCTTTTAATGTGAATTACAATGATATAGTATTCAATTACATTTATACCCCTCTAAATCGTAATTTTCCAATCTTATTACCGCAAAATTAGTTATCAGTACTTTCCCTTTTTAAGTACCAATAATTTATTTAAGAAAATTCCATTTTGTTATAAATACTAATGTCAATTTGTCCAGTCTTTTGTAACTAATTTAAAGAACATTATTTAACAAAATCCCTCAAATTATTTATTGATACAATTTAAAACTAATTTTAACAACATTAACACTAGAAATAAAGGCACTGATATACTAAAACGTACGTTATGTTCAGGAGGAACTCACTGCGACCCAGCAAACATTTAAGCTTGATCTCAAAAATACAATGATAACAACAAACTTTTTCTCAAATATTTAGTCTTGGAAATATTTTTAATAATGCCTTAAGAATAATAAGAATAATCATTGTCTGTATTTTTTTTTTTTTTTTTTTTATAAAATATTGACAAATATTTGAAAACTGCTTTCAAGTATATTTTATTTGAAATCAACGGAAAAAGTCATTAATTTACAAAATATTAATTTTTCGTTTGCTGGGCACGCACGAATAAATATACACGCACACAATCACATTAATATTTATTTCACAACTACACACACACATACTATTACATTAAAGGAAAAGTTTTTTATCTTGAACAGAAACATATACAAACATACACACATACATACATAAATTCGGTACGTGATTTAATTTACAAACAAAAATATCAATCTTTTTATAAATCTCTGTCTATACATATTTATATATGTGAGTATGTATTATTGTACATATGTGTAAGTATGTATGCATGTAATGAATAAAAATTACACATATAGGAAACATGGACATGACATGAAATACTTTGAAAGTTTAATACAAGCAAAACAAATAAAAGTAATGCTAAACATACGAGAACTAAAAACAAACAGGTAAAATTTTGTTTTAGTAAATTAAAAATCCCATTTGCACCCAAAATGAATTTATGGATTTGAAAGTGATGTACGGATTGTTTTACAAAGTTTTGTTAGTAAAAGTTTCCCATAACAAATGTAGATCCTAGAAAATAGTACACTTAGTAACAGTATTAAAGGATGTTTAAGTTGTATGAGAAAAAGATAAATAAAAAAGTGTGGCAAATATAAATGTGGTTAATAACAACATCTGTAATATAAAACCAAAACAAAAAAATAATACTCGTATACAAACCACTTGTGGTCACCAACAAATGTCAATTCATATTTTGTGATACATATGTATATATTGTACAAATGTACATGCATATGTATGTGTATGTATAGGTATTCTACTGGAGGACAGTTAACGAAACGAGTCAGTTGTCAATCGCTCATTCTACATCACCATCATATTAAGTCCATTTATTAACAAACTGTTTTATTTCCAGGAATATTTCATTACAATAATCACATCTCTGACATGCATCCAACATACATACAAAAATTAAATTGTATATTGCAGAAACTGAAAATAAAAAACAACAACTGAAATTAAAAGAGAAGTACAGAATATAGCAGAATTTATTTTTCAAACCCTTGATGCAAAAGATACCGTACGAGTTGAATATTAGGTTTATATGAACACATTTATATGAACTTACATATGTATGTATATGTATGTGTTTTTATAAACCAGAATCTGAATTACAAAAACATTATTGTTTTTATTTTATTTTTGTTGTTGCTGTTTTTAAGTAGCGATAGTGAGAATTGGAAATTTATCGGTCACACTTGAGCTCATTTGTTTTAAATGTGAGAAATTCTATGAGAACCTTTTTGAATTTATCCACATCTATATCAAACTAAAACTAAGCAAAAGAATCAGTACTGACCAACCAGCTGAGCCAACATCAAATTTAGTTTAAATAACAATAACTCTCTACTACAAAATAATACCAATTATTTGCAAAGGATCCCAATCTTACACAGAAAAATAATAAAATTTTACTTCAATTATGAAATTGCTTATATTAATAAATTTTTTGTTTGAATTTGCTCCAATCGCAAAATAATAATATAAAGTAATTGGAATAATTGACTTTGGTTTAGTTTTAAATTAATTTTTTTTTTTTTTTTATTAAATTAATAAGAATTATGATTGAATATTTGACAAAAATCAACTAAAATTTGTGTTAATTCAATTCTAAATCACAGGGAAACACTGATTCTGCGGCACGGTATACCTCATACAATTCGGATACATGGTGTTAATTGATACTAGTTCTATCGATAAATCGCTATTTGTAAAATAAAGCAAGTTGCGTTATATATTGAATAATATCTCAAAAACAACTTGTTTTATTTTATTTAAAAGATATCAAAAAATTTTAATTAAAATTGTCTTCAAGACATTACGCGATAATACAGTTAACAGTTATGGAGATTTAAGACATTTTCTTCTGAAAAAAATTAAATTTTATACAAAATTGCGAAAAAAAAATTTAAATCATAAAAATTCTAAAATGTCAAACATTAAAATTTATATTCTTTAATAATAAAGATAAATCTCATTCAAATCAATAAATGTTGATTTTATTCACAAATTTGTGAAAATACTAATAAATAATACGAATTACATAGAAATATTAAAAAATTTCCTTATTTTCAGAAAATGGGCTTAATATATCCACAACTGTTGACCGTATTAAACAGGAATGTAAGAATGCCTTGAAGACAATTTTAATTATTTTTTTTTTTTTTTTTAATAAAATCAGACAAGTCGTTTTCGAGACATACTTCAATATATGGTGCAACCTCCTTAATATTACCAATCGCGATTTAAGTACTTATTAATACCGTGTATCCAACATGACTAAGAAACCCTGTGCCGCAGATTGTGCAATTAATTCCTTCGATAAAAACGCACAGATTTTAATAAAACCATTTATTTAATTATTAAAAATATTTAACTAATACAACACCAATTTGATTGGGAAAAACTTCAAACTTACACTTTAAAATATCCCGTTCGACACAAGTCCATTTTCTGAGTCAATTAAACGATGTTCGTCTGGCTGTCCACCTGTTTAACTATCCAAGTAAACCTTTTGCGCAAAGTAAAGATCGCAATTGTTTATGATCAGTTAATTATTTCATATAGCCGCCACGTACTATCGGAATAGATCTGGTCGCGCGAATGACTTTTACCGAACGGTATCAATTTTATGACGGTTTAAGATAAAAATTTATAAAAAAATTACCAAAATTCCATTTAGAGTCGTAAATCAAAAATTATTGCATTTATGTACTCTACAATATTATATCTAAAATACAAATTAAAAATATCGCGATAAGTTAAGTATGCGTGGATATATAAGCGATTTAATAATTAATTAACCTTCTTATAAAATTTGCAAAATTCAGTTTTTAGTGATGTAGTGTTCTTCATTTATTGCAAAATTTATAATTTTTTAAATAAGTCATAAAACAATGCAATTTATATGTATTTTTTAATTGCACTTACTCAAATCTCTAAAGTTGCATTAAATGCAAAATCGTACTTTTTTTCGAACGCCATATTGATTTTGATACAGGGTATTAAAGCAGCTACAGATTGACATATATCATCGCCAATTTTGATTAGCGCCTTGGGTGTGCCTCCACGATAAATGTTAAACTAAAAACATTACGTTTTTAGCCCATGAAAACCGTTGATGAATATTTTTAGTGAAATTATATTTTCTGCGTAAGTAAAACTTTACCAGGAACTTATTTCAGTTCAAAATTGATTTATAACACCAACATCCGCTATAACAAAATATGCAAAATTGATGAATTCATTAAAATAGCTATACACGTTCAGCAGATTAATATTTTAAAACGCCACAATGATTTTTAAATGTCATGTGGAAACCATCTTTAATAACGCTATACTCCAGCTTCACTGAAATAACGTTGCGAGTGTACCTCGCGAAAAAGGTATCTATTGGAGCCATTCACGTTTTTTCTCTCCAAGTTTGGGTACCTCCTACAGCATTTTTGTTGAGGGCACATTAACGAGATATATGTCAAATGATGCATAATTTCAAGAGCTATTAAGCTCTGTTTTGAATTTTGAAATATCCGAAACGGCGTAAAATCCCCAGTGAAATAACTGCAAAATTTTTTAAAATTTGGTTTCACGACTTTTGCACAACACAATTTGACACTGGTTAATGGAACGCTAATTAAATCCATGCAGGTCCTTTTCTACAAGTGTTTATAGTCTACATTAGAAGAATTGGACATTTATGCTAAAATCTGCGACTGCAGTAATAAAAAGAAATAAAAAACTTGTTAGTTTCAAACACTTTTTTTGGAATTTTTGACTTTGGGTGCTTGCCGGCACCACATGGAACCGTTTCAGGTCTTGATTTTTTTTTTTTTTTTATTGCAGCACTAAGTGTTGTTAACATAATTGCATGAAAAGTTGTTTAACAAAGTTAAAATTTAATAAAATATTTGAGGTTGAAGGTCGGTTTCATAAAGGCAAAGAGAATTGCACATATCTATATTTTAATGGAATGTCTACAAATACGTTTTGTATTAATATAAATCTTTCAGCCAAATTTTATGAATATCAGTTCATAATTCAGCATAGCTCCTATATAAACTCATCTCCGAAAATCACACAAATACGTTTTATATACACAGAAAAAATTATTTCAATTAATTTTTTAATAAAATTATTAATTAACTTTATATTGGAATTTAATTATATGATTTATTAGTATAATACTTTTCTAATTGGTTTTCAGTTTTGTTTTTTAATAAATTGACAGCTGTTAATAAAATATAAAGAAAAATTAAATATTTGTCTATAAAAGTACAGAAATAAAATAAATTTAAGTAAATTTTCAAAAGTTTTCAGCTCATTGCATCTATTTAAGGGAAAGAAGTAATAATATCAATTATTCTAGTTATTAATATTATCATTTTGATGATTGGAGCAAAATCAATTAAAAATTAATTAATATTACAAATTTCGTAATTGAAGTGCATTTTTACTTTTTTCTGTGTAAGTAGAAAATTAATATGTTTGGGATTGACAGATTATATATTTCTTACTTGTTATAATTGTTACTTACACAAGAATTCAACTATAAAAACTTCTTAATTTTATCCGCATTTTTTTTTTTTAAACTTCCCACAATCTCCTCTTGCAATATTTTACACGTGTGAGGATTTGTTGGTCATACATGCATAAGACTTTGGTCCAACAGAGGTCATTGTTTTATTAAGTGAATGACTTTTGATGTCATCCTATAGTATGTTTGTTTGTTAGTACATAATTGTAATTTAAAGTTTGTTAAACAATAACAAGATTTCAATAATGAAGCAAAATGGAAAAAAGTTATAGTATTTATTCTTACAAAATACTTCTTAAATGCAACATGAAAGAAAACAAATTTTTTTTTTTTATTAAATGCAGCTTTTAAAAAAATGCATGCAACTAATTACTACTTGCAATGAGATGTATCTAAAAAGGGTTGCATTCGTGATCTTAATAATGATGTTGCTGTTATTTTTCCTCTTTTTGGATAGAGATAACAATGCTTTGGATGACATAAATTAATTTTATATTTAATGCAACATGAATGAAATTTTAGAGAATTGAGTAATTCGGTTCTCAGGTAAATGATAATTAATATTTCAAAATTATAAAAAACTATTTTTAAAATGTTCACAGTCGTAAATGCACATATAATCATGTTTTAAACATGCAACATCCAGCAAATATCAGCAAATAGTATATGTACCTACAAACACACCCTTAAGTACATATAATACTTGAAATAATGAGTTATTGCATGTTATATTTGAAATAGGAATATATTATAATCAGTCTCTGTAATTATCCGATATAAAAACATAAGTACCTATATATTTAAGAGATTATGTACTTTATCATTATCGATTATAATTAATAACTAAAATGTTAAAATTCATTCAAAATACATACATATACATACTTATGTATATGAATTTATATGTGCTAATATTTAGGAAATGCGCCCTATTTATAACTCATTTGTGCGCATTTATATGACCATTAATCTTTTACGATTTTAGTAATTTTTTTCTAATATTTATACGCTACCCACGATAGGTGCTCTTATACGTTTGTGCTGATGTTTGTTACGCTTAGAAAAAGTTATCCAACACCAGTGTTGCCGGAGTCGATAGTTCAAATTACGCAAACAAAGCCTTCAAACTACCAAAATTTAAAAAAAATTACACAAAAATATAAATTTAAAAAAAAAAATACTTAATTTAAGTAAAATATATATATAAATATTGTTACCCGTATTCTATAACGCGTTAATTAGAATTAATGTATTTTGGGAATTATACAATTTTAAATTCTTTGTATTCTAACTCAGACTTTACAAAATTGTTTGAAATGTTTTGACCATCCAAATCAGAAGTTATTCTCGAAATTTTTTAAATCTTATAACCTTAAAAATTATAAAGGCAAATTAAGTATGTCCTGAAAATTGAAGAATATTATTCAAACCAACTTGATTAACCCTACGGTATATACCCGGATACCATTTTTAACTTTAAAGTGCTTGCATTTCTTCACTAATAAAGATGTAGCCATAAAACTTCAGATCGTCGTGACTAAGACTAACAAAAAAAGAAAATTAATTTTATTAACTTGGTCTATATATAAAATTTAAAGTTGATACCTACGGGAGTCAATTCAATGGTACCCGGGTGCCTCCATATAATTTTTGTATTTTGCACTACAATTAACTTTTCTTTGCACTATTTATAATTGAAAATCTAATTTTTATTGGCCTTTGATTCATATAAAGTTAAAAATTAACTAATTTTTGCTTAAACTATTGAATAAGCATGATAATCAAATGTTGTAAAGTTTAAAATTACAATTTATACTTTTTACAATCTTTTGTTAAAAAAAAACGTAATGTCTACCAATACTAATTTATGCACTCTATGATGGTTTTCGGAAATGGGCCATATATGAGAGCTATGGATTTTTGAGGTGCGAACCTGATAAAAAATTTAATAGTTTGGTTTTTATGTTTATAAAAATTATTTTATTAAATTAAATACGTACATAAAAGTTTTATATGTACTAAATTATGCAATTAGGGTTTGGGGTTTCCCGTGATATTTTGTTTCCCGGGAAACGGGAATTAAAAATTCGATTTCCCGGGAATTCCGAGAAATTTAAATTTTGAAAAAAAGGCAATGACTTTTTTAAAAATAATGTAATTTTTTCTATTCAATACTATAAAACAACATTATAAATCAAATTTATGATTCACAGAAAAAATTATTACAGTCTTTTTTTCAATTAACATAGTTGTTTCATTTTGCATCGATATTTAATAAATTTATTCAAGTAAAAATGAAATAAAAATAAAATTTAACTATACTTTTATATCATATATTGATTGATTTACATGCCTATTCACAGAAAAATTGTGACTGAAAAATAGTCATAAAACACAAATTGTGACTATAGTCTTTAATTTTCTATTCACAAACAAAAATGTATTAATATTTTGTTTAAAAATTAAGACCTGATATGTAGGCAGTCATAAGAATTGTGACTATCATAAGAAATTATTTTAATTGAAAATAAAAAATATGAAATTATCAAAAAATGTGTTGTAGAAAAAACAATGCATACATACATATTTTAATTAATTAAGGGCCAAAAAGCGATAAAGTATATATACAACACACTCTTACTCACATTTCCTGCAGATTTTCATCAAATTTTGCAGTATTCTTTGCAAATTATCATTCTTCCCTAAAAATTTCAAATTTTTTACAAAAATTTTTATTTATAATTTTTATTTTTAATTGACAAGAAAAGTCAATAATTTTAAATGTTAAGCATGTTTTGTGACTATGTTAATAGAATATGAAGTTATGACCGAGTCACAAGTATAGTAGTAACTTTTAGTCATAATAAAACTGTGACTTTTTTAAGACTTTTTTTATGAATAGGCATGTTAATTAATTTATTAATTGGGAATTTTTTTCTGTTTTGTATTTTTTACAGTTTTCAGTAATTGATATAATCATTTTGGTGAGAGGTGCAAATTTAAACAAGTTTATAATTGAATGAATTATTTTCATATATATTTGTTAATTGGTGACTTTTTTCTGTGGTAGTTAAGGTGGTTTTACACTATAATACTTTGTATTAATACCAGAGTTACATTTTCTATAATACATTTCAAAAAATGTATTAAGGAAAGTGTTATGAAATGTCATATTTTTAATTTCCTTTATTAAACTATTTTTTATAAAACTAAAAAAAAAAAAAACTGAAGTGAAGTGAATTGACTACAAATACAAAAATGTGCCGAAAATTGCTTTAAGAGATGCAATTACATTTCAAAAATTTAAAGACTTCAACATACAAATTATTGAAGGTATTTACAGCATAATACATTTAAAAATATTTTTGGTATTAATACAAAGTATTATAGTGTAAAACCAGTTAAAAATTTAAAAAATTTTAAACATTTGATACAAATAAAATAAGTGCCTATTGCAAGCAAAGGTTCCAAATGTTTAATTCTTTAATTCACTTTTCAAAATCAAATTATATTTATTTTCCCAGTCATTTAATTAAAGCTTTCATAGACTTAAATTCTTTGAATTCACAAGAATTAATGGCATAAAGAGTTCACTACAAATTATATAATTGAAGCTTAAAAAATATTTTGAATCATTCAAATTTTCTTCTTTTCAAATCTTTTACCAATTAGCTTTAAAAAATATTTTTTGATTAATTTTGTAAAATATTAGCTTTGATTCCGTACTCTAAATTGGGACCTACGAAAAGTGTTCCCGTACTCGAAAATTGGAAAATGAGAGAGATTTTAAGAGAGTTCTTGCACGAAACAGCCAAGAATATTTCTTTGGATAGAATTAGTAAATAGTCAAATAAACAAAAAATAAAAATATAGAAATAAAATCTTTGAATGATAATAAATAAAAAATATTTTGTTTTTGTAACTAAGAAGAAAGTTTCACATAAAAAAATTCAGAACGTTGATATATGCTAAAGAAATAACTTTCACATGTGAATTTCTAAATAGTTTGATGTTTTCTTTCTGGCTATAAATTGGTTTTTGTGTTCTCGTATTTTTATATATTTTTGAGAGAAACATCAGCCTTTTCTCACTTTACACAAAAATATAATGAATTAAATGAAAGAAAAAAATATATATAAAATATTTAAAAAATACAAATATTTCCATTCAATTTGCAGAAGTTTTGAATTAACAAAAATTCAATGATTTCTTTATAAATTGATTCAGTAAAAGTTTTTTTTTTTTTTTTTTTGTGAATGGTGTTATGGAATAAAAAATTAGTAATTCTAATACTTAATTAAAGACTGTATACTTCAGATTTTTAGGTTCAATAATTTTTTAGGTTTAAATAGTTTTTTTAATGAAGTTTTAAAATAGTACATCATCATTAAATGTTTAGAAATATGTAGTTAAAACTCGTGTACTCGAAATGTGAATGGACAAAATAAAACGTTTTTTCCCTAGGGAAAAATATTCAAATCAGTGATCGAATGAAATATAAAATATCACTTGTATCAAATTTTTTTTATATTCTGTATTAACATCTAAAAATTCCTTTTGTAAGTAGTGCGTTTCAATTAATGTAAAATTTTCACTGAGGCGATACAAAGAGTAAAACTTTTTGCTATAGGATTATAAAACTATATGAATATTAAATTTCCCGTTAAAAATTGAAAAAATTCCCGGGAATTCCCGACGAAAAATTTCTCGGACCCCAAACCCTATATGCAATACTAAAAAAATATATGAGCGTCAAAATCCCATTATTGGAGAAAAATTGTATGGGGACATAGTTATAATCGGTAACCATTATCAACTAATTTTAACAAAAATCGTGCCTACATCATATAAAGCCAAAATTCATCCAATTATCGCAAAAACTGCTATTTGTAGCTTCAAAAAAAGTTTAATATGGACTGCCAGGCAGACGAACAGACATCGCTTAAATACTCAAACATGTGTTTTTCCATGTATTTAATGATTTACTTTACCCCTAGTCTCCACGCAGACATTTTTGTGTCCGCAATTGTCAAATTCTATCTCTCTCTTCAAAATGTTACTTGTGGACCAATAAGAAATCTATTGCGCAATCTATTTCGCAATAAATGTTTAAACACAAAGCTGAGCAATAATGTTTAACATAAGCTGTCAAATTTATTGTTATTTTTTTAAATTTAACAATAAATGAAAAATGCATTGATTTTGTTTTAAAAGGACAAATAAAAAATAAAAACCGAGAATAAAATAAAATTTTCCTTAAAAAAGACAAATTAAAATGTTTATTTCTCATGTACGTTTTCTCCACCCCTTAACATAAAGTTGGAAATAAAAGCTTTTTCCTGTTATTCTGCCGACGTTATTTCTTGTGTTAGGAAATAAAAACGTCTGCGTGGAGACGTAGAGTTAAGATCTGTGGCCAATTAAATTTTAGTAATAAAAAATGTTTATAAAATTATATTTTTATACACTTCACCACAGATGTAAAGGGTATATATAAGTTTGTCATTCCGTTTGTAATTTCTACAATATTTATCTAAGACCCCAATTGAAAGGGGAGTCGATATAATGATGTCCGCTTGACCGTCTGTCTGTTGGAATCAGTTTTTAGAAAGCTTTATACATCAAATTATAGGAAATATTAATTAGGAAATCGCTAATAAAAAGGTCTATAAATCGATTGATTAATAACTGAGATATCGGCAAAAAACCTAAGATACTCCCAAAAAATCGTATTTGTTGTCGGCTTTTCTCGGCTCCTATACAAGCTAGCGACTTCGTTTTTGCACGAAAAAATCTTTATTCAAATTTCTTTTCTGAAAAAAAAAAAAAAAAAAACGGTCCACTATATCCCAGATATCGGCCAAAATACATCTTTAGACTTTTTGAAGCTCCTATATAAGCTAACAGGTTGGTCATAAATATTTTTACAAAATTTCGGTTTTTTTAATCAACCAAATTCATTCATAAACAACCGAGTTATGGGCCAAAAACTAAAAAAAAAAAGTTTAATAATATAAATACACAGAAAAATATTTATATTAAGCATTGTCTTTTTTTTTTTTTGTAATATAATGATAAACATTGTTGTTCTTGTTGTTGTTTGTATATACAGTCAGTTAGTATATATGTACATACATACATACATACAAACAAAAATATAAAAATATAAAAATATTCAATTGTTGTTGTTTATATTTTTAAAGCAATGCTTGCTGTGAATGTTTTTTTATACCCACCATCAAAAAGATGGGGGTATATTGATTTTGTCATTCCGTGTATAACATGTCAAAGGAATCATCTAAGACCCCTGGGTCCTGGTTAGATTCTGAGTCGATCTAGCTATGTCCGTCCGTCTGTCCGTCTGTTGAAAGCAGGATAATGCTCGAACGGGGCAACGTAGGGGAACTATATATACTTTTCTGCTGATATTTCTTCAACAAAAGCATGTACGAAAACGAAATTTTGTACGTACAGTTCGGAAATCGATATAAACTTGGAAACCAAAAATGGGCGTGGTCCACCCACATCCCATATAAGGTGAAAATCAACGAAATAGTGTGCAAATAGTTCAAGGACCAATGTAAACTTCCGTATAACGTAAAATTTGAAGAAGTTGATGGTGGGTATATAGATTCGGCCGGGCCGAATATATCATCCGCGCTTGTTTTCGGATTCAAATGTTCGTAGTTTGGAAAAAAAATAAGATTTATAAATGTTAAAATATGAAAGCATACGTTAAGGCGAAAATTTTATTATTTGTCGGTAAGATGGTAATATAGTAATATGTTAATATTGGGAAGGGTATCAAAGATTCGGCTCAGCCGAATCTTTTTCTAATTTCATTTTTTAATAAAATCAACGAAAATTACACTATGGTACCCGGGAACCACGGGTATTGACTAACGTTAATTTTTTTGGGTATGTACCGTAGGGTTAAATCATGTAAATAGATTCTTTTTCAAAAAAATTTCAAAATTTTTACAAAGTGCTAAAGGAAGAACTATTTTGCAATGAAAACATTTAACAGCCATTTGATTATTACATAACATTGAAGTAATGAAGAATTTTCTCCCAATGAAACGCATACAAAATTCTATTTTTCAAGGTTTTTTCAATTGTTTGTTATTTTTAATGAAAATTCAAGTTTTCCTAGTAAATATGGGTTTTAAAATTCCTTTTTTCTCCTTCCGGGGCACTATGAGAAATTGATAAAAATAACATTTACTGCTATATAAAAAGTTGTACTTGCTTGATTCAGCACAAAGATATGGTACCACCGTGTGTGAATTATTTTTCTTTAATTGACTCGGTTTAACGAATGACTCTGCTAGTCAAAGATCTCATATTATATCCCTTAGTGGCAACTGGTATACGGTCACATCAGAAAGTGAAAAGATATTCGGTGCCACCATTTTCGGCTCTTCATACACAGAAAAAAGTAAAAATGGACTTCAATTACGAAATTGCTATTATTAATTAATTTGTAATTAATTTTGCTCCAATCATCAAAATGATAATATTAATAACTAGAATAATGGATTTTATTATTACATCTTTTTCTTAAATAGATATAATGAGCTGAACATTTTTGAAAACTGACTAAATGTTTATTTTATTTCTATATTTTTATAGACAAATTTTAAAATTTTCTTTATATTTTATTAAGAGCCACCAATTTATTAAAAAACAAAAATGAAAACCAATTAGAAAATTAATTATATTAATAAATAATATTATTAAATTTCAATATAAAGTTAGTTAATAATTTTATTAAAAAATAATTTGAAATATTTTTTTCTGTGTATCCAGTTTATTGTATTGTTTAATTTCATCTAAATCAACTTCATCGTCGATTTCTTCAAATATAAAGCAAATATTGCTGTCCTTTGGTTTATTTGACAATGTGACACATAGAATATATGTTTTTTATACACATATTGGAAAACTCATTTATTAGTTAATAATAAATATAACTTAAGGAAATCGGGAGCCACCTGTAGCATTTTTATCAAAATATACTAAAACTCGTTAAAGAATTCTAGTACCTGCCACAATTTGAACAATAATTTTTTGTGCTTATAAAAATCCTATTTCAGTTCGTTTCTTGAAATACTTTTTTTTATAAAACAAGTATGAGTCATTTCATTTAAAACCAATTCACGAATTCAATTTCGCGGTCGCGTATCTTCAAAAATGGTATTTTTAAATTCGTGAAAAATATAGTATATGTAGAGGATGGAGACATTTTGAATGATCTGTGTAAATATCGTGATGGGACTCTCAATGGCTTTTAAATGTTGATATTCTTACTGAATTTCATTACATTCGGATAATTTTTGGAAGCAATTGGCGATTTTTCTGTTTTATTATAAACAGATCAATACAAATTGAAAAAATATTTATTTATTGAATAATTACAGTACAATTACAAATTATATTCTAATCGAGCGGAATAACGAAGACTATTGCTCGTTGTAGTGAAACAGACCAGAGTCTCTGATGGGAATCGAACCCACAACACCCAGAGACTGACAGACTAGCTCACTACCTACTAGGCCATCGCACAGTGTCACATTAATCGAAATTAGAACGACAAAAATACGAAAATAAAAGCTTATTGATTGAAGTAATTCTTTTCGCATTTATTAGAAAACATATCATATATTATGGAAAAAATACTTAAAATATTGGAAAGCGCGAATTATGGATTTTCAAAGTTGCAACTTTTAAAAATATTTTAATTTTATTTATTTAATTCTGTAAAGAAGTATGTTAACTTTAACTTCAGATATCTCAGTAAATACTGCAGATATTGATATGGTTCTTTTTGGTATGTAATAATAAATGTTTCCAAATTATTACATTATAATTTGCTAGGTTAAAAAATCAATACTGAAAATATTCTTTTTTATTTAAAAGAAATCTTAATATTAAAAAATATATTTTTTTGGAAATTATATTTTTAATGGAATAGAACTAAAAAGTTCCAACGAGTTCCAATTTAGAAATACGATTGTTATATAAATAACAAATATATATCTATAAAATATCTATAAAATTATATTTGAAAATATTGGCTGCGACTTTTTGCGATTTTTTAAAATATTATAATAAAATGTGCGGTACCTCATATTAGCAATGTTTTAAGAATTATTTAAACATTTTAAGGTAATGGCTGAAAATATGCTATGCAAATGTTACACTAAGATTGGTGTGATTAGATCTTGCCACGCCTACGTTTAAAATGTTCTTTATTTTAATAAATTTTATAAAAATAAATCCAAAATTCTTACACATAAAGTAATTTTTTTAGTATGGGAGTGGCAGTGATTTTATCCGTCCATTTTTAGTGGGAATGTTTACGGTCTTATCTACTAACAGAATATACAATTTCAGACCAATATCTCCAAAACTGGATTTTTGTCGTTCTAAAACTGTCAAATGTGGCACTGTGCATCGGGGCACCCTTGGAATAAATATTTCGTATTTATTATGACATTTGTTGTAGCAACTTCTAAAATATTGCGAATCCCAGAATGCCACTTACCACTGTTATAGAAAACATTTTCACCATTAACATATATATATATTTTTTTTTTAATTTTTAAAAAAATACCATTTTGCATGATATTTACCTGCGAACTAAAAATCACGAGATATGGACCATTTTGATGTTGAGAAAAAGTCATGTTATACGTCATATTAAAGGTAATTTTGATATCTTTAATAAGACATCTCAATAAATCTTATGTAATAAATACTTTGAAAGATATTTGAAATTTTGTGTCTGAAACTTTCAAACTTCAAAGCGCGATATTTCACTTGATAAAATTATCTGAAATTTTGAATTAGTCTTAGTTTTGACAAGAATAATGATTGTACCAAGTATCATCAAATCCAGAAGAGGTGAGAAAATCAGGAGGTTGGTTTTAAATGGAATGACTCGTATGTACATTAGCGTTATAACCAGGGAAACCAAAATATGCAATTGCATGTTTTTCCTGGACGTTGAATGAAGCCATCGATTAAATATTTATCCGTTTCAGAACAAATAAATCATTTTGGCATCGATTTGTTAGTGCATATTTTCGCATATTTTACCCTTAACGGCATATTTTTGCATTTGGCGATTTTTAGTGCATATTTATAGCATATCTTGTTATTTTTAGGTCATATTTAACCCTTTTAGAGCATATTTTTACATTTTAAGGATAGTTTTTTCTACCTCATGAAATGTTTTTCAAATTTGATTTTATAAAAAAATGAGAAAACAAAAAAAAAAAAAAAAAAAAGATTATAATAATTTTAAAATTAACTAATGGATACCATTTTATCGTTGTTATAAAAACATTTTTTATGAAAGCATATCGAGCCCTAACCGCGAAAATGTTGTAAGTGCAGAAAACAAAACTTTACATTAGAAGCATTTTTGTTACACATTGTTATGTGTATGAAAAATGTCACGATAAAATTACTTTACGCTTTAAATCTGAAAAGACCTGATACGTTGATGAAATTTTGACAAATGATCTAAATGGTTCTAAATTGTAGATTTTCATCAAAACACGAATTTCGAAAGTCAGTGATCGATATGATAATTTTGATAATTTCTAAACTAATAATAGTGTCTAGAATTAGATGGGTAAGAAAATAGAAGATCAATAACGTTTTTATGAGATATAGTAATCAAATTTTGACGCGGTTGATAAATTTCAGTTTTGCCTTATTTTATAACGTTGAAATATTAATAAAACCATTTGTTTTAAGAATTTTGTTAAAAAATTATACAAAATCTTTGTTTTTTAGTGCATATTTTCGCGTTTTTTTAGAGCATATATTTCGTTTTTTACTGCATATTTAATGCGCATAAAACCCATTTTTTTAGAGCATATTTTGGTTTCCCTGGTTATAACTTTTTTACATTTTTTTCAGATATCAAAATGGCACTAGCATAGTCGAATAGGCCATTGCAAATTATTAAAAAAAAAATAAGTAACATATGGACAGAGCGTAGTATTATGCAAAACAACGTGCACGTTAAATTTTAAATGTATGTCTTTTAATAACTAAACAACATTTTTCACTTTTACTAAATTAATAAAATATTTAATTTTTTTTTTTTTATTTAAAATTAATGTACTTTTTTTGAGATTTTAAAAGTCGTTTTTGTGGGTGAGGTTTTTATTCCAAAATGACCGGAACAAATTATTTTCGTAAATAACACAATTTGGTTATAGCTATAATGTACATTAGAGTGTCCCGTAGACAAAAAAACTATGCGTAAAATTAGCTTAAAATTTTTAGCCAATTATAAAAAAAAAAAAATATTTTAAAAAATTTCGCAAAAATTTTGGTCCATAAACCGTTATTTTAGTACATCATGCAAAAAAAAAATTTCGATATTTTTCTTGAAAAATGGGTATAAATTTTGTAATTTTGTTCCTTTTATGGTTAAAAATTTGCATAGTAAGTAATTTTGGTAATATATAATTTCCCAAATTTTTCCAAAAAATTGTTCATCAAAATGCCTAGCGAAACAAAATCCCATGGAAACAATTTTTAAAATATTTTTTCTATAACCAGCATAAAATTACGAATTTTTTGATACCCTTAAAAGTCTTCTAATGAATCAAAATCCCATGGAAAAAATTTTTAAAATATTAAAAAAAAAAAAAATTTCGATTAAAAAAATCGACTTTTTTTATCAAAATGTATGGGACCCATGATTTTTCAATCGCTGGTAGTGAATTGAAGACCAATTTCAAAAAAATTTTAAATAATTTTTTTGTATTAAGCTAATTTTTACGCATCGTTTGAGGGGTCTTCCTACATCGAAATCTCAAAAAAGGCATTCCTCGGGACACTCTAATATACATACAAGCTTAAACAGTTTTTTTGCTATACTGATGGGCACAGTATTTATAAAAATTATTTAAATATGTGGTATACAACATAACTCAGAAACTATTGCTCGGATAAAAAAATTATGTTTAGTTAAATTTGAGATAATATAAAAAAAATTTTTCGGGAAATATTATATACTCGAATGCCAAATAATCAAGACCTCATGGGAAAATACTGAAAGCAATTTCTTTTACTTCACGTCAAGTTCCTCTAGTCCATCTATTATTGCTTAACGGATGCCAACCAGTGATATCAATCCAGTCTTATAATTCAGACTAAATGAACTTCGAAATGGACTTAGGGTATTTTCTTCAATGTAATAAAAACGTCTTTTTCTTTTTGCTAATTAATAAACTTAGAGGCATATGAACATGTTGTTGATATTTTAGAAGCTAAGGTCAGTTTTGCAAACTTTTGCTGGTGTACGATGTAAACATCAAAAACTGGTTTATCGCCACAAAACATTTTATTTCAATTTTTCATTCACATCACATATCAAGTTTTCATCTGCCTTTATACTCACATGTATACATTCATATACATACATTCACTTACACTATGTGCATTTTCGTTAGTCGTTAGTGAATAAACATACAATTCATTCATAAAAGTGCGGGAATCTTCTCACCAACCTGTGTTTGAAAATAAAAACTTTTTTCACACTCACTCACACACACATACATATTCGAAGAGTTTTTCATTATTCCGTGCTAAATGTTGTTTGGCTCAATCATACTCTCACAGATGCATGCAACAAGAGCCATTAAAAAGAAATTCGCAAGAAAGTGCAACAACTTTAGAGTTCTAATTGAAAACTGGATTTAAATGTTGCTTATTCTGTCTTTCAATTTTATGAATGAAAACTATTCCTATTTCTTGAATAGAAATTGTACATTAAAGCAGTCTGTTGCAAATGTTATACTAAAATGAGGTGACCATTCAAATAACTAAATAAATCTAAAACAATTAACAACAAAAAATGGCGTCCAAGTTTATGAAATCGAGTCTTCACACATTTTTTCAAAATTCGTTTAAGTTTTCGAGATATCTACAAAAATATTTTGTTTATTATATTTGAGATATTTAATTAAAAAGTTTTATATGAAAAATCGAAAAGTGAATAGTGGAAAAAAAAAAAAAAAAATTCAAACACCAGACGACCTTACCATCTCCAATTTCAATGAAATTCGGTATACACACGCTCTACGTCAGTACAAAACTTAAAGTTCCTCAATATTTTTAAATTCGTTGTAGTTAAGTTTTTATCGCGGTGAAAAACTCACTTTTCGCTAAAATTTAAATCCATGTTACAAAAAATCAGAACTTTTTAGAACTTTTTTTTTTTTTTTAATAAATATATGGATTTAAATTCTTTTTTTTTTTTTTTTTTTTATATGAAGTTTTTAAAAAAATATTAAGCATCAGTTGGAGCCAAAGTTTGTTTTAATAGGACAAAAAAGTCCGAAGATAAATGGATTTAATTTTCATATATTAAAAAAAAAAAAAAAATTTCTGAAAAAAGCGATTTTTGAACCACCACAAAAAGAAGTCACCAATCACTAAATATTTTAGTAAATAATTCATTCAATTAAAAAATCTCACCAAAATGATTATATCATTTACTAAAAACTGTAAAAATATAAAAACAGAAAAATTTGTCCAATTAAAAAATTTATCAAATCAATCAAGTAGATGATTGAATGAATTAAAAATTTATATTTACTGGAATATATTTATGAAATTCAGATGCAAAATGAAGCAGCTGTGTTATTTGAAAAATATACGGTAATAAATTTTCTGTGCCCAGCTAGAAACGGTCATATATTTTTATATATGCTCCATGTATGAAAATATATGGATATATATAGTTTCATGGATGAAGAAGTATCTACTCGTATATGGAAATCTTTGCAATATAAGGATTCACATATAAAACTATATATGGACAATGTTACCATATATGGAACATACATGCGAATTTTAATTTATATATGGTGTCATATATAAAATTATTTTCAATATATGAATACATATACATACCCCTGTCAAATAATTATATGTGCAATATTTCTTTATATTTTTTTTCATTCTTACCTAATGTCCCTATTTGCAAAATTTTAGCTTCCTCTTGGCATTATATTCAAAGTACCGTTAAAATAAACATATCATTCTCTAAATTTTAATAGAAAATAATTATATGTGCAAATTGACACTTTTACTCAACAGACTTACATGAAAGCCACAGTATGAACCGTTTAACCAATTAAAGTTAAAATTAAAGTTATTTGGGGAATATTTAAAATGATTAGACCTAAAATACCAACATTTTTTTTTTTTTTTTTAATTTATAGCCAAAATATGTCACCAGGTCATGAACTGTCAGTTGAAGTGCAGAAATTATTAAAGTAAGACGACAATTTATATAAAATTCCAAAAAATGGTGTATACAGAAAATGTTTATAATAATACTGTTGAAAATTTTCAAAAAATCTGAGAAATTGCTATCATTCTAGGAGCGGTAACCCATAATCAATTGCTGATTAGCGGGACTTAAGGACATTTTTCGAAGAAAAACAACATGTGTTACAGAAAAATAAAGGCCAAATGAACGGGTTTTAATAATTGGACGTGAGCATAAAATAACGAGAGAAGAAGATATAGTCGGTCAAGCCCGACTATATGACACCCTACACCATTTCGATCCACATAATTTTGTTTTTACGTATATGTATACAACATACTTGTGTTAAATATTAACATAATACTAACATTTGTATGGGATTTATGCATGTTAGTGATTTTCGGGAGAGGAGTTTGTATGGGAGCTATGGTCAGTTATGGACCGATCTTCATGAAATTTGGCAGACTGATTTTTGCTGATATAAAACTTATTTGTACTAAATTTCATTAAAATATTCCTATTTTTAAGGTATCTGTAAGTGTTAAAACTCTATTCCGGGAGGACATTTGTATGGGGACTAGGTGAAATAATGGGCCGATCATAACCAAATTCAATAGGCTTCGTCCTTGTGTTGAAAAAAGCATATGTACCAAATTTGATCAAATTATCTTCAAAATTGCGACCTGTACTTTGCGCACAAGCTTTACATGGACAGCCAGCCAGCCAGCCAGCCAGCCGACCAGACGGACGGACGGACGGACGGACATCATTAAATCGACTCAGAAAATGATTCTGAGTCGAACGGTATACTTCAAGGTGGGGGTCGGAAGATTTTTTCTCTGCGTTACAACTTCTGCACAAACACATAATACCCCAACCACCTTTGGTGGTGTAGGGTATAATAAAAGAGGTTTTAGATTAAAATTATGACCTTAGGGTGGCAAAAACATAACAAATAGAGCGGTACAAAAATCCACACGCAGGATTTTATGATAAATATAATTTTTTGGTTAAAAACTTTAATTACACCATGAGTTCATGTGCATAAGGAATGAAAAATATTATATTTAAATTATCCAAGTGTTTATTAAAAATATTACATGGGTATTCGACGTCTACAAAAGACATACTTGAAGCGTAATCATAGTGTCGGATCGTACATAATATAAGTCAATTTTAGTTCTAGATAGAAGTTAAAAATACTTATTGGACGTAGCTAAATTAATTCACAGCACAACATAAATTTACTAGACAAAAAATCCAATAGCTTCGTTGATGAATTTCCTACAAAAATTAAATTTTTCAGTAAATTAATGTGACGATGTTACTATATTGGGCCTCAAAATCGGTTTTTAAGTCACAAAGTATTATATTTCTGCAGCGACCAGTAATGATCCTCAGACCTTCATGACATAAGGATTTCCAAAGAATACTGTATGCTGAGATATATTTAGATTCAGAGCTATATGACAATATCAAATGCTTCATATTGATTTTGTATAAGTACACTACATTTTTGACCTATATATATGTAAAGGAAAAAGGACGAATCGGTATAACGAAGAATGCATCTGGTAACGTTATATTAGGATAACACAATTCCTTAACAGCTTTCATGAATATTGAAAATTAACTTTATTTAAATAAAGGATTTTTATAAAATTCTTATCGTGCACATATAATTATTTTCTATGAACAATTTTAAAATCAAATAAATTTTGCCACAAAATACACATAAGAAATAAATTTTTCATTTGACTTATAAAGCTCTAATAAACATTAAAAATATAAAAAAGATTTGAATTTGAAAATCCTATTTTTGAAGAAAATAAATTACTTTATAGGTATGCACATATAATTATTTGACTGGGGTATGTAAATCATCTAGAAAATATATTCATCCAATTTAGGCCCTAAAAAGAAAACAATAATTTTGTTGCTTTTTTCCATATATGAATTCATATACGACCCAGGCCATAGCATTTATTCGATATCATTTAAAATACAGATGCTACTAAAAATAACTGATCCTATTAACCTTCGTTAACTAATTTTGCTATTTCAACAATAGTTAATTCATACAACACATAGGTTATAATACGTAGTATATTGGAAGGTTCCTCTGATAAAGTGTTAAATAAAAACAACAATTTGAAATTTAAAAAGATAAAATTAAATTTTTCTGAAATTAGAACATTGATATTTTGATACTTGAATTAAATAAAAAAAAAATAAATCCATATTCAAAAAAAAAAATTTATTGATAATTTCAATTAATAAGCATTTTATACAAGTTTTTCGCTTAGTTAATCATGAACATGATGTTAAGATGGCAAATAAATATTTGTACTGTATTGGACTTATCTCTTATTATTTTTTTCTCATTATTTCTCACGAATTAGATATATGAATATCTGCATATAAATACTTCCGAGATGATTTAATGTATTTTTGATGAGAATATTTGATTTGAGTGATGACTTATGTTCTACTCTTGGAGAAAATATCTTCCAGGTAAAAATTTTAATTATTTTATAAGGATCCACAAATGGAGTTTATAGCTCATCAAAAAATAAACAATAATTTGATAATCATAATTTATTTGTCATTTTATTCACCTTAGGCAGGTCGCAAAGAATTCCAAGAAGATGGATGGTTGTATTTGCTGCATTTTTTGTTGTTTAAAAAATATATTGGTTGCCAATTCGAAATTATTTTTAAATAATCTAATTAAATACATTACAAAAAAAGTACTGCACGTTTCCTTTGAGTCAAAGAGTAGGTATGTTATTACAATGCATAAATGGTTTAAATTTTCAAAATATGTATTTATTATCACAATATATTTGTTGTATGTTTTGTTTTCTTTTTTGTTTTAAATAAAAATTACAATAAAAAATTGTGTATATTATTTATCATTCACAATAGAGATTTTGAATATATATGTACGAATATATGTTAAAATATATGTTCATATATCTCCATATATCCTCAATTTTCGGATCCAAACATATATGAAACTACATATATGATCCATACATAATATTTTTAGCTGGGTGACCATAAAAACTAAATTACAATATATATATGTTAAAATATATGTTCATATATCTCCATATATCCTCAATTTTCGGATCCAAACATATATGAAACTACATATATGATCCATACATAATATTTTTAGCTGGGTGACCATAAAAACTAAATTACAATGAGTTTTAAATTTTGAAGAACTTAAACATTTGTATTGACGTATTGAGATTTTATCAAATCGGTGGTGGTGAGGTCAAAAATTGTTTTTTTTTCTGTTCAAAAATTTTTGTTTTCACCCAATGGAAAAAATTATGTTTAAAAAATATTTGAGAACCATTTGAGGATCTTGTGGCAGTAGATAAAACCTCAAAACCTCAATTATTTGCCTCAAATCAAAGGATATTAAATTACCGTTATTGTTGGGAACCAAGATGTCTCCACGCTTTCTATTTAAAGTGTCAAACTTATTTTACTCCTACAATAATGATGCAGTCAAATCCGCTAATTGTTTTAGTAAATTCAAATCACTAATCGAATCATTCACTTCAGTTAGTCGAAGAATTGTGAGACAAATACCAACCTTTGTGCATTTCCATAAATTATTCGATTATATAGCTCGAAATAAAATTTGGAATATTGTTTCTGTATTTTTACGTAATTTAGAACATAATCCAATCATTAGAATATTATGGAAATAGACTTTTAAGCGACGTCAATAACTAAAGGTCATTATGACAGCACATTACACATGAAATCAATCATGAGAAACGAATACTATCTTTGAATTAAGCCCCCCAAATTACATTAAAATTAGTTCTAATCTATTTATGTAACAACTTTTTACGAATTCGACCGATAACAAAGATTCCATTTAGAACACCATTCGCATATTTATACACTACACCACCATAGGTGGTTGGGTTATTATTTGTTTGTGCAAATATGGTAATGCAGAAAAAAATCTTCCGACCCCCACCTTAAAGTATACCGTTCGACTCAAAATGTCCGTCCGTCTGGTCGGCTGGCTGGCTGACCATGTAAAGCTTTTGCGCAAAGTACAGATCGCAATTTTGAAGATAATTTTATGAAATTTGGTACATATGATTTTTTTGATCATGATCGGCCTATTATTTATCCTGACCCCCATACAAATGTCCTCCCGAAATAGAGTTTTAACACTCACAAATAAGTTTTATGTAAGTATGTATAAATCCGTATGACAAATTTCGTGATCAGTCCGTAATTGACTATAGTTCCCACATAAAACCTTTTTTCGAAAATCACTTTAACGTGCATAAATCCAAATTTTAGTATCAACTTAATATTCGACAAAAATAACAATTTTATAAGTATAAGTGACAGTACAAAATTTTATGAAGATCGGTTCATAATTTACCATAGCTCCCATATAAGACCCAACTTCGGGAATCACCCAAAAGTGCATAAATTTCGATGTAATATTCTGTAGTAGTAATTTTTATTTTATACTTAATACAAGTATAGTTCCATAATTGGACCCTTCCCGAATTTTGGTACACGTAGGTAATGGTGTAGGGTATCATATGGTCGGGCTTTACCGACTATATCTTTTTCTCTCGTTTTTATTGGCATCATTTTTACCGTATTGAGACGTTCAAAATGTAAATAGAAATTAATTTTTATTATTTTAGTTTTATTTAAAACTTATTTTCTTAATGATAAGACAATACGTAATTTTACATATGACTGAAAATAATATTTAATACAATGACACAGCTAAGGTTTACATTTTTACAGGTTTTTAGTTTTGGAAACACACATAGTAAAACTAGCTGTGTTCGCGTACCTGATATTTTGTGATAATTATCACAAAATTTTGCTGGAAGTTACTAAATCGCGTTCGTTTACTTTAAAAATCTTGCAATTGAGAGCAAGAGAGAGACAAAATTTGACAGTCCATTGAAAGGGAAATTGATGAAAGTTGCTGGCTATTTTTCTTCCATCAGCAGAACATAGGATGAAAAAACATATGATCATTTGTTTACAAATGTAAACGAAGAAAATCAATATAAAAACTCAAATTCTATGAAAAGTTAGAAAAATAAATGTAGTAAAATATTATACAAATACTTACAATTCATATTTGTTTAGATTTATGTTAAAAAATTAGATAAAAATTAATTTATAAAAGTTTTTATTTTCTGTTGGAAATCATTTTAAGAGATGCTATGTTAGCGGTTTTAGTTAAGGATTTACAGCCTTTTTTTTATTGTTTTGGTTTAAAATTACACTGCCGCTCACTTGAATACGACACATACAAAAATTGCTTTTGGCATTTAATATTTCGCTAGTGAATAGTAACTAAAGCTAACTTTTTTAAATTTAAATTAAACTTTATTTACACGATATATTATAATTCATAATAATTCAAGAATATGTGTTAAAAACAAAAAAATTAAAATAATGACTAAAAGTATTGGCTCATCACATTACGACATATAGCTTAAAATTCAATAAAAGCTTAAATTTTCGAACTTTTTCAATAAAAACTTAACAATTTTTTATTTCTTGGTTATTTTAGTAATGTGTACTACCTCCTTTATTAGAGATAACCTCAAAAATGCGGTTTGGAATTGACTCATAAAGGCTTTTTATGTAATCCAAAGAAATCGTACTCCTTTGTTAATGGCTTCAATTAGGTCGAATTTTGTTTCATACTGTTTCCCAGATTCATACACTTTACGAGCTAACCATCCCCATACATTTTCCATTATATTTAAATCCGGGGAGTATGGCAGCCAATCAAGTAATGTCACATTTTGTTTTCTAATCCAGTTTTTAACCACATTTGCAGTATGATTAGGTGCATTATCATGTTGATATATCCATGATATAGAGCTAAAAATATTGGTGCTTTTTCCAGAACAGTAATATACGAATTCGCGTTAATTTTTGAAGTAAAATATTGCAAATCGCTTGTTCCATAGTAGGAAACTGAACCCCACACCTCCAGCACAAGTAAGATGACGCTCCAAATAAATTTCAAATCGTGAAAATAATAACTGTAGCCATCTGGTCCTTCTAAATTGATTTTTTTTTTTCATCGGAAAATACTACTCTGTGCCATTGCTTTTCCCATGTCATATGATGCCGGCTAAAATGTAGTCTTGTTTCTTTTCGAGATAGATTAAGGGGTGGCTTCTTTTTAATTTTTAATCGTTTAAGATTAGTAGCTTTTTGTATTACACGTTTTACTGTTGCTAAGCTTGCTTTAACACCATTTTTTTCTTTGATTTTTGCAGCAGAGTCTTGGGAGTTTGAAGCACTTATGATATTGCTCTTCTAGTATAGGTACCTCCTTTCATATTTTTTCCATAATTGCATGGATTACGAACATAATTACTGACCACACAACGAGTTCGACCAATTTTATTTTCTATTTGGCTAATATTTAGTCCACATTCCTTATACGCTTTGATTTTGCCAATTTCCTTATTTGACAACGCTTTTTTTCTTCCTATTTTGTAGGAATTCAAAACAAACTAGTTCAATTTTTATTAAAATCAATAAAAAAAAATACTTTTTAGATGGTACTTTCTTACAAAATAAAATAGAATAAGAAAAATGTCGTATTCTGATGAGCTAAAAAAATCACTATTTTTTTAATGAAGTTATATTAACTTTATTAAATTTATAAAATCAGTCTTTAAAAATTCTTTGTTAACATCAAACTGAAACTGTAAAAACTTTAAATGAATTTTATGAATTTTGAGAGGGAAACCGGAAAATCTGAATAACATTTATGTCGTATTCAGATGAGCGGCAGTGTATATTTTAGTGAATCAACTTTTAATTTGATATATTTAATATTACTAATATTTTACTTTTATATTGTTAAAAAAAAATAATAAAAATACTATGTTTTTATTTTTATACATACACCCAGAGAAATATCAATCACATACGTGTTGAAAACGATACCATTCTGTGTCAATAGTGAATCTACACCGTATGTGTTTAAATTAAACACTACGTGTTCAATTCTTATTGAAAATTGATACCTAATTGGCACCAAGTTGAAACCATTTCGGTATCAAATTGTTAAATTACATGTATATTTTCTATTAAATTTGTTAACGAAAGGTATTAAAAAGCTGTTACCGTAAATTACCAATGTGACAACAACCGTTGTTGATTTTGAATCGAATTTTTTCCCTTAGTGTAGATTAGCGTTTTTTTTTTTTTTTTTTTTAATTTAATGAGGGGACATTACTTTTTGTTGTTTATAAACAAAAACCTACAAAAATTTTCAAAATGTTTTTCGCGTACTTTTTTTAATATTTTTTTTTTTTAATTTGAGAGTAAATCTCTCAAAAAGTTGCTGGATAAATCTTGCTGGAAAGTACGCAAACACACCTACTGTATACTCAAGTTTTTCCCATCGCGCCAAATTTCTTCTTAAAGTATCAAAGGATTTACAATAGAAAAATATGAAATATTTACAAAGATGAAAGCTGATATAATAACCGCATTTTTTACCTAGAATAAGCGGTATAAAACAAAGCATAAAAGAAATGCAACAAATTTTTTTTATATATTTTGGATCAGTACATTTTAATCCATATATTTTAGGTGAAGATATGTGCATACAATAATATGTTGGTTACCTTAATCAGTCAGTAAACTTTACGTTACAACTTGTATGAACTAATTTATACCATTTCAAACCCTACACGTATTCAATGGTATTCTTAATCCAGAACATTAAATAACACATTAATATAAACTGGAAACAAAGTATGACAATCTTTATCCTTTGCATTATTTTTTTAAATATCAAAGCCACTTGCAAATGAATGAAAATATTATTTTGTTCTTGCAACAAAACGAAATATTTATCCTGGTTTTAGTTGGATTGTAATAAATATTTTACAGCGAATTTAATAAAGAATAGGGTGCATATAACTTGACTCAATTTATAAAAAATATGTTTAAAAGAATATTGCAATTTAAAACAACATTGTATTTTCTTACTTCAATAAACTCGTAATAAATATAAAAGAACATTCAAATACAGGTGTATGCCATCAGTTAACTATAACACCCTTTTTATACTTTTCTTTTTATTATTTTTAGTTTTTATTATAGCTATAACTTTTTATACGAGAATTTAAAAAAACACTGACAAAGCTATTATTAAGGTTGGCTTCAACTACCGGTTTAAGTAATCATTTAAAAGTTATATTTATATTCGAAAATTTGTTTATATGGTAAAGGGTTGATTAAACTAGCACGGACATTAATACCTAATTAACGTAAAATCATTACAGATGTGTTATATTTAACACCATATATAGTTGAAATTATTTTCATAAGAGGAAAGATTTTTTTTTTTCATATTTTTTCAAAAGATCAATATGAACATTTAATTTTGTAATAAAGGTCTTAAAAAGATGCATTTAACATTCATATGTATCCCGGCTAAAACTTGGTAATGGCATGTAGTTACTTTTCAATGACATAACATACCGTCTACATTACACAGAGTTTTTGAAAAACTACTTTTTATTGGATTTTTTTCCAGTTTACCAATTAATATATTTAAAGATGGAATAAATATGTGTCGAAACAACATTAGCTTATGAATTAATTTTTAATCTAAAATAGTTTTTAAAAGCTTTCCAAGTTTAAAATTAAAAAAACGAGAAAGAAAGATATAGTCGGTCAAGTCCGACCACATGATACACTACACCATTGTGTATGAGCAAAAAAATTTGGGAAGGGGACTTATATTAGACCTGTGGCCAATTGTAGACCAACACTTTTACGAAATGTAAAATAAAATATACAAATACATAATAATGCGTTGATACACCCAGAGAAATATCAATCACATACGTGTTGAAAACGATACCATTCTGTGTCAATAGTGAATCTACACCGTATGTGTTTAAATTAAACACTGCGTGTTCAATTCTTATTGAAAATCGATACCCAATTGGCACCAAGATGAAACCATTTCGGTATCAAATTGTTAAATTACATATGTTTTCTATTAAATTTGTTAACGAAAGGTATTAAAAAGCTGTTACCGTAAATTGCCAATGTGAGCACAACCGTTGTTGATGAATCGAATTTTTTCCCTTAGTGTACTAACATCTATATGATTTTATGCTCTTTAGGGCGATTCCCGGAAGTGGGTTTATATGGGAGCTATTGTAAATTATGGGACGATTCTCATAAAATTTGGCAATATTGATTCTACTTATATAAAACTTATTTGTGTCGAATATTAATTTGATACTAACATTCGTTATGGACGTTAATGAAATTTCCGATCTTCATGAAATTTGGCACAAAGATTAACACTTATTCAAAACTACTTTGCATCGAATTTCATTGAAATATTGGTATATATAAGGCATTTATGACTACAAAAACCCTGTTTCGGGAGAACTTTTTTTATGGGGGCTAAGTGAAATAATGGATCATAACCATTTTCAATAGGTTTCGTCCTTGTGTCAAAATAACTTTTCGTGCCAAATTTCATCAAGATATCTTCAAAATTGCGAACTATACTTTGTTCACAAGGTTTTCATGGACAGCCAGCCAGACGGACGGACATCGTGAAATCGGCACAAAAAGTGATTCTGAGTCGAACTTTATACTTTAAAGTGGGGGTTCGATCAGTTTTTCTGTGCGTTACAAACATCAGCACAAACACATAGTACCCCAACCACCTATGGTGGTGTATATCTTTATATTTTTTATATCTTATTAGTAACTTAAAATAAAACTAAGTATATCCTCTTGTTTTAACTTATAATAACTTCCGTAATACTTTAAAATCAATGAGTTATTGATCAACTAAAAAGTAATCTGTTATATTAATTACATTAGGTAAGTAGTTGTCTCTAATGTCGTCACCGTGTTTAAATAATGGGTTATTCAGCTAATGTGTAATTAGTGTAAAGCCATTTATTAGCTTCTTCTTCCTGGCAACGAAAGTTTTTGCTGGGATACTAAAATATGTTCGAAATATATTGACATGAACAAGATGTTCTTGGATTTCCAATTGTTTAAAAGTGATTGGATTTATGCGTGTCTGAAATGCTGCTTCAGCACCACAAAAAGATTTTGAAACACACCGCACAGACAAAAATCGAAATAAAAACATTCTTCAAATTATCTTCAAATATAATTTTTTAGAAAGAAAACAATATATAAACAGTTTCAGGAAAATAATTGTAAAAATTATTTTTGTTTTATCTCACTGAGTCCAAAATAATTTGTGTACCAACTTAAAATTTTCTTTCTATTGTGAACAATATTTTAGCTGATAATTCTTTTATTATATACATATATAGGAAGTAGAAGTGTCCTTGTTGCTATTAAAATAAGATTTATTTTAGAATAAAATGCGTTACCTCATTTCAGGGTAGAGTTGGGTTTATTAGTTCAATGAATTGACCGCTCTTTTTGGTTCAATTTAATTTAAATTAAATTAAATTTTAGTAAACATTTCCCATAATGAGCTGTTTCATTAAAAGACAACTGAGAGAATGAGCAAAAAGAGCAACCTAGTTCAACATGTCTGTTTACTGAAAACCATTCACTTAATAAGTTGTTTCTGTTTTCTGCAAACATAATAAAATAAATAGCCTAAAAGTAAACACTAATCATAACATTATTAAATTCTTGAATGAATTTTTTATATGCAACGTTTCAAAAGAAGAAGCAAAATGTTAAAATGAAAAAATGAGCGCTAAAGAAAATTACTCATACGTTTTGCAATAACAGCTCAGTATTGAGCTAAAAGCGCTCAGAAAAATGAACGATTCACTTAGCTCAGTTGAGTGAATCGTTCAATTGAACTAGTTTGGTCATGAACTACACAACTCTATTTCAGGGTGTATAGAAGGTAGAAGTTTACAATACAAGTCTGTAGATTTATAAATAGTTTTGATTACTTAAGTTTCTTAATTTTAGGGGATATGAAGGTATGCGTGTCCTTGCACCGTATAAAACTTCGCGTATATCAATTTTAAGTCTAAAATAACATGCGTACTAAATTTACGACAGCTTCTTCAAAACAATTACACATATAATAAATAATTAAATTCGCTTATATTTATCGAACGCGTCTGTTGAATGTCAAATACACTATCGAGATATTAAAATTCTTCATCCAATAGTCTTTTGCTCAGATTTCTAAGAAATTCCTCAACAATTTAACTAACATAAAAATCTAAATTTCAACAGTTTTAAAATCTATTTAGTTTAAAATTAATGACAAATTTACGAAATAAATATTGTACATCAATTCTGGAAGCACACAAATTTGGATAAACTTTAAAGATAAATAAAAAAAATAAAGTTTTCCTCAAAATTATCAAATTCGAAATAGCTTAAATTAATGCCAAATAATTTTTATTTCAGAAAAATCTTTTGTTTTTTAGAATATTCGTGGCAGTTTTTTTAATTAAGTGCATTTCTTCTTCAATAATTATATTAAATCTGATTCCAAAATGTATTTCAAAATTTATATTTCACAAATATTTATGGAATTTGTGGGAAACAAAATTTAAGCTTATGTTTAACAACTTCTTAAATTTAGCCTGATTTAAAAATAACATTTGATATACACACAGAAAAGAGATTCTTTGTCACAACAGAATTTTTAGCCAATCGAATTTGGTCGGTTCCAACAACTAACATACAATTCGATTGGAATTACTGAATATATTTGGTACTCGCAAATGTTTTTTAAAAACGATTCGGTAAAAAATAAAAATACAAAATTGCTATTGTGAATTAATAATCAAATTATTTGACTTTTTGTTTTAAAAATGTTTTTTATATTTATATTTTTTATATGCAACGAGGATACAAAAAATTAAAAGCTTACAGCAAATATGTAGATAGACATCTTCATGAGAATTAATGGTGTATTATATTAAAATGGTCCTTAAAGATCTAAAGGAATAATTAAAGATTTCATAGCCACATATATCCCGAGAGCATTGTTTATATGAAAAACTAGTGCATCTATATCACTGCAATGCCTGTAAATTTCCAGTTACATCTAAAAACAATGGATAACAGTGTCCTTAACAAAAATATAAAACTAAATTAACTAAATCGAAAAGATAATGGTAAATTTTAAATCTGATATGGGAAAATGCTTACCAATTTATTGAATTTAAAAATTATCTTGGACATGCTCCAGTTATCTCTACATGGATACAAAAAATATGTCACAGGACTTTGTAAGCTACAACTTTTGAAAAAAAAAAAAAACCATGCCGTTTTAAGTTAGTTTCTTGGACATTAAAATGTAAAACTTATTTCGTTTTAAATAATATACATTTTATTTTAATATAATTTTTTACAAAGAATGTCAAATATATTTTTGGTTTCTATTGGTTCGAAACACCGAATTTCAATTTGGAGTATAATAGAACTATTGATAGCTGCAACAGAATTTTTAGTTCAAAAGTGAATATTGTTCATACAAACAATATTACGATTACAACTACCAATGTATTTTTTCAGAACATGCTTATAATTCAGTAGTTCCTCCCAAATTAGATACATTTACTACAACCTTCACACATTGACACAGATAACCAATATTATTATAAACGAAATTGTTATTTGATTATAATCATTATTTTACCTCCATTAATATTATAAATCTGTTCTATTCATATAGTTTCAATAACTACAGTACAATTTAGGTTTAAGGAATTAAAATTTATTGATTGTAATCGTTTTCTAACCATTCCTTTTTCTGTGTGTAAAATTAAATGAAACTTGAGCATCGACTAAGTTTTGAGAAATGCACTAACACGAATATTATCATATTTCAAACGTTTGATTTTGGATGGAATGGGGCTAATTTGTTAGTCCAAAATTGCAGTAGGTCATCCTCAAGTTGTAACATCACAAGTGAGTCGTGAAGCAAAACCTTATAGAAACCTCTACTCTAGCTGAATTACGCGTTTCTTCAGAACGGGACATCAACCATTGGATTCATTTCTGGCATCCAAAGATAAACAGTAGTTTTACTATTGAATCCATAAATTACCAGAAAGTTGGGTATCTTCCGATGGACAATATTTTAATGAAATACATACACAGAGAAAACAGTTTGGTTGACACTACCGAATTTTTCGCCAATCGAATTTTGTCGGTTGCACGTACTATCTTATAATTCGATTGGGAGTACTGAATAATACGGTAGGTACAACTGAACTACAAATCGTAATTCGGTTACGATTATGATAATATTCTACAAATTATAGATATGAATATAAGAGCGCCTAAAAAAAAAAACATATATTTTTTTTAAATAATACGTTTTTTTATTTTGTTAAATAACAATAGTACATGTTTGTATGTTGGAAATAGAAAAAAGGCATATTAAAATTCCTTTTGTACACAAGTGCAAGCCACAGTGCTTTCCAGAATAACTTACATATTGAAGCCTCGTAAAGGATGTTGCTAATAAGAATTTGCATAAATATACTTCTAATAAACAAATGAACGAATTTAAGGTATGGAGTGATGTTGCTTGACATGGTGCAGAGGAAGAACTTCGAAAGCTTCAATTTTTCAATATATTGACAAAATTAGCTACATATGTAGTAAACATTAATTAAAGATATCATAATAATTTTATTGGTAGTTTCTATGTACTTGTTTATAAGTCCGTTTGCGATAAGAACAATCCTAGTGAAACAAATTGAGCATTTATCGATGACGAAGCCAAATCTTGACAGTAAGTTCCCACAACATTCGGTATAAATAATGTAATTTCTTGATATTTAACTGCTTTAATTAAAAGATCATGGAAAAAGTTTAAAAATCCTTTAAGTACAATTAAATGGATACAATATTTCTTTTTGTACCTTTATTCTCACTTTAACGATAGTTTGCTGTTATTCTTCAGACTTCTAAGCATATACTTGGTTAGACATTCTGCAGATGGTGATCAGTCAATTCATTCAAATCGGGATATTTGATGTACATGGGTTCTTGTAACTATAAAACATAGCAAATATTTTAGCTTTTACACCTCAAGATTTAACATACATTGTATACTTACAACCAAATCTACACGATTCAACTAATTAAATAGCACGAGTTTATACTTTAATTGTACTTAAAGGATTTTTAAAAAAAGCAAAGAAAAATTAAAAATATTTTCTTATAAATAATTTAAGTTCAAATGTCAAAAATATATAAATAAATTTCGATTGGAAACACCGAATGCAGTTTTTTATCTTTATTAACTACAAAATTTCTTACATATCACAAACTAAATGGTTGTAGTTACCAATTTGAACTTTTGAAATTCGGTTGTCCTAGTCAAATTATTTAAAAATGCTTATATTGGTTTTTCTAATTGAATTTACTCTTGAAGTAATCTCAAATCAATCGCAATAATCATTAAATTATTACAAGAAAAAAAATATTGCTATATTTATAATTTGTTAATAATAGTAATTAAATATTGGCTAGATTTATGAAATAATATATTGTTGTAACCCTTTTCCAACAGTTTTTTTCTGTGTGTGTAGTAACTTTATCTTGCAATAAACACTTATTCTTTATTAAAAAATTACAATTAATGCATCAACCCAATATAACAAAGTTTGTACAAAAATCTTTAAAATTTATTAAACATTAAAATATGCATCTCACAATCAATTTTAATATTGAGATTTGTTTTTGTTCCATTTGATCCAAAGAGATTTTTTTTGTACATGTATGTATTTTTAATTGAATAAATAATTGTTGCCTTAAGCACATGCTACAAAAACTAACTACTCGTTTGTATATTGTTCGAATAATTAAACGCACTAGTTGAAAAGCATTGACGCGGTGTTCATAAAATCTGTGCGTGGGGCGTGATTTTTTTTTTTTAGTTTCTGTTTATTGCATATTCTAAATGTGTACACAACAAATGTTTCTATATTATTTACGAGAACATAACTATTGCAGGAAAATGCATATGTACTTACTACATAGTGCACAAGTATGTGTATTAAGCCGACTCACTTTTTATGAGAAGAAAATAATACTTTTTCAAAAATGGTCCCAAAAATAGATCCAAAACATCATTTAGGGAATTGTCAAAAACACTTTTACCTTCGAGTCGTCTTAATGTAAATTCATACCTTCTGGATGACACTTCTTCCCGACGGAAGATGATTTTAATGATAAGATGATTTAAAAAACTAAATAAAACAAGCGCGAATGTTATATTCGGCTCGGCCGAATCTATATACCCACTAGGGTGATCGATTATTCGACTTTTTGGAGAAACCGGTTTTCGAATAGTTCGAATAGTTGGTATTTTAAAAAAACCTTTTGCACTTTTTTAAATTCAGAAAAAACCGGTTAACCGGTTTTTTTGCAGAAGTTAATATTTCTATCAAAAGACTACATTTCTTAAAGAAAAATCAATAAATCTTTTTTATTTTTGGAAATTACTATTAACCCATTAAGAACGAGAAACAAAGATATAGTCGGTCAAGACCGAAAATACCCTACACCATTGTGTGCATCAAAATTCGAGGAGGGGTCTTTTTTTAGATCGGTGAAATTGTGGACCAGTACTATGGTCAATTATGGACCGATCTTCATGAAATTCGGCACAGAAAATTAAACGTATAAGGAACTTAGATGTGCAAAAATTACTGCTACATTTAAGGGATTTATAATCGTTAAATCCCTTTTCTGGGAGGTTAATCGTATGGGTGTAATAATAAACCGATATAGGTGTAATAATAAATCAATCATAACCAATTTCAACACGCTTCGTCCTTGGACCATAAGAAATGAAAATTGCGACCTGTATTTTGATTACAAGTTTTACATGGACGGACAGACGGACATCGTTAAATCGACTTAAAGCCGATTGGTACAAACTCATAATACAGGTTATAAAATAATCATCAAAAATTATATTAACATTTACTTAGCAAAAACAGAAACCATGGGTTAATACGGAAAAAGCCAGAATCAATTTTATTGAAACGATTCTGCAGGTGAAACTTTTTTAAAACAAAATCTTTGAAGAACAATTTCTTCGTTGAATAAAAAAAAACTAAAACATTTAAATTAGGTTGCAAAAATATTAGAGGTGTTACAATAGATAAAACAAATTTCATTCTATTTATTATTTATTTATTTAACATTAAACTATATTTTTAAGACATTAGAAATCATACTTTATGAAGATTAAAAAAATAATTATAAATTTCAAATCAAATATCAAAATTTAGTGCATGGTTTTTGAAATAAAAAGGTATTTTTAAAACCGGTTTTTTGTGTTTAAAAAAACCGGTCTATTCGACATTCGAAAATTGAACATTTTGAAAAAACCGACAGCACATTGACTGAAAAAACCGGTTTAAAAACCGGTTGGAAAACCGAGTCGATCACCCTAATACCCACCATCAACTTTTTCACTTTTACGTTTTATGGGAGGTGGGCGGTAAAGTAGGTCTACCACGCCCATTTTTGGTTTCCAAGTTTATATCGACCCTCAAACTATTTATACAAAATTTCGTTGTCATACATGCTTTTGTTTAAGAGATATCAGCAGAAAAGTATGAAACGGACACCTTGTATTTCTAGTTTTAAGCCCATAACTTTTTTTTATTAACCGATTTAGCCCATTTTTAATCCTAAACAAACCTTATATAAGATAAATATTTGTGCCAAATACGTTGCCCCGTTCGAGTCCTATCCTGCTTTCAACAGACGGACGGACATAGCTGGATCGACTCAGAATCTAACCTCTATGGGGTCTTAAATGATTCCTTCGACATGTTACACACGGAATGACAAAATCAATATACCCCCCCATCTTTTTGATGGTGGGTATAAAAAGAAATCACAACCGGTGAGTAAAGTTTTTTGTCCGAATTGCTTTAAAAGTTTTTTTTATTATCAGGACAAATATTGGGTATAAGGTAGTGCTATGGTACTTATTTTGAAGTCCATAAATAGTTATAACCCTAATGTATATGCTTGGCTTTTCGAAAGAAGTTACGTAAATTCTTCAGTAAATGGCTAATTTAAATATATAAAGTGTTAATGGTGAAAAGGAATTGAAGATAATTAATAAATAAATTTTGCAAATGTACGTGATTTAGGTGTATTAATAAATAATTAAATTGGCTATTGCAATTAAAATACAGTTAAATAGTATTTACAATGAATAATGTACTAATAAATGACATCGTAGTTTTTACATAAATTTTAGGATATTGGATTTATGTCAAATAATTAATTCATATTAATTAAAAGAAATAAAAAAATATTGGAGGAATAGGCATAACGGTTCAATGTTATTTTTCTTTTTTTTAATGGCGGAATAATTAAAAAACAAACGTTGTTTGACACCCACACGTACAATCAAAAAAACAAAAAACAATTTAGATGAAGTAAAAAGCAATATTTTATAATTTTCTTAAATTCTAAACTTTATCTAGAGGAATAAAAAAAGTAAATGTACAAAATTTTAAGAAAGCACGACTATTTTTAGCTAAAAATATTTCAAGAATTTTTATTGTGATTTACATACAAATAATGGTGTTCAAAACATTTGAAAACCAACTTCTAACATTGAGAGTGTGGGATTCAAAAATTTAAATTTAAATAATTATGGAATTTCGGAACGCCTGTTCCGATTACAATGCAATTTCACACAGTGATAGTAAAGGTATGGACAAGTTTTAGTTGTGAGCTTGGATTATATATGCTTACCGGGAGCGGGTCCACAGGGTCAACAGGAATCCAGCAATTCCCCAAAAAAAAAAATATATATATATATATATATATAAAGTAGAAGTTTAAGTTTTGTGATTGGATCATATATACTTACCGGGGGCAGGTCCACAGGGTCCCAAAGTTATGAACACATCGGTTATGAACATTTTTAAAAACAATCCTGATTCGTTATACCTTAATCGATTTCAAGGTCTATAAAAAGATAACTTACCTACATTAGTGAAGTTATTTCGCTACAGCGGGTCCAAATTCACCCGATTTCCTGATAATATTTTTATTTTATTAACAACAAATAAAAAAAATTATGCAAAGGAAAACATTTTTAAAAATCAAAAGTTATATATGTATTTAAATTTGAATTATGAAAAATTCATTTTTTTTTTTTTTTTTTTTGGCAAAAAAGTAGTTAGATTCTTTTTTAGCTATAAAAAAATTTTATTTTTATTTTTTTACATAGTCTAATGTATTTCAAGTTTTTTGCAATTTAAATTTTTTTTCTCTCCGATATCGGTTCGGAAGATGTAGCTAAAAAAAGTAAAAATTCCTTTTTTGGAAATTTTTGAAAGTGTTTTCTTTTTTTTTTGGGAATTGCAAGTTTTTTGTTAACAAATGCATAAAGTAAATAATACCTAAAATCAAGCATCAAAAAATCTACTCAGGGGTGAAATTTCATTCAAAAATATCCACTAACAAAATTTTATTACAAATTAATAATATGCACAAAATCTCAAATCAATCCTTCTTCGGATTTTTTTTTTTTTTGCAAAAAGTTTAACAAATTTTGGTATTATAAAAATTTATATATATATTTGAAAAGAAGTCAAAATTTCCGAAACAAATCATTAATTCTTTTTTTTTATTTTTGAATCCCAAAAGTAAATGAATTTGGAGAAATACCCATATGTACTATACAGTCATAGTCATATAAATATATATACACATTTGAAAATTTTTCGAAAATTTGAAAAAGAAGTCAAATATTTTTGTTGTTATAAAATGTTTTGAAATAGTTATTTTGTTGTTGTAAAGTAAAAATCGCGATATTTATTTCTGATATTGAAAGAAAAATTCGTACACATTTTTTATACTTCATAATTATTTACACAGCTTTAAAAGTCAATTATTTACGTTTAACTTTTCTAAAGATGATCCCAAATCTTGTCAATAAGATAGTGTAAAATCTTTTGACACAAACTTAACTTGAAAAAATTATGAAAAATCATTTAGGGCCAAGATGACATTTAAATATAGGCTCAAAATGGTACGTCGTCATTATGGTTTGAAAAAAGAAATGGGAATAGTTAAAGGATTGTATAGTCCTTAGTTAAAAGATATCATTACATGCAAATAAAAACAGTTTAAAGAGAAATTAGAAAAATCGCTCAGAAAAATTTAACATCGCTTAGAAAATGTACAAAAATTTCTGCAATCGTTGGTATGTTTGGCGAGAATGTATGATTTCTAGAAAGGTTATTACGAGTATGTTCGCATCACAGAAAGTGAAATTCAATATTTGCACAATCGTTTTTTTGTTATATAAAATACGATTTCTAAATATTACCAGACTATAATATTTTTGGTTTTACTTGTGTATTGAATTTTCTATGTAATTAAAAAAAAAATCATTTTTTTTTTTTCTAAAATCGCGAGTTTTGCAATAGGAAAATAATTGTAGAACCAATAAATTTTACTTTTTATAATGCAAACATCATAACCTTTCTAAATATCATACTTTCTTGAACAAATAGATGACTACTGAGAATTTTGCAAATATTTGAAACGATGATACATTTTTATAACAGATTTTCGATAAATTCTCTTCCAAATGTTTCTATATTCAACCGATTTAATTTTTTCTTTGCCAGATTCATATTCAGTATTTACATGAATACAAAAACGTTGCTAAAATTGGAAAAACTAGGAATTCTCATTTGAAATTTATATCATATATGAAGGTTTCTATAGGGAATATAATGACATCAAAAACACAATTAAAGAAATCCTGAAATCTAGGGTTTTTAATATGGACCCTCATTATACATTTTCATAATTTCGTTAAGTTAATTACAAACAAAACTTTTATTTTTTTGCATTCTTTAATAAAATGTATTATAAAATGACTGCGTTTAAAACAAACTTTACTTTTTTTCGGTAACTATTGTATTTACAACATTTTAAGAATAGAGCAAATAATTGCTCAGCCAGGCTGGGAAATTCTGGAAAAATATTTTTCAAATTTGCAGAAATTTTTATATTTTGTATAAATTTTGAATATCACTGTTGATTCATTTTACAAATAATCACATTTTAAAGCGATAATGTATTTTAGCAATGTATTTAATTGTTTTATACAATTAAATTTTGTATTTACAGTATATATATATAGATATTATTTACTTCTACTTTTCATCTAAGAATTTTTTTAAACGCCACTTGTCATACAACTGATCATAAATTTTTCTGTTTGTATATTTAAACTTATATTTGATGAAAGAAAAATCATTTCCCTCTTCATTAAATATCTTAACAATATTCTTCCATAAACAAATTATATAGAATTGACAGTAAATGCTCAAAAGCTTTAATTTACATGAAACAAACGAGCATAAAATTAGAAAAACTACAAGTCTAGTTCCTATATTTGAATTTCCTGTATTTTCAGATATGTACTTTCATCAAGGATGGTATTTTTGCTCATATAAATGACACGTACTATTAACTACTTAGATGCTGCAATACAAAACATCAGCAACATAACGAGCAACAAACACTTGGTAAACAGAACTAATTTTAATACAGAGGAAAAATTAAAAACAAATTTGTTTAAAAAAGAAAAGAAGAACTGGACAACCGGTCTTTCAAACTAATTAAAACTATGATACAAACTAAACTTGTTTAAGTTGCTGCTGTACACGATAATGATGAGGCAAAAGCAAAAGAAGATGAAACAAAATGTCCAGTAAGACAAAACTAAGTGGAACCAATATTATGAAAGCGCCAACGTGACGACAGAGAACGCGCGGATGCGCAATTGTACTTCCTGTTTATTAACGCAGATACACGAGATGAAGTAAGTATGAATGGGTACTTGGTCATCTCGTAATAAACATGCAGTCAGTGTAACATACATACTTACATATATCTATGTATATATGTTAGGGTGTCCCATTGAGACAATTTTTGTAAAAGTCGAAAGTCGGAAATTGTTCGTAATTTGAAAATTTTATTTTTTGGGAAATTATTTCTAATTTTTTTTTTATTTTTTATTAGGATAAATGTCAGTTAATAATTCTGGTCTATGTTTATGTATTCTTAATTATTTTTTTTTTTCAATTTAAGGACTGCGCACAAAAAAATCCGTGCATGTTTTTGGGCTTATAACTTTTGATGTGGTGAAAAATTAATAGTTCTGTTAACTGGTTTGCATTTGCCATTATGCTCACTTGCCATGTGCTAAGTTTCATGGTAATAGCAAAATTGGTTTTTCTTAAAATGGAAGTTTAACAAAAAACACATAAACACATAATTCACATTTTTTTATGAATTCTTGCATAGGCCATATAAAATAATTGCAACGAAGGCTGTTGTGCCGCAAAATACAGTTTCTTGGGTCATCATATTATACAAAGAAGTCATGATCACTGAATGATAACCTGGTAATGGAAGACAAATAGTATCTTCAGGATTTTGAGAGAAATTCACCTCATCTCTGGAAGAAGAGTATCACAAAAAGTTAACTGCTTAATTTGAAAGGAAGTCTAGCCTGAAGACTTATAAAGCAAGAAAAAAATCCTAATAGAAACGCAAGTATTTGGAGGAAATAAATAACATGAAAATTCTTCGGACGAATTTTTTCGGAAATTTTGTTTCTGTATAGTAGACGATGAAACGTTCGTACAAGGTGACTTTTTTCAACTTCCTAGCCAGGAATTCTATGGCGCAGACGCTAGAGGGATTATGGCAGAAAAATTTCGTGTATCAAAGAAATCAAAATTCCCAACAAAGTTTTTGATTTGGGACGTCATATGTATACGCAGGAACGAAGCACTTCATTCTTTAAAAAATGGTTGCATTAAGACAGAAATATACGTGAATGAGTACCTTTGGAAAAGACTACTCCCTTTCCTAATAAAATTCAGTATATCCCCTGTTTTCTAGCCTGTTCCCGCTTTTTTTCATTACAACAGCAAAACAATGGAGTTGTAACAAATAAATTGTAAGAGTTTGTACCGATAGAGACTAATCCATTAAATTGTCCGAAACTCCGTGCAATTGAAAGATATTGGACTCTAGTAAAAAATAATTTATAGGACATTAAAAGCTCAGCATAAAATGAAACGGAGTTTAAAAATAAATGGACTTGTTCGAGTATAAACGTGGCCGAAACACAATAAAAACTTTAATTAGAATAATTCTGGAAAAGATCAGATATTTCCTTAAAAACCAACAGGAACTAATTTATTCTTTTATGCCTAGAACTTGAACATAACAGTCATTAACAAAAATATCACTTTAAAAAATTCACCCACTGGTTTAGTTTCTATAAGCAGATTTGCATGCACGGATTTTTTCGTGCATGCAAATCTTAGAGTCAACTGTGATTTCTGCCAAAATATATACACATTTTTTTATCAGAAGAAATTTTCAGATATTAACCCCTATTTCTAAAAAAATAAAATAAGAGAATATTGATCCGAATCTACTAGTTTCATCTTCCATCGCTGGTTGGGAAACTCTAATGTTCTGTGTTAAATAATTGTAGTAATAATATTAACTCCAACAGCAATAAAAACCTGATAGTATAGGCTTACTAGTTGTCATTATTGTGGAAATGTTTTTTAAATCATTATTTTGTTGTTGTTGTGCGATTTTTAATTTTTAATTTATAATTTTAATATTTGATATTTTATTGGTTAATGAAAAAAATATTTTTCTGTTCTGTATGAAAATTACAATAAAACATTACTTACATAACTAGTATATCGGCAACATAGTATGGTAATTATTAGGAAGATCGATTATTCGGGTTTTTGCAAAAACCAGTTTTCAAATATTTCGAAACCGATTAGCCGGGTTTTTCTTAAAATTTAAAAACATAAAACGACATCTTGTGGGCGATATTGATTAAAATGTGCAAACAAAACAAATATTTTAAATTTACTGAACAGCAAAAATTAATTAGTAATAAGACAAATAAAATATGATTTTTTGTTAATATTGAAACTTTGGGTAATGTGGAATTTCCAGCTAATATGCATCAGTGACTTTTATCTGGTAACTGCAATGTGATGCTCAATTTGTAGAATCAATTGTTAACGCCCAAAATACATTTTTACATCATACACCACCATAGGTGGTTCAGTTATATACAACTATACAACTGTATAATAACTGATACTTTTAGGGAAGATTCGGACACTCATTTAAAGGGTGTTTAAAGACCACTGTTATCTTATATATATCCAAAAATAATATAATAATTTTTGGATTTTATTAAATTATATCTCTGTTTGATCATTGTTATAGTTAATTTAACAATTTGTTTTCCCATTATTTGAATCGTGGGGTTTCTTATCTTATTTGCCTGTAACATTTTCCACTTTAAACATATGAGATGTTCTTTAGATAAAGACATAATTATTTTGGATTTTCTGTCCATATTGTGGAATCAATATGAAAATCTATTAGTCAGCCGATTTGTAAAAATAGTTAATGCAATGCAATTTTTTCACATTGATTGAAGCACCTCAAAAACATGTATTTTTGTTACAGTAACCGATTTTCCAAGTGTAGAAATGAGTTGACCACTAGATTACCCATAAAATGTATGGATTTTACAAAAGTTTTGATTTTGCTTGCTCCACCGGCAGTTTCTGATAGATGGGGCTAAACAAATTATATGTGTGCAAAAATTGGGTCGATCGGTCGTAAACCGGCCAGTCGACTTTGACCTTTGTATTAAAACAAGGCTTAAAAGCTAACAAATTCCGATAAAATACTATATAAGCTGTTTTATTCAGAATAAAATTTAGAAATTTTTGACATATAATTTTTTAGCCTACTATGATTTGTTGTGATATTATAACCAATCAAAGTAAAAATTTTTACATGAGCTTTTTTTAAAAAAGCCCTGGTTTTAATATGGGCCTAGCCTGCTAGAAACGTTTTATATTATTTTGTAGAGCAGGATTTGTAGTTTTTATAAATCGATAAGTTTTATCACATTTGCTTAATATATTTGGATATATTGACCAAAATCTGAATTTGGGTATCAATTTTTTACTTATTATACAAATATTGGTACTAAATGTAGGGTGTATCATGAAATTTTTTATCATTTCAGAGAGTATTTTTAAATAGTTATCGAATTAAATAGTTACTCGAAATTTTGGTGTTGCCGATTAACCAAAAATTGTAAAAGTTGACATGTAAATATTTTTACATATAAACAACATTTTTATCTCTTTTACCTTAAAAATCGGTGATATATATTAAAAATAGATAACATTTCTCACAATATCTTGGGAATAAATAAAAATATATTTTCAAGTGAACTAGTAAATTAAGTTATATGAGTTAAATTCATATAATAACGGAATTTAATTTTGTTTCGAATCCATCAGAAATATTTTTTGTCTGTTGTTGTTTAGTTTTCTTTCAGAAAGGAACAATTATGCAATTTATTTTATAATTTACCTCTATTGAGGGAACATGACATAATAAAGGTTAATTAAAATAAACCATTTTATTTCCGTAATGCATTGTTTTAAACACTTTAATTATAATTTTTAATCTCAGTTCCAATGTATTTATCAAGAAGTACATACATGGTATTTAAATATTTACTTAAATACATGGTTTTATAAACAAATTACTTCCATTCTACATTTAGAAATTTCTCATCATCTTTTGTTGTTTTAATTTAAAATTTTTACGAATAATAATGAAAATTGGTATTAATATTACACATAATTATTTACCTATTGCTAGCTGTTGATAAAAAAGTTTTATATTTTTAATATATATCACCGATTTTTAAGACAGAAGTAATAAAAAAGTGTTTTAAATGTAAAAATATTAACATGTCAACTTTTACAATTTTTGGTTAAACACCTAAATTTCGAGTGACTGTTTAATTCGATAGCAATTTAAAAATACTCTCTGTAAAAATTCAAAATTTCATGCTATACCCTACATTTAATACCAATATTTGTATAATAAGTAAAAAATTGATACCCCAAATTCAGATTTTGGTACATCTACCCTAATATATTATGCAAATGTGATAAAATGTATCGATTTATAAAAACTACAAATCCTGCTCTACAAAATAATAAAAAACGTTTCTAGCAGGCTAGGCCCATATTAAAACCAGGGCTCTTTTAAAACAAGTTCATTTAAAAATTTTTACTTTGATTGCTAATAACATCACAATAAATCATAGTAGGTTAAAAGATTATATGTCAAAAATTTCTGCATTTTATTCTGGATAAAAAAGCTTACATATTATTTTATCGGAAAATGTTAAGTTAAAGAGTTATAGTGCAATAAAGATATTAGTTACTTTTAAGACTTGTTTTAATACAAAGGTCAAAGTCGACTGGTCGGTTTACGACCGATCGATCCAATTTTTGCACACATATTATTTTTTTATCCTCATCTATCAGAAACTGCCGGTGGAGCAAGTAAAATCAAACATTTTGTATTCATGGGTAGTCTATTGACCACGTAATATATTTTGACATTAGGTAATGCAATGAAGTTATTGCATGACAAACTTGGTGGAATTTTCAAACAATGTATAAGCTAGAATTGTAATGGTAAAAAGTGAGTCCATTTAGATTTCGTCATTTGTAACATCTTCTTAACCCATTTCCGACCGCTGTTGCGTTTTCGCATCAGTAACTTTAACATCGCCTAATTAACTAATTATGCAGTTAATGCTATTTATTTTACAGTTATTATTAGATTAATATGTTGTCTTAAAGATAAGAGAAAAAATCTAATTTTTTATAAATATGGGTGTATTCTAAAGTTAAATTGCTTTAAGTTTGATCTAAAAAATGTTCAAAATGTTCTGAAAAATTTTCCGGGTTCAAAAATGGTACGATTTCTGAAATTTTCAAGGCCATATATTTCGGAATGAAAAATATCTAGACGTTCAAATCTACTTAATTTGTTATCACAATCACAAAAACAAACTTTGTGCCAAATTTCGTAAAGTTATCTCAACGGAATCGGGTAGTAATCGAAAGTGGGTTAAACGCATTTTCAAGAATATAGTCCTAATTTTTTTCTAGTTTTCCTGAAAAAATCAACGTGCATCTTTTTTAAACAATCGTTAAATTGGGGTTCAAAAAGGAAAACTATGCTGGACGCTCAAATATTTATGCAATATTGAGTATCTTTTAGTGGAATTAATGCGCAGGACTTTCTCGATCTGACTTTATATCATATGTTGTTGTTGTATAATCAGTTCACTCACAGCATCAGTGTTTTTAGCAAAACAACCGTTTTTAGAAGACCTTTACAAAATTCATTCTGGAACCAACAGTGGCAATGTTTGGATTCTATATACCAGTGATATAAGGTTGATTCCTATGGAGGTTCATTTCTAAAGACCGATTAAAATTGAAAATATATTGTTCTTCAATTAATCCACATGGAAAATTCTAGAAAATCTTTTCTAAAGACCGATTAAAATTGAAAATATATTGTTCTTCAATTAATCCACATGGAAAATTCTAGAAAATCTTCTCATGAAAATATTTCATTATAAAATTACCATTGAAGCTTGAATTTCCTTCAAATACATAGTCCGGGAAAATAATGGTTCGAGCTCGAATTTGATGAAGGGGATCCAAATTTCGTTGAATATACCCGTATTTTTACAAATCGGCTGATTTGGTTAGGTTTAACAGACTGTTCTATCTCATAGAAATCCCAAGTAAAGAGGGTGAGTTGAGAATAAAATTTTTAAGCGTTGATAGCCCTATGTAGTTCACTCATAAGCCATACCGATTCGCTGATGAAGAACTCCAGTTTATCTAAATCAATATCGTAGAGGTCATTTCAAAAAGGTCTTCCAAATTCAAATAACTTTCCACAGCAGGGCAACTACAGAAAATGTGAGCTACATAATGAAAATGTCTACAGGAATCATTATAACTAAGACCTAAACTCCTAGAATTATTACCCAACCTACAGTGGCCTAGAAAGACCCAGAAAAAACTTTCTTATCTTCCGCTCATATTTTGGCCATAAGGTCCAGGCCACTGAACACGACTTCTCTTGTGACCATATTTAGAAATATGTATGTACTTATTTCATGTGAAACTTACAAAATGATAGAAAAGATTCACATAGATGATATCTATGTGAGTGTAATCTAGCATCATTTCCGTTCTTGACAATTAGTCCGCAATATTAATGTCTCGAAGGTCCCTGTATCCATTTACCAAAACGATTGCAATAGTCGAATGTCTATCCACCACGTTTAAAGATGCCTGCAATTCGTGGACCAAAGTTAACGTAAAGTAAGCACCTGTCAAGGATTTAATAGAAGGTTTGCTGTCGGTAATAACACAAATATTACTATCAGAAATCCTGTGATACTTTATCCAATTCATCGCACTTTTAATGGCCGATATCTAAGACTGGAGAATGCAACAAAATGTACCCCGTTATAAAGAAGATATTAATTATTGGATAACTTAAATACTATTACAACAAAAGACTTAAAATTTCATTAACCTCCAAATTCAGAAAGAAAGTAGGATGGAAATGATCAGAGGAAATGGCACCCCCGTAAAATGAAAATATTTAAAATCATGTATCTTAAGAACTATTACAGTAAGAGTCTTAACATTTTGTAGGAATATATTTCTTATCAACCCCCAAAATGGGATGGTTATTACTAGGAGATGTAGTAGTACGACAGGAAGTAAATATTTGTTACCGAATGAAAAGGGCTTGCGAAAAAATACTATCAATATTTCCGTTGACATATCGAAAATTAGAAACATTTTTCTGAAATTCAAACTCAGCATATGTGAAAAAAAGAATCCGTTAACGCCAATTTTTGCAAAAATCGTAAAACATATTGAGTGATACCATTTCAAAACAGACAGCAATCAGACTTGACATTTTCGATCGTAAACAAATATTGACTATTAAAAATGTTTCTCGAATCATAAAATTTAGACTCATGTCCCTTTCCAGTCAAAAACGAGAAAAGTACAGTCGGTCAAGACCGACCATATGATACCCTGTACCATTCCGATCCACATAATTTTGTTTTTGCTTATTTTAACCTTATTTTTGTTAAATATTAACATAATACTAAAATTTCTGTTGGATTTATGCAAGTAAAAGTGATTTTCGGGAGAGGGGTTTATATGGCAGCTATGGTCAATTATATACCGATCTCCATGAAATTTGGCAAATGGATTTGTGCTTATATAAAACTTATTTATGCTAATATTCATATTTTTAGTGTTAAGATTCTATTCCCGGAGGTCATTTGTATGGGGGCTAGTTGAAATAATGGTCCGATCATGACCAAATTCAATAAGCTTTGTCCTTGTGCAAAAAAAAAAAATTATATGTACCAAATTTTATCAAATTATCTTCAAAATTGCGACTTGTACTTTATGCACAAGCTTTATATGGACAGCCAGCCAGTCGGATGAACATGGTTAAATCGACTCAGAAAGTGATTCTTAGTCGAACGGTATACTTTAAGGTTGGGGTCGGAAAATTTTTTCTCTGCGTTACAATTTCTCCTTAAAAGAATATATATGGGAAATTCTTCAAACTCGTTTACTTTAAATGTTCAAAAATATGTCGAAAATTTTTAAATGGCACATCAAGGATATTTAGTATCAATATTCTTTGGCTCTAGTGGAACACAGATCTGTTTGCGTGAATGACTTTTACCTAACGGCATCAATGTTATGGTGGTTTAAGATAAAAATTTATAAAAAAAAAATTGCCAAAATTATATTTATAGTCCTAAATAAAAAATTATTGCATTTATGTATTCTACAATGTTATATCTAAAATACAAATTAAATATTTCGCGATAAGTTAGGTATGCGTGGATATATTAGCGATTTAATAATTATTAAACCTTCTTATAAAATTTGCAAAATTCAGTGATGTAGTCTTGTTCATATTCATCCATTTATTGCAAAATTCATATTTTTTTTAAATAAGTCATAAGACAATGTCATTTATATACATTTTTTAATTGCACTTAATCAAATCTCTAAAGTAGCATTAAGTGAAAAATATTACCTTTTTTCGAACGCCATATTGATTTTGATACAGGGTATTAAAGCAGCTACAGATTGACATATATCATCGCCAATTTTGATTAGCGCCTTGGGTGTGCCTCGACGATTAATGTTAAACTAAAAACATGGCGTTCTTAGCCCATGAAAACTGTTGATGAATATTTTTAGTGAAATTATATTTTCTGCGTAAGTAAAACTTTACACAGGAACTTATTTCAGTTTAAAATTGATTTATAATACCAACATCCGCTATAACAAAATATGCACAATTGCTGAATTCTTTAAAATAGCTATACACTTTTAGCAGATTAATATTTTAAAACGCCACAATGATTTTTAAATGTATGATGTATAATTTCAAGAGCTATTTGGCTCTGTTTTGAATTTTAAAATATCCGAAACGGCGTAAAATCCCCAGTGAAAAGAAAAAGAAAGAAAAATAAATAAAAACGAGAGAGAAACTATAGTCGGTCAAGACCAACCATATGATATCCTACACCATTGTATATGAGCTAAAAATTAGACCTGTGGCCAATTGCAGACCAACTCATTTACTAAATGTAAAATAAATTATACAAATACAGAACAATGCATTGTACTAACATCTATGTGATTTTATGCCCTTTAGGCCGATTCCCGGAAGTGGATTTATATGGGACCTATGGTCAATTATGGACCGATTCTCATAAATTTCTAGTTATTTCTAGTTATATTTTTGTCGAATATTAACTTGATACTATCCTCTGTACCAAATTTCATTGAAATATTGCTATATTTAAGGCATTTATGATCGTTAAAAATGCCTATTGCGGGAGGACATTTGTATGGGGGCTAGGTGAAATAATGGACCGATTATAACCAATTTCAATAAGCTTCGTCCATGTATCAAAATAATTATTCATGCCAAATTTCATCAAGATATCTTTAAAATTGCGACCTGTACTTTGTTCACAAAGTTTACATGGACAGACAGCCAGACGGTCGGACGGATATCGTTAAATCGACTCAGGAAGTGATTCTGATACCAACGGTATACTCTAAGGTGGGGGCCGATAATTTTTTCTGTGCGTTACAAATATCAGCACAAACACTTTGGGTGCTTGCCGGCACCACATGGAACCATTTCAGGTCTTAATTTTTTTTATTTTTTTTTTTTTTTTTTTTTTTTTTGTGTTACACAATTAAGTGTTGTTAACATAATTGCATCGAAAGTTGTTTAAAAAAGTTAGAATTTAAAAAAAATATTTGAGGTTGAAGATCGGTTTCATAAAGGCAAACGTAAAAAGAGAATTGCCCATATATTGTTTATAGATAGCCCAAAAATAAAAAGTGAAAAATATAGTTTTAGAATTAACTTTTTGCTTCAAAATTAATACCATATATAAAAAACACAAAACTAAATAGTCTGACGCAATAAAACTAGCAAATCTGTATATGACCTATTTTGAATATAAGCCCTCGATATGTAAATCTTTATGTAATTTCGAAAGTTGCATGAAGGATAAAATTTGTATCATTGTATATAAAAAGTGGGCAAAAAACATTGATGGCAAAAATTTAGTTTAATGTTTATAACACATATGGTATTTTGTGCTTCTTATCTTGTTAAATTTTATGAGAATTACTATTATAGCATCAATAATGAAGCAAAAAATTTTTAATGAAAGTGGTCTTAACTTTTATTATAGTCCATAGTATACTTTCTAAATATCATTTAAACTTTCACAAGCAATATAGCCATGAAAAGTGAGTATGCAATACAAACCTTGCATAAGATCTTAAAGAAACTTTACGTTCTATAAAACAATCCGGGTTATTTGAGAAAACGCAATTCACTTTTCGACAGAATAAATTGCATAGGGAAACACTGATTCTGATCTTTATGATTAAAGAATAAAAATTCGAATTTTTATGATTTTTGGAAAAAAAAAATAATAATTTTGCATAAAATTTCATTTTATTTCAGAAAATGGGCTTTACTGTTTACCGTATTAAAAAGTAATGTAAGAACGACTTGAAAATATATTAATTATTTTTTGATATTTTTTGAACAAAATCGTATAAGTCGTTTTCGAGATATGCTTCAATATATACTGTAACCTCCTTAATTTTACGAATCGCGATTTGTCGCGAGAACTAGAGTCAATTCAAAAAAAGTGGAATATAGGCTTAGTACCTATTAATACTGTGAATCTGAATTGACTCAGAAACCCCGTACCGCAGAAATTTTTTCTCATTTTGTAACTCTGTGTTATCAAATAAATCTTAAAATAAAGTCCTGACAAAAAAACTAATGCCTATTATCGGTCGGTTTTTCGTATATAATTGAAATTTAAAGCGAAATACTTAACTTTTATGTATTTCCTTTTGGAATTACACACCAAAAAAAAAAAATTTAATTCGGTGTAAGTATGAATAATTAAACATAAATACATTGAAAGTGCGAAGTTTAACCAATACAAAATTTGAATTTCTTTCGAAACATTTCGGATAAAGAAGCCCTTTCAGTCTTACATCAAGACCATGCTTGTATAGATGTACTAAGTAAGGGTATAAAAGGTAAATTGTAAACGAGTGAATTCTGGCATTAAATACTCTGATTTTTACTGGGTTAAGGATCAATAAAATCAAAATTCAAACTAACTTTGCAAAATCTCTTATTACTCTGATGGTTACTCTAGAATCATTAAATAGACAAACTTTTATTTCATTCATAAACGTTCTGTCAAAACTGGTCTACGTACAAATTCAAAAGTTGATGATATTTACTGGTAGTGTAATATTTAGCCACATAAAATAGCATAGAAAATAATTCATATTTTAATCATAAAACAGCATATTACTAAGTAATGAGTGGGATAACTAGTGATTATTACCAATAACAAAAGAGTCCATTCCACTATAGGACGATTCGAAAATTGCCATAGGGTTCAGATATGTGTTCATACATCTTAATTGAGTTAATTAATTTCTTTAATTCGAAAAAAATTTTTTTTCTCTTATCCAATATATTCATTAGGGTGTCCAAAATTATTTTTAAGGAACTACATTAAACGTACTTAAAATTATGGTTATCTATTACAATTGAAACAGGATGCCGGTCATTTATGTTGATGGTCTCTTAAATAAATCTTAAAATAATTTTTCCCAATTTTAATATTATATAACAGAATAAAAATGATTCATATAAAAACTAAATAGTATCTATATATCGACCATTCCAGGAAAGAACGCCCGAAAAAGTATATTTTTTTACTTGATGGCTTTCAATTTCGATAAAAATTTGTATACATAAACTCCATTAAGCCTTTTATCAATTTCAGTTTTCAGTTTTGTAAAATTGCAAAAACTCGCGATTTAATTTCGCTTTTAAATTTTTTCAAAAACCAAAAAAATTTTAAAAGTATGTAACTTTGAATAGCAATATCTCTGGAAAGACTTTGTGAATTTTAATGATTTAAACGGCCTTAAAATTTCGCATATGGCAGCTTTACGACGAACATTTTAAAAATAAAAAAGATTTTTTAAAAATGCATTTTAATGCAATTGCATTTTTCAAATTCATTTTTCTTTAAATATGCTATTAAAATTTTTTAATTTTTTAACATAAATGAAAAGCTTGGAATCTTTACATTAAAATAAAAGTGTCAAATTTTTGGGACACGGAAATCTTATATGCATAATCCAATTTTTATAAAAACATGTTTTAAATTTTTCATATAAAATTAAAATTTTTTCTTGTTTTTGAAATTTTCATTAAAATGTTTATAAAAGTTAACAAAATATAAAAAGTATGCAATTTTAAATATTCATATCTCTTGAAGTTATTGATGGATTTCTGTAATTTAAAAAGTATTTAAAAGGCCATTGTATATTTTTTGTGTAATTTAGTCAGCATTTCAAAAACCACGTCTTCGATCCATGATATTTTAAAAATATAAATGCAGTTTTTAGATGCATTTTTGTTAGTTGCGAATTTATTAAATTTTAATTTTTCAAAAGTGTATTTAAAAATGCTTTGTTTATTATAACTTAAAACAATAAATAGTCTGATACATAAAGTTTTACTATTTTTCAGGATTTTTAAAAAATAACACAATAAATTTTTTTTTAACAAAATACGTAAAGATAGACATAATACCAGAAAAATATAATTTTTATATGAAAAAATTTAAACTAGTTGAAGAAAAGGGGAAATTATGCACAGTACATGTGTGCGTCCCAAAAATTTAAGATTTTTATTTTAATGTAAAGATTCCAAACTTTTCATTTATGTTAAAAAATTAACAAATTTGAATAGCATATTTAAAGAAAAATGCATTTAAAAAATGCAATTGCATTAAAATGCATTTTTAAAATATATTTTTTATTTATAAAATATTCATGTTTAAGCTAACATAATTACAATTTAAACGCCGTTTAAATCACAAAGCCTTCCCAGAAATATTTGTATTTAAAGTTGTATACTTTTGAGATTTTTTAGATTTTTTCAAAAGTGAAAAAGCGAAATAAAATCGCGAATTTTCTGAATTTAGCGAATCTGAAAACGGAAATATTTATAGACACCCATAGACCTTATACGTATAAAATTTTATAAAAATCGGAGGACACTTGGTATATTTTTGGGCGTTCTTTCATGGAATGGACGATATAAAAAATAAATCTCCGTTAATAAATTTTTAAAAAATTGTCCATTTTTTCGTTTAAATAAATATTTTTTTAAAAATTTATAAGTACCTATACATATATTCACCATTATTCTAGTTGTCGTTGTCGACACAAAACGACCTCTTATTTAATCGTCTTTTGCGAATTGGTATTCTAGTTGTCGTTATCGACATCTATCGATAGCAGTTGAATAATTTTTGGTATTCTCTAAGAAATGTCGACGTTAATATTGTATTGAAATGACTCTTATTTTGTTGTCAAATTTGGTGACGACTAGAAGAGTTTAGGAGAATAAAGTATAAAAAATTAAAAAAAAAAAAAAAATGAAGTTTATTTGAAATATTTATTGAAAGTATTTATACCCAGCAAAAACTTGGTAATGGTATGTAGTTACGGATGTAGTTACTTTTCAATCATAACAACATACTTTTTGCATTACATGAAAGTAGATTAGTAACTACTTAAACTCTTAACAATTTTCAGATGGGGTCAGGTCAGTAAGGTCCGGTATTTTGTTCAATTTCTGCACGGGTCACAAGAATGCGCTTCAAGAATTAACTCCAAGTCCATGGTATGAATTAGTATGTCAAATCCTGATTTCCGCATATTTTCAAATAAATAAATTGCAAAAAAATTATCTGCTTTTTATTTTCAATACTTCAGTACTTACTTGTAACCGATAATGTAACTAGTTACTATTCATTTTGCTAATATTGACTTCTGTAATACTTTGAAACTAATGAGTGATTGAATAGCCACAAAGTAATTAGTTCTTGTAACGACATCTAAGTAATGACTTTCTGAAATGCCTACCTGTAATAATATAGAGTAAATAGTTGCCTCTAATGACATCACCGTGTTAAAATAATGAGTTATTCATCTAATGTGAAAGTAGTGTAGAGCCATTATATTAGCTTCTTATCTTATTACATGGCAAGCAAAGTTTTTGCTGGGTATTACTAGAAAAGTGAAAAAGTGAATAAAGTTTAATAAAAACGAATAATATCTTTGTAAATTATAAAATTCACTTCCTAAAAATAACAAGAAAACAATTTAAAATAAATTAATATGAATCATAAGAATAGAAAATCCTTCCAATCACAAGACTAGGCTCAATTCTCTGTATGATTGAAGAATTCAAACTTTATTCATTGGAAATAAAATATCACTTTCAATGCATCCGGAGCCCAACACAAATTTAGGAAATCACTTACTGATGTCGACACTGCAATAGGGGTGATTGTTACGCTTTTGTCCTTCAGAAAATCCCATTTCATAATTTTTAAGTACATTTAATTGTATGATACGTACTCTTTGTTTTTTTCCTTGCAATGTCGGACCACCCTAATGTTCATATATCTTATTGAAATTAAAGTCATTGTTTTGTTGCTGTTTTAAACTTTTTTGATTAGTTTATAAAATCAATTTTATGTGATATTTCTTTTAGGATTATATGTATTTATATGCATGCTACTACTTGCAATAGAATCTCCATGAAGTGGCAACGGAACACACGTACAAGCATGATGCAACAAACTACTAACAACTATGAAAACTAGACTTTCGATTACGAATGCAACAAGTGCAAATTGTAACCACAGATGTGAGTATCTATAAACAGGTTTTATTTTAGTACACACACACACACATATGTACGTATACAATATATTATTTTCTTTCATATTTGATCTTTCAAACATTTTATTTAATGCAATTTATTTTCTTGCTCTATGTGTTTGATCATCGTATGGAAGATACATGTGTAATATGTATGTATGAATGTAACTATGGGATAAATAGTAAGAAAAGTACTCTCAAAATCATCTAAAGCAGTAAAGTTATTAGCTTCCAATTTCTTGTTATGGTCATGAGCTTGTAACACAACAACACTTACTTATTTTTATCCATTGTTGTTTTTATTTTTTTTATTTTACCTCAGTTTAAAGAATCACTATATTTATTCTATGGATATACACATGTACATTGCAATGGACTTTTTATCCCAGCGCATCCCATCACATCCTCTCCATGGTTTTATATTTCCAACCAATGATCATGTGTATGTATGAATAATACACACACAGAAGTTGCACAAGTTTTTATTTTTATTTTTCTTCTTTTATGAGATTGCATGTGATTTCACAAAGTATGTATGTGTGTATGTATGTAAGTGGATGAAAAACGAGTGCTGCTGGTTTATTTGGATTTTATCATTTCAGCTGAGCTGTTTTTGATGTGTGCAATTTGTTAACTTGGCTGACAAAGTACTGGTCTCGTCTATAGTTGGTGTACGAGTCAGTTTGAGGTGCGTAGAAAGTGCGCTTACTTACAACTGCAATTGAACTTTTGGGTGCACTGACCATTTACCATGCAATTCATTCAGTCATCAGTCGTTCGCTCGGTCTTTCGTTCATTCATTCATACCATCTAGTAGTCACTACAAATCTTGTTCCAACGTTATTCTTGTCTACGTTTTATTTTTTTAGTTTGTTTTTTTTCGTCCATCATTTACTCACACAATTGTTCAATACTAACACTAGCGACACAGAGATTTGAATTCATTCATAAAATGACCGTCGCGTTGACGCCTCTAATCAAGTTTAAACTGTATCGTAACCAAATGTGTTTCTGAAGAGTGTATGAGCGTGTATAATGTGCTGATGAAGGGATTTAGTTGTACATGAAATTGAAATGAATGGGGCTCATAACCTAAGTGTCTATGTCCATCCACTCGTGGTTTTCTATAGGTACTATTTACTCCAAAAAATAATTATATTAGTTGCTCTTAGTGTTTTTGTTTGTTCGTTTATCTTTTTCCACCAGGTTAGGGAGTAAAACCTGATTGTATCTTAATTGATGCTGTGATGTACTTTTTATGCATTAATCGTTGGGTTACATCTGTGTGTCGTTTTTCAATTGAACCAGTTTAAATGGGTTTGCAGTATTTTAGCGAAAATATTGTTGTGTAGTAATAATCATTTGATGGTCTTGTTTCCTTCCTATCGATCTTATAATACTCCACTAACAACTGAATACATAGATAAGTTCATATGTATGTATATGTATATGAAGTCAACTAACTATTGGACATACACATTATATAAACGTCCCTGATTAATCTTTTTATTCTTCCACCCATCCATCCATCTTTGTTAGATTTTCTTTTAGCAGACCGCTTATCATTGCACTCATCCGGTTTTTCGTCTATTTTTATCTCGAAATCTTGGCAGAGAATACACGGTTGCCAACATGTTTCCGATTGCAATCAACGTCGAAGCGTGCTGCAATTCTGTATAATTTGAAATCGATTGCCACAACTTTACACTTTTATAATTTGTTTATGACTAAACAACAAGTTAAAGAAGAACAGCAAAAATTACCAGAACAAATAAATAAAAGGGTAATGATAAAAATTGAGAGGTGATAATAAGTGTTTTGTTTAAAAGTATTCAATTCATTTAGATCTTATCAATAGCCCTAAATATGAAACAAGCGCGAATGTTACATTCGGCCCGGCCGAATCTATATACCCACCATCAACTTTTTCAAATTTTACGTTATATGCGAGGGGCGGTAAAGTGGGCAGTAAAGTGGGCTGACTACGCCCATTTTTCGTTTCCGAGTTTACATTGGTCCTTGAACTATTTGAACACAATTTTGTTGATTTTAACCCTATATAGGAGGTGGGCAGTAAAGTGGGCGGACCACTCCCATTTTTTGTTTTCGAGTTTGTATCGATCCCCAAACTATACGTACAAAATTTCGTTGTCGTACATGGTTTTCTTGAAGAAATATCAGCAGAAAAGTATAAAACGGACACCCTGTGTTTCTAGTTTTTAGCCCATAACTTTTTTGTTTATTAACCGATTTTTTCCATCCCCAACAAACCTTATATAAGACAAACATTTGTGCCAAATTTCGTCCCCCTACATTTTCCCGTTCGAGCCCTATCCTGCTTTCAACAGACGGACAGACGGACGGACATAGCTAGATCGACTCAGAATCGAACCAGGACCCAGAAAATATATACTTTGTGGGGTCTTAGATAATTCCTTCGACATGCTACACACGGAATGACAAAATCAATATACCCCCATCTTTTTGATGGTGGGTATAAAAAGTTGTTGGCTTTTCGTAATGACTACTTCTTTTAAGACTTATTACCTGGTAATGAGTTGTAAATATTTTTCTAATTTCTTTGATTAGTGGGATAACTAGTTGCCGGTACAAATACGGACGGAACAAGTTCATTGACTTATTGGGTGTGTACCGCTTTCTTCTTCTCTTCCTAATGCAGTTAAAAAAATTTAAACAGATATTCGAGATAAACATTATTAAAACCGCGAAGTCAGAAAAAAAATGTTTTTTTATATAACTCCCGAAAATTAAAAAAAAAAAAAACATCCATAACTACACTATGCTACATTCCAAGTGTATTCAACTTTTTTATTTAGTAGCACCATGTAATTGATTACTTTAACATAAAAAAATGGCTATTTATCAGTTTAATAATTACACAGTGCAACACCATATTTTTCATTTGAAAAAACTATATACATATAAAACTCTGGACCCAATATAGAAACACTGCCTATTAAATTTTTAATTTCTGATCTTTTCTCCTTTTTAAAGGACTTCAAGTTTTTAAGGATATAAATATTTCAAATATTTAATGTTTTCTACATAAAATTCTTTAGCATTATGAAAAAAAAAAATTCTTTTAAATTCAGAAAAGAACAAATGCAATTAATTTTTTTATTTTGGTATTTTGAAAGGAGGAATTAATATTGAGAAAAATTAATAAAATTTACAACATTAAATAAGAGTGATTTGAATGATGATATAATGTAAGAGAAATTTAGTTTATATTACGTTTAAGCCAATAAAATTTAGAGATCTCAGCAAATTCACTTTGAGGGCGACGTTTAAAAATCATTCATTTCGCAAATTTCATTCTATTTATTATTTTAGATGAGGTTCTATATTTCATTTAGTTTCTCTTTAATTTTAATTGTACATCGAAAAAAATACATGCCTTATATAAACGAAAGCTAACGTACAATGAACAGTGGGGCAGAATAGACATTTTTTGGAAATAAATCTGTAACTTCTGATCGGCTGGTTGGATTTGCATGAAATTTGGTATAGGCATAGCAGAGGAGTGTATAATGTTAAGTTTGGAAGAAGAACCGTACAGATTCCTCAGGGGCGGAACTAAAGAGGCTCAAATTTTTTAATCGCTTGCCAATATGGGCAATTCTCATTTTACATTTACCTTTATGAAACCGACCTTCAAGCTCAAATATTGGTAGTGCAACAGAACAAAAATTCAAGACCTGAAACGGTTCCATGTGGTACCGGCAAGCACTCAAACACAAAAAATCTAAAAAGAGTGTTTGAAACAAACATTTTTTTTTTTTTTTTTTTTTTTCTTTGATTGCTATAATCGCGGATTTTAGCATAAATGTTCAATTTTTCTAATATAGGCTGTAAACACCTTAAGAAAAAGACCAACATGGATTTAATTAGCGTGACATTAACCAGTGTCAAAATGTGTTGTGCAAAATTCGTGAAACCAAATTTCAATGTTTTCAAATTTTGCAGTTTTTTTACTAGGAATTTTACGCCGTTTCGGGTATTGCAAAATTCGTAATTGAGCCTAATAGCTCTTGAAATTATGCATCATTTGACATATATCTCGTTAATGTGCCCTCAACAGAAATGCTGTAGGAGGTACCCAAACTTTAACTACTTTAATTATTTAAATCATAATGTTTTAAATTGCAATATAATTCTATGTATTATTTAAAATAAAAATTTGTAATATATATTTCTCAAAAATAAAAAATAATTTTACAAATAATATTTTGTTATAAAAATATTTAAATATTACAAAAGAAACCACTATAAAAGATTTCTTGAATTTCGTAAAATGTTAAAATGCTTTATAAAATTAATTTTCGTAAAATATAAGAAATATTCTTATATTTTATGAATGAATTGACTACGAAATATTTGTTTGTAAAATGTGTCATAGACTTTTTTCGGTGTACACAGAAAAAGTTATGACAAAAGAATTTTTAACAATCTATTATATGACTTTAAATTAAATTCTATAGAAAAGTTGTTTGATTTTAATATTTTGTTTTATTGATTTTAAATAATTTCAAATATTTCTTTAAAAAACCAAAAATATTTGTTTTTATTTCGATAATTGCAAACAAAATTAGAAAATAATTTTTCATCCACAATTTTCAACTGAGAAAAATATTAGAGATAATCAGTGGTGTTATGTGTGACGATTTTTATCAATGAATTTAGTAATTTGATGATTGACGTTTTTTTATAGTAAGTCGCTAATATTTTGACGATTTTCTTAACTGAAAAATTTTTCACTAAATAGATTTTTGTGTGAACGTATAATTTTATATTTTAAATATAGGGAAATATTTAATTTTGGGAATTCATTCATAATAAATTTGTTGTCTTTTTCTGTCATAAATAAGAAATACCTTACTGTCTTTATTAAAAAGTTTTCTTAATTGGGTTGATTCAGAAAAACATGATACAACAGAAATCAGATAAAATAATTGTAAATTTTAACAAAAAGTTGCTTCGTAAACCCTTCTACATTTAGAGCCCATTTACATTAGGGATTTCCCTTGGACAAAATCTATGCAACTTTTATGTTTGCAGGCAAGAGGTCTAAATTTGAATTGTGAAATTTTTCAAAAAAAAAAAAAAATGCTTGACAAAGAACAACAAATAAGAAAAATAAAAAATAAAATTGAAAAATTCAGTGAAATCTTTAGCTTTGCAACGACGCACAGTGGTTCCAAAACGATTTTTTTTTTTGATATATTTCTATAACTTTTGAACCGTTTTTGGTTTTTTTTTCAAAAAGGTGGCACTGATAAAATTTGTTTTTTGTTCCGGGCTTTATAATTTTTTTAAAGTTTTCAAAAGAAATCTTAATGCAAATGCGTATGAAGTAAATTCGGAGAAGCTTGGGGCAAAGGTCTGCCCACAAGCCCTATCCAAATTTTGTCAATTTTGAAAAATTAGTTTTTACTTTTTTTGTTAAGTTCTTAAATTGCAAAGCTGGGATCGACTTAAAATTACTTTAATTATACAGCTATTAGGGTGATCGATTATTCGACTTTTTGGAGAAACCGGTTTTCGAATAATTCGAATAGTTGGTATTTTGAAAAAACCGGTTGCACATTTTTAGATCCAGAAGTTGCAGAAGTTGGTATTTCTACATTTCTTAAAAAAAATTAATAAATCTTATAATGTTCAAGTTAAAATTTATTAAACATAATTATTTTTTGGAAATAACTATTAAGAACGAGAAAGATATAGTCGGTCAAGAAATATATAGTCGGTCAAGCCCTTAAATTTTATAATATATTTAACTCACATGTGCCAAAATTATTGTTACATTTAAGGGATTTATGATCGTTCAACCCCTTTTCTGGGAGGTTATTTCTATTATTTCTTCATCCTTGAACTATAAGAAAACTGTGTGCCAAATTTCATTAATTTATGTTCAAAATTGCGACCTGTATTTTAAGGGATTAAGATGGGTCTTAGACCAATATTTTTGGGTGTTTCAAACATCAGTACAAACGCATAATACGAGTACCCTCCCCACCTATGGTGGTGTAGGGTATAAAAATTGTAAGAAAATAGTAATCAAAAACGATTAACTTTTACTTACCATAAAAAGAAACCATGAGTCGATCACCCTAATAGCTATATATGTAAGATAAATACCCAAAAAGTATTTTCTGACAGAGACCCCTTATAACGACAGGGTGACCATTTCAATGAAAAAAAGTAAATTTTTTGTTACGTTTTATAGGGATTGAGATTTTGGGTATTTTCATGTAAAAAAGTGGGAGTTTTTTTAATTCTCTGATTTTAAAATAAGTTTGTACATATTATACTAAAATTTCAATAAGATATCACTGTTCGTTAAAACTTTATTAAAGTTTAAATATTAACTTTATGTTAAAAAAAAAAAAAAAAAATACAAAAATGCTAAATTTTAAGTCCTTCAAGAAATTCTGCGATTAAATTACATTCCACTAACTTTTGTTTTATAAATTATCAATTTCAATATTCTTGGATATCAAATACTTGTATAAAAAGTTTATACTTTTGCTTAAAACCCAACAGAAACTTGGCCTCCTTTAGCAAAATTATGCTATTTCTTATACATTTGTACCCAAAAGTATTATTTCATTTTTTTAGGATTTATTTCATTTTCTTAAATTTGGGTTAATTTTATAATTTCGGAATGAAAGTCTAATTATGACTTTATTTATGAACTATATTTTCACTTCTTTTAAAAAGTAATTTATTTTAGAAAGTTTGAAGAATGTTATCTTAAAATATTATATGTTATATAATGCATATCGCTAATATTTCAGATAACGCATTTTCAGTTATTAAAGTTATGTATTTTTGTTAACTCTTAATTGTAAATCCCACTTTTTTGTACGAAAATACCCGATATCCCAGTCCGGGGAAAACTTGTTTTAAAAATTGACTTTTATCATTAAAATGGTCACCATGACGTTATAAAAGACGTGGCTCATTAGATGTTTTTTGTTTTTCGTGTGTTTAATCAACATATGGGGCTATATTGTCAATATATCTTTTTCTTGATTTCGGCTTTGACATTTTTGAATTTAAGAAAAAATTACAAAAAAAAAAAACTTTTTCAAAGTTGACAAAGTTTGGATAGGGCTTGAGGGGAAATCATTCCTCAGAGAGCCTCCGATTCATATTTTATCTTCAAATTAATATAACTTTTTATTGGATAGATATATAGATATGATTCTTACAGTAGTATTATTTAGAATTTTGTAAAAAATCTAGTGATTATTTAAATTTTAGGGTTAAAATTAAGGCCCCAAAGTTTAAAAAACTTAAAAAAAAACGAGGCAAAAAATGAGGGTAAAGTTTGCTTCGACCCAAATATCTCTTAAACTAAAAGAGATAACCTACACATGTAAGAGATTTACAACGACTACCTACATGTAATATTTTTTTTTACATTCAAGTCTTAAATGAATTTTTGGCTATTTTTTTAAAAAATTACATACCCGAGGTGACCAACTTTGGAGGTCTACCCTCTAACCCCGTGATCCGGAGCCTGTACTCCTCCAAATCAACATGGGAACACCTCAGCTCTGATCATGCAAACATAGTAGATTATTTTATTTTCAAAAAATAATCTACTATGTTTGTTATTATTAATAAAAGGCTATTTAATTTATTTAATATCTTCAAATGTATTATTGTGTAAATATCATAAACACATTATGTGTTGAAATTTTGAATTTTTTTTTTTTTTTTTTTTCAAAGTAAATTTCGGCATATTTTTTTGTTTCTAGTTTTATTTCTATTCAATTCTGTTCAATTTTTCGTTTGTAACATTTAAAAAAAAAAATTATTTTAATAGAGAAAATAAAAAATATGACATTTAATAAAACTTTCCTTAATACATTTTTTGATATGTATTATAGAAAATAAAACTCTGGTATTAATACAAAGTATAATTAAAAAAAATTATCTGAAAGAGCAAAAATTTAAGAAAATACATAAAATTACAATTGATCTTTCAAAACATAGCTTTAACTTTTAAAAATATAAAATGCATTGCGTTGCTTAGCTTACCTTAGACAGTTTTTTTTTTCAGAGAATATTTTTTTATTTAATAAATATTAAAAAAAAAAAATAAATGCATGTTATATAAATTTTTGGGAATATTTTGAATTTTATTAGGATACACTGGTCGACAAAAAAAATTTTTTTCCTGTTCCTCCAAAAAAAAAAAAAAAAAAAATATATATATATATATATATATATATATATATATATATATATATATATATATATATATATATATATATATATATATATATGGATTAGATGGAATTCCGCATTCTGAACTCGAATCTGCTTTCAATTTTTTCCCATCAGGTCGAGCTTTTTTGGCTTTAAGTCGCTTTACTATCAAATTTTTATCCGCCCAATAGTTTAGGAGATATTTCGAAATAAGTGTCCGAAAATTTTTTTTCATGCTAAATTAATTTTTTTTTTTTTTTTTTTTAATTCTTTAATTTTTAATTTCTTTTTTTACTAAAATTTCATTTTAAAAGTGAAAACATCAAAAATGTTCCAGTTTATCATCATTATCTCAAAGCTGGTAAAACTACAAGTAAATAAAGCCACGTATCATAAAAATTGATGCACTTTTGAAGATACATGCCTTATTTTATTCGCAGCATTACCATCACTTTTAAAAAGAATTTTTAGTAACAAAAAAATCTAAAATTTTGCATAAGAAAGTTTTTTTTCGGGCATTTATTTCAAAATAACTCTGAAACTGTGAAGCACATAAAAAAATTATGTTTTGGTGATTTGAAGATATTTTTAGTCCGCATCTTTTGGTGTATCACTTATGTCAGTCATTCTTGAGTTATGAGGAAATATACTAGAGTAAAGGCTTTGCTATGGGCGAAATAGGAAAAAAACTGATAAAAGATTCGTGTTTAACACATCAAAATGCATTAAGTCCAACTATTCGTCTTTGGGGGAGGATTTTTTTGTTGACCAGTGATATTTTCAAAAAATAATCTACTAATAATCATCTAATAATGTATAAATTATTTTGTACATTTTTTAATATTTCGTATGTTATTGTAAAGAAAGTAATGCATACCCTCAACAATGTATACGGTCAACAGAATAGGTTCAAGATTTTCGTTACATTAAAACTCTTGTTATTATTTATACATATTTTTGCATTTGGCGATTTTTAGTGCATATTTATAGCATATTTTGTTATTTTTAGGTCATATTTAACCCTTTTGGAGCATATTTTGATATTTTAAGGATAATTTTTTATACATCATGAAATATTTTTCAAATTTGATTTTATAAAAAAATAAGAAACCAAAAAAAAAAATTGATTATTATCAGGGCAAGTTTTTATATGCACAAAAATAATTGAAATATGCGCTTGAAAAAGCACGAAAAATAGCATGAATATGTCTATAAAAACCAACGAATTTATGCATTCTTATATATTAATGTGTAGAAAATATGCACAAATATGCATTTTTAAACTTCAATCTCAAATAGATTTTGATATTTATAAAAATATAACTATTTCAATTTTAAGTATCATATTTGACGCTTCCGAATTTTTTTTCTTTACAATATTTACAATGTACTCAAAATACTCACAAAACAAATTTTATAAATCATTTGATTGAACTCCAAAAAATCACCAAAAAAATTGTGTTTTTGTTAAGAAAACTAACTTTTGTATCCATTATATGCAAAGATGTAAAATATAAGCATTTTTTGTGAAATTCTTTTGAAAAATGCAAATGCTTACTTTCCAAGCGAAAAGCTTGAAAAACTTGCCCTGATTATTATGATTGAAGTTTATGTTGTAAAAACAATATTTTTTTATGAAAGCATATCGAGTCATAACTGCAGAAAACAAAATATTACACATTATTGTTTACATATTATTATATGTATGGAAAATGTCACTTACGATAAAATTATTTCGAAATAAATCGGAAATGACACTTGATACGTCGATGAAATTTTGACAAATGATCTAAATGATTCAAAATTATAGGTTTTCATCAAAACACGAGTTTCGAAAATGTTGTCGATTACGATATTTTGGCGGTTAGTGATCGATATGATAACTTTTATAATTTCTGAACAAATAATAGTGTCTAGAATTAGATGGGTAAGAAAATAGAAGATCAATAACGTTTTTATGAGATACGAAAAAAAATGGGGAATTTAATTTCGACGAAGTTGATAAATTTCAGTCTTGCCTTTTTTTATAAAGTTGAAATAAACCTTTGTTTTAATGAAAATCATAATTTTATTAAAAAATTATACAAAATCTCTGATTTTTAAGTGAATATTTTCGCGTTTTTGGAGCATATTTTTAGTTTTTTATTGCATATTTAATGCGCATAAAACCCATTTTTTTAGAGCATATTTTGGTTTCCCTGATTATTACAATTAAAATTATAATAAATCATAAAAATAAAAGTACTAGTTAAGGAAATGTTAGTTGGAATAGTATGAGATTAAAATTATATTAGATTTTATGTTGGGTGTTAATATGTTTAAGAAAATTGTTGGTTAGAATAATGTTCTGTATGGATGGAGTAAACAGCAAATGTTTAATATTATTTGTGTTACATATGTGTAGTCGTGCATTATGTAGGGAAGGGCCTTCAGCTAAGATATGTATTGTTGTTAGAGGTGAATTATTGCAAAAGGGACATGTTGGTTGTCGATTCCTCTATATAAGGTAACTATGGGTAAATCTGGTGTGCGTTAAACGAAGACGGGTAAAACATTTGTTTTGGAGACAACTTGCTGTGGTTGGGAGATTAAGTGGTGTTTTATGAGGACAGATACTATATAGGTGGTTGTAATTTTTCCATTTACTGATGATCGAAAAGTTCAGATTATTTATAGAGAATCTTGTTATATAACATTTCGACTGAGGAAGAAAAGTTATTATAGAAAGCTTTTCTGTTTTCTTAGCTGCATAGTCGGCAGTTTCATTGCCATTAATTACAACGTGACTGGGTATCCAAAAAAAGTTTTACTTTTTTCGTCATTTGAATTAAAAGTTGTTGAATTGAAATAATAATTTTGTTTTTTTTTTTTTAGTATTTTTAATTGCTTCGAAAACAGATCGACTGTCTGTGCATACGACAGTTTTCTGGTTGGAGCTTTTTTGTAGTTTGAGAGCTTCACTAATTGCAATTGCTTCTGCTTCGAATATTGTGGCGTTTTTGGGTAAAAGTCCTGTTTATTCTTAAAGTAGATAAATTTTCGTCTGCAACTGAAAACCCGACATTTGTTGTTGTTTTAGATCCATCTGTATATATAAATTCCCAACTGTTTCTCTTAAATTCGGCGAAGGTTTCACTGAAATGTTGTTTGTACATTTCGGGTGCATTATGGTTTTTGCTGTATGAAAGCAATTTATTTTCAAACATTTTAGGTTCTAATAACCACGGAGAAAAGTTTTCTGGTGGCGATGTTTAGTTCTTGTATTTAAATTTTTGAGTTATTTTATATAGATGAGACTCTATAAAACTCTTGTTATTTTTAAAGTAATAATGTAATTAATATTTTTTCATGAAAGCTTTTAAAGTCCTCAATTCTAAGATATTATCAAGCAAAATAAATTTAAGTAATAACTAATTACGTTTTTTAATGTTTTTTTTTTTTTTTCAACAAGTGAATTTTTTATGTAAATTTTTTTGGAAATTTTTTAGGAAATTTTTTTCCGAATAGGTTCAACATTATTTAGTCAATAAAACAACAAGATGTATTGATTAATATGGTACTTTTTTGAAATTATTAATAATGAAAACAGCCTACCTTATTCAATTTAACCTAAAAAATACTATTTGCTGTCACGACAACATTACGTGACAGCAATTTTCATACGTTTCCCATTATCTTAGGATCGAGATAGTATGGTGGCCACCTTCGAATTCATGGTTATACCGCTCGTGCGATGTGAATTGTCAACCTGAAGTGTCTATGGAATGAATTAAATTATAGTATAAAATGTAAAAATTATTTTTCCAGTAAATTTTCGTAAGTTTTTTCTTTTTTTTTTCGTAATTTTATGCGAAGAAAACCGTAATATGAAGTTGGCATTGCACTTCCTTCGCAACTTTATGGGATACATAATTAGCATTCTTCTTTTCTCAAATAACACTGGTCGACAAAACAATTTTTTTTCGAACTCATTCAAAAAAAAATATGTAGACTAGATGAAATTTCGCATGCTAAACTTGAATCTGCTTTCACTTTTTTTCCATCAGGTCGGGATTTTTTTTGTATGGGCGTGTCTAATATTGTGCCCTAAATATGCCGATTACTCGGGTATATTTCACTATTACTTGAGAACGGTATGCACGATTTATATAAATGATACACCAATATATGCGGAATTGATGCACAAATCTTGATTGGATTCACAGTTAAGTTAGGATACCAATGCATACCTATAGCTAAGTGGAAATACACTAGTGGGCAAAAAAATTTTTTTTTCCGTCTTAAATAAAGAAATAGTGGATTGGATGGAATTCAACGTGCTAAATAAGAATCAGCTTTTACTTTTTTTCTATCACGCATTGATTTTTTCTTATGGGCATGCCTACTATGACCCCGCCTTTAGGCAGTCACACTTGTATAACTCGAGAACAGTTTGCCCAATTAAGATAAATTGAACTTTAATATATAGCGTCCTAAATTGTCTTTGAGCTGATTTTATATAATTTTTGGCCAGTTAATATTTCCGTAGTTATTCGGTAATTAGTACCGAAAATTTAAAAATTTTTTTTTTTTTTTTTAAGTGGTGAAAATTTTGATCCATAACTCTGAAATTCTTGAGCGAATGAAAAATTTTGTTGACATACCTTGAAAAAAATTGCATCTTTTGATGTATCACTTATCAAAATCGTGTAAAGGGTTCTTGAGTTATAGCCTAAGTTTGACAAACCATTCTCGAATTTTATAGTGTGACCGCTGAATAAGGTGATGATATTAGTCATGCACGTAAAAAAAATCAATACGTGATAGAAAAAAGTGAATGCAGATTCTTGTTTAACTCGTCAGAATCCACCTAGTCCACCTATTTTTGTTTCAAGAAAAAATAAAAAAAAAAAATGTTTTGGTCACCACTAGAGTATTCATTTTACTCGACTTTTTCATTGTTCAAATAAACAAATAACTCGAAAATGCAGTTTTTAAGTTACTCCAATAATCGAGTGAAACTTTTAAAGTTACTCGAGTTATTCGAGTAAATTATACCTTAAAATTTTACTCGTTTTTTCAATGATTATTAAAAAATAAAACAAAAATATAGCTTAAAACAAGAAATAGTCTCTCGAAAATAATATATAATTAAAATTTGCGTAAATATTTATGAATATTTGTCTTTTTTGATTATTTGATTATTATTCATTGATAGTAAAATAAATAGTTCTAACCATTTTCGTGTATTAACCCATTAATGCCCACTGTTACGTATATGTAACGCTACAATGCCTAAGTGTAAAACTATATTTTCAAAAAACGGAATAATATAAATTTAAATTTTGTTATGAATTGTGTAATTCAATATTCGTCCTGCACCCTCAAATGTTTCTTTCATTACTTTCTCTCCTGTTATAGCGGTAAAAAGTGATTTTGTAAAGTTCATAATTTGAAAGCTTCCAAAAACTCGATTTTAACAGCAGGAGGTTTGCAAAAAGGCTTATTATTTACGTTCAACATATTTCAACGAAAAATTTTTTTTTGTATATTAAAAGAAAACACATCAAATCTGTTTATTTGATTGTTTAAAAATATATAAGGCTTGTCCGATAAAAATTAGAAAGTGGAAAAAGAAAATGTTACGTATATGTAACACTGGGTCATTCTCAGTACTTTTTGGCCCCTTCTATTTTAAATATAAAAAGGACTCAATGACAAAATTTGTTTCAATTAAATATACTATTTGAGCAGTAAACATGATAAGTTGTTTAAACAAGTGATTGTAGCACCGTTCTCGTTTATTATTAGCAGTTTGATAAATATTGTGGGTATTAATAAGTAGGGGGCCTACGGAAAATTTTGCCATAGGCACTATACTCGCATTCAGTCAGATTTATTTTTGAATATCTTTATTCCTGTGCCACATATCTGTATGAAAACGCAGATCATGAGAACGTCGCGATCCTACATCAAGCAGAGGAAGGCATTTCCGGTAACCGGATGTAGTCACATTTAGAAATAAAATTAAGTAATGAATTAGTATAAATATTGTAAAACTTCTTTAATATATCAATTTAATTGTGACTTTAAAAAAAAAAATAGCATTTTTTAGGCTTTGCTTATATAGCCCATGAGATTTATATAGCAAATACAGGGTCCAAAAATTATTGAGTAATGCCCACTGTTACGTATATGTAACGGCTGATAACTTCCTTACTAAACCAAATATAAACAATTTTTCACAGTCAATGTGTTTATTTGCCTCATTTGATATGATGTTCAAAATTTTAAATCTCGCCGTGGGCATTAATGGGTTAATTCGAACAAAATTTTATATTAAAGTATGGTTCGAAGGGCTTTTTTATAATTTTTGAAATGCTATAAAATGACTAGTTTTTACACTAATACCCAATTAAAGGTGATTGTCTATACTTTCGGTAAAAATTTAATGATGAGTTTTTAAACACTTTGAAATAATTAGCGATTTTGTCTCATAACTTCACTTTTCAATTTGGACACATACTAATCTATGTGCTAAACAAAGCTTTTCAGTTATATTCAAAATACGATGACTGATCGCCAGACATAGCCAAATAAATTAAGTATTAGACAGTTATTTAATATTATACAAATGTATATAGTTTTTAAGATAATTTACTCTTATTTATATTATAGTGATCTCGAGATTATGTTTTAGTATATTTTGTGCAAAAATGTTTTGCAACTCTTAATTTCCTAATAATACCGGTGTAAAAGTATAAAAAATTCAATATAAATTCTATAAACTTGTATAGTAAATTAGTCATATATACAGTTAGTTAGAACTAACAACTTTTCTCCATTTGATAGACAAATTTATTGTAAATTTAAAATATATAATTCTCCCAAATGTGCGTGTAAGAATTATAATTGGCTCTATTTTGAAATTAACCATAATTTTTGCCCAAAATGTTCAATATTTTATTTCTTCTTTCTTCCTATTTTTGATTTCATCCAAGCCATCACCTGCATCATATCCTGCACACCAGACTGAGAATTTGTTGATATGATTTTCTAAATCAAGTTTAAAATCCTCCAATTTATTTCTTATAAAACATTTAATATAAAAAGGAGAATCCATTTTCTTTATCCTTCTCAAATGAAGTATTAAAATTATAAAATATTATTTGAATTTTACACTACAATTTTTTAAAGGGACGCACAGTGCTTTGATCCCATACAACGATGGGACAAAAATAGAATGAGTTGTCGTAGCAAATTTAAACTTAGTACACATATTACATTAGGCTTAGAATGAATAAATACGAAGTTTTGAAAAAATTGGCGCAAGGACACGCCTACCTACCATATATCCTGAAGTTAAAAAACTAATTCTTTTCTAAAATACTGATCTGAACTTTACCAAAATTTGTGGCAGCCATTAAAAATAGATTGCTTACACGTCTTCTAATTTATTTTTCAATCGGAGCAATGACACGCCCACCTCCCATATATCCTGAAACTAAAAAACGGATTTACTTCGTGAATACTGGTCAGAATTCCACCAAAATTTATTTAAATCGGAACAAAAACACGCCTACCTCCCATATATCCTGAAATGAGAAAAACGCATTTCTGGCTAACACACCGTTTTTAATTTTCTAAAAATAGAAGGATGTGCCACAGAAAATTTAAACTTGACACATATATTACTTTAGACCCAAAGTAAATATATACAAAGTTTTGAAAAAATTGGAGCAAGAACACGCCTACCTCCCATATATTCTGAAATGTGTAAACGCATTTTCTTCCAAAATACTGGTCAAAACAGTATCAAAGTTTACGATAGCTATTGGAAATGGGTTTTCTATGGGTCAGACAATATTCTATTTAATAGGAGCAAGGGCATACCTACCTTCCCCAAGCCCTATAATTTTTAAATATTATTTTAATTTCCGCATCCACATTTTATGTTCAGTAAATCATTAATTTGCCTAATTTCGCCCGATTTCCGGTCCAAAATTTTTATTTTTTTTAGTTTTCAATATTTTATTAAATTTTAAAGCAATGTCGATTTAACAACACGAAATATTTCAAAATAAAGAATTTTTTGACTTTTGTGTAATAAAAGGAAATTTATAAATTTTTTGAATTATTATTTTTTTTAGTTGTGGCAAAAAATAGGACGCAATTCTACTTTTATATATTAAAAAACAATACTAAATTTTAGAATCAAGCAAAAAAACTCATGTAATTTTTGTAATAAAATTTAAAAATGCTCCATAATGAGCGCCATCTGGAGGATTTTTAACGTAATGTTTTAGGTCCAAAAAAATATGTTTTTTTATTCCTTAGTTGTTTTTAAATTTCGGAATAATTTTCATAATTATTTTATTTTAATTTAGCAAAAAAAAAATAACTTCAACATTGAGAACACTTTAAAATTGTAGTAAAAACGGAAAATAAGAAACTTTTTCAATTAAACTTTTTTTAAAGTTGTGGCAAGAAATAGGCTCTAACTATTTTTTAATCTATTAAATAACTGTAAAAACTTACATAAACCGTAAAAATAAAAATTTTAATTTTTTATAATTTTTTTATATCAAATTTAAGGAATTAAGGTTTTAAGTAAAAAATATGTGTAAATTTGAGCAATAATATACACATATTCGAAACACTGTATTTAAAAGAAAATAATAGTTTTAATTTACCAATATTCTGAGGTATTGAAAAAACGAAACTTCGATGCATTACATCAAAAAACGAATTTTTGACAATTTGTTTCTAAAAATAGTTTAAAACCATCTTTTTTGTTCATTAATATTGGCTTTAAATTCCCTGACTTTAGCGCCCTCTAGTAGCCACAAAAATAAATTTTTCAAACAAATCTTTTTAAATTATATGATCTATATTGTTACCTTTCCAAAAACGTTTATGTCAACTCAATTTGAGAAATGTTTTTATTATGATTTTTGTCTATGGAACAAAGCACTGTGGGACGTATGTATTTTTGTTTAATTTTTGTGATCGAAAAACGACCTTTAACTACGTGCTGTAATTTAGGCTTATACTCGGTTTTTTTTACAAAATATAGTTTTTTTAATAAACTTCCGAATTATGGTGCCACTTTTAGATTCTAAACATACTATGAAAATTTTGAAACATTGTTTTCAAGCTAAATTAAAAAAAAAAAAAATAAAACATACTAAAAAATAGTTATGAAAGGAACTATTTAAAATATTTTTTTAATCGAATTATTCGATTAATCGGCATAATTTGCTCGAATAAATTTTTACTCGAAATTCTTGATTTTAATTTAATCGAACCAATATTTGATTTTAATTTGTCGATTAATCGAGCAAACAATATTCCAGTGAATACCCTAGTCACCACTGTATTTCTACTCAATTGTATTTTTACTTAACTGTGAATAAAATTTTGATTTGTGCATCAATTTTGAAAAGACATGCCTTATTTTATTCGCAGCATTACCAGCTTTAAGATAGAGATGATAAACTGTAACATTTTAGATGTTTTCATTTATTAAAAGAAATTTTAATAACAAAAAATTTAAAATTTTGAATGAAATTGATTTTTTTTTTTGGACACTTATTTCAAAATAACTCCGAAACTATTGAGCACATAGAAAAATTAAGTTTGGGAAATTTTAAGATATTTTTAGTCCGCATCTTTTGGTGTATCACTTTGATCAATCGTACACACCGTTCTTGAGTTATGAGTAATGGCCTTACTATGGGCGAAATATTAGACACTCCCATAAAAAAAATCCAGACCTGATGGAAAAAAACTGAAAGCAGATTCGTGTTTAGCACATCAAAATACATTAAGTCCAACTATTCGTATATGGGGGAGGATTTTTTTTTGTAGACCAGTGTAATGAAAATAATATTTATAGCCATTAGAGCCTTCCAGATTGATTTTTTATAGAACGATTCCTTTTTTAAAACATGCGAAGTAGTTTTACTTCACGAATGGTGTTAAGAGGTGTATTCTTTATAATTTTTAGTTATTTAGGTGCACTTAATTTCAAATAACATGCTTTACGGTAAAAAAATTATAGTCTCCAAATAATGTGGTTGTAAATACGCACATACTACAAAAATTGTTCTTTAAAGAAAACAATTGATTCACATTTGGACCTTCATAAATTAAATAAATTTTAGTAAGAACCTTAATGTTTTTGTTATATATTTAAATAAGATAAACTATCCAAATAAAAGGCCTAATAAATAAGAAAATAATTATAGAAAATGTCGATTCCAATAAAATGTTATATCGTTTAACGCATAAAAAATATCTCATTTGAGGCATCATTATATAGTTGTTGTATGCGAAACATCAGAGTTCTTTAAAATAAATATACAAACCATTTTTTTTTTTATCAAATTCAATGATTAAAAAAATGGACTTTTGGCCTGTTAAATTAGCAAAATCTCACACTTTGTATTATCGCAAATGTATTCATAAACATATGTTTATGAATCCATACAAAGTACAGCATATATAGTACTTTGTATGGATGCATTTAAATTGACTTACGTTGCCGTGTTTATAGTTCAAATATTTTGGCAACTAGTTTAATGCATTCAGACAGTGAAACAAAGACCACATAATATGACCACTTGAAGGTGTTCGCTTTCAGGACTGTCATCAAAATAGACTGATGTTGGCTCGACTTGTCAATTGCTTTTAGCCGCCGTCAAGTGTTAATGTTGACATTTTCATTGAATACTCATAGCACGAAAAACTAACCATAAACGATTATAACAAAGGACAACAACACCGCAATAGCTCATAGACACACATATACATACATGTGTGTATGTACGTTGAACATGTTTGTGTAGTATTTACAAGAAAATTTTGTTTAATTAACAAACATGCTATTGATCACAAAAACAAGAAAGGACAACAGTCAAAAAGAAAAGAGAAATGTTTAGAATAGGCTGCATAATTTATTTTTAAACAAATTGACCTTGCCACATGAACATTAATTATAGATGATTGTGGCGCATGTTTACATACAATCTCAGCAGGGTGCAACACTGCAAGTCACAATGTAATAAAAGTTACGCACCACAACTATAGGTACGAATAAAAAAACCCTCATACAAGAGGCAACGTCTACCGTCTATGTTTTAGCTGCCTGAAAAAAAATTTTGTAAATTTGTTTTGTAATCAGAAATGCATTAGTCAATTTACAATAACTGACAAATGAAAGAAACTATGCGGTGGTGTCATTTTTAACAGAAAAAATAAATGAAACAATCAAAATGTTTATATTTTCCTGAAACTTGAATTTACGAGTATACTGGTGTTAAAAATTAATTTATTTAGATTTAAAATTGTTGCATCTTTAAAATGAATCGAAATATGAAAATGAAATATGTTAATTATTTCACGATTTGAGAATGTTTTTAAATATTAAAAAACTAATATTAAAAATTAAGTAAATACTAAAATTGATTTACATATAGAGTCAAACTTCTTAAAATATTTACTAGCGAATAAGCCTTGCATATGCACAATCAAAACCGAAAATCTTTAAAAAATATATCAATAACATTTTAACTTTCCCTTTCCCTAATCGAAGTTAAAGATTAAAAGATGTTAGAATTTGATGGCATTTAAATATTTCAAGTATAAAATTAGTTAACTTTTTACGAAATTAGTTTCCAATAAGATTTGGAGATAAAGTTTAAAGTCTTCAGAACCGAAACTGATTTAATAATAATATTTTATATACCAAAAATAAATCCGTGTGTCTCCGTTTTAGGATAGAGATTTAAAAATACGGCTCTATTAGGATTTGTAAGCTGAATTTTTATTTTCTTCCATATTGGGAGCTTCAGAAAGCCCTGGACAGAGAAGAAATGCTTTGAAAATTATAGCTTTGCGAACTGTGGCCCCAGGAAATATGGCCCCAAAAAGTACATGAGATACAACAACACGAAATTTTGGCGTAAAATTTCATCGTTGTTGGGGCGTTTTGTGACCTGATTTTTTGTGGTGAATTTAAAAAAGCGCCATAAAAAGTTTTATTTGTACTTAAGGGCTATTTTTCATTCAACATTTTTTTTTTTAATTTAATTTCAAAATACGTGTGGGAGAAATTTTATATTTCTTTGAATAACGACGGTCAAAAAACTTTCCGTACGGCTTGTATTAGCGAAAAAAACTTATATTATTGTATTTTCTGATCTTAAAAAAAAAGATTTAATTAATTAAGGAAAATATTTGGACCTTCATTTTCTTATGAGATTCATTCATTTGTTAAGAAAAAGAATAATTAAATACTTAAGTCTCTTTTAAAATTTGTTTTGGAATTTATTTCATTCTACAATTTTTAAATGAAATACTTTATAAAATAATATTATCGTTTCATTTATAAAGCCAATAATTTCACAAAATTTGAAGAATATTATTTTGAAATAATACTCCTCAACTCTTGAAAATCTAATTTTTCAGAACGCGTTATAAAATATTTTTTTGTTAATAAAATTTTTTCTGTGTTGACGGACTTCGGCCGAGCTTAAGGACTTTCTCCTCTGGGTATGTCGAATACCGGCTTCGCTAAATAAGATTTTTTCGAATATAAAAATATGTTTAATGTTCCACTTTTTTTTCATAAAAATTTCTTCAAACTTAAATCGGACATGTAATATTAAAGATATTTATTAAAATATATTGAATATTTAAATGACAAAATGTTTTTATATCTTTTTATGTTTTTATATATTTTTGACTGTAAAACGTTAATATGGTCCTTTTATTATTTGACGTACGCAGAAAAAATGTTTACGGCCTTTTTTTTCAATTAACATAGTTGTTTCATTTTGCATCGAAATTTAATAAATTTATCGAAGCAAAAATGAAATAAAAATAATATTTAACTATACTTTTACATCCTTTATACATTTTTAATTCATCCAATCAACTACTTGATTGACTTAATTAATTTATTAATTGTAATTACTTTTAGTAATTGATATAATCATTTTGGTGAGAGGTGCAAATTTAAACATAATTGAATGAATTATTTTCATATACTAAATCTGTTAATTGGTGACTTTTTTCTGTGTACATATATTTTATATTGTTAAACAAATTCTAAATAATTCTTTTTATTTTATTATTATTTGTTTTGGGGAATTTTTAATTTTGGTTTCGGTTTGAAAAATGCCTCATTATTTGTATCATTTCCAATTTCATTTTAGGGTAATATTTCATTTTTGTTTGGGGTAACTTTTCGTTACGAAAATGTTTCCCAATAAATGGGTAAATTTTTCATTTCAAGTTTGGGGTAATATTGTATTTTTTTGGGGTTATATTTCCAAAAATTTTGGGGAAATGATTCATTATTGAAAATTGCCCCGTAATTGCGACCATTTTTCGTTTAGTGTTTTGGGGCCAAATTTCCTGGGGCCACAGTTCGCAGCGCCGAAAATTATACATAAATCGGTTTATCTCGGCTTCCTGATAGGAGTTTCGAAATCTGGCTCAAAATGAAAATATATTTAGTGATCCTTTTTTAACACAAGTAAATATTTTTTTGGTCCATAAAATGTTTATCTTTCGAAATTTTTCGATGCGCCTTCGCATTTTTATTAAGCATAACAAACACCTACTAATTATGCCGATTATAGTTAATTTCATGCTGTCCACATAATGTGCCTTAGCGAAATGTGTTTTGACAAAAGTGTCCCGTTTTCAACTATCAACGACATTCGACTTAAATTTATAGTCCCGATTAATTATATTTATCGCAGTTCTTATATCTATATAACCAAAAATTTTTTAAATTGCAATATTCTATATAAAAATTAGAGTATTCATTTTACTCGACTTTTTCATTGTTCGAATAATCAAATAACTCGAAAATGCAGTTTTTAAGTCACTCGAATAATCGAATAAATCTTTTATGTTACTAGAGTTATTCGATTTAATTTTACTCGATTTTTCAATGCTTATCAAAAAAGAAAACAAAAATATAGCTTAAAGTAAGAAATAGTCTTTCCAAAATAATATAAAATTAAAATTTGCGTAAATATTTATGAATACTTGTTTCTTTTGCTTTTTTTTTTTTTTTAATAAATAGGTCTAACAAATTTGGTCTATCAATTTGAACCAAATTTTATGTTAAGGGTAGTCCGAAGTGCTTTTTGTAACTTTTGTGACGCTATAAAATGAATAGTTCTCACACTGAAAAAAATGATTCCCATTTAAAGGTAATTATAAATACCTTTGATAAAAATTAAAACTAATGATGAGTTTTTATCGATTTTGGAATAATTTACGATTTTGTCTCATAACCTCGCTTTTTAATTTGGACACATACTAACCTATGTACAACAGAGGTTTTCATTTATATACAAAATGTTTGTACAATATTTTTAAGTATCGAACCCAGATTTATTTTGGGTATAAGGTTTTTAATGATTTATAATTCATTGTTCAATTATGTTCAATATTTAAAAGGCATTAAGATGATCATTTAAAATTATACAAATGTATACAATTTTTAAGACAATTTACTCTTATTTGTTTTATAGTGATCTCGTGACAATGTATTAGTTCCATTTTGTGGAAAAATGTTTAACAATATCAATGTAAAAATATATGAAATTATATAAATTTGTAAAATAAATTAGTCAAATATACATTTAGTTAGAACTGCTTACTTTTCTCCATTTAATGGACAAATGTATTTTAAATTTAAAATAAATAATTCTTTATCCCAAATGTACGCGTAGGAATTATAATTAGCTCTATTTTGAATTAAACCACAATTTCTACCAAAATGTAAAATATTTTATTCGTATCTTCCTATTTTTGTTATAATTTGGTAAACACGACTCAGTATAATATTTTGCACAAATATTATTTGGATATTTGTCCGTTAGGCTGTGAAAGATATACGAAAATATATTTATTAGTTTCTGAGTTATTGCATTTTGAAAATGAGAAAAAACACTTTGGATCCTTTTTTTATTCTTAACATAAAGAACGAGTTTACAATGTAAACTTAATTTTAAGTCCAAATTCCTTCTATATTACAAATTTCATTCAAACCATCACATCCTCTACACCAGACTAAGCATTTATTGGTATATAAACTATGTATTTTCATTCGTAGAACCAAAAATATGTTTTTCCAAATCAAGCTCGAATTCCTTCAATTTATTTCTTATTATTTATTATATTTATATTGAATTATTTGAATTTTTATTTAATTTTTGCAATTAAAAAACGACCTTTAACTACGTATTGTAATTTAGGCATATATACGTTTCTTTTTATTAAATAAATTTTTTTTAATAAATTCCAATTCATTGCACCACTTTTAGATTCGAAACATTCTATACAAATTTTGAAACATTGTTTTTAAGCTAAAGTTTTTAGGAAACTAAAATTAAAACATCCTAAAAAGTAGTTAAGAAAGGAAATATTAAAAATATTTTTTTACTCGAATTATTCGATTAATCGGCATTATTTGCTCGAATAAATTGTTACTCGAAATTTTGATTTTAATTTAATCGAACAATTATTTGATTTTCATTTGTCGATTAATCGAACAAACAATATTCGAGTGAATACCCTAATAAAAATACAAAAACAAAAAGTGCAATTTTTGCATTATTTTCAAAAAGTCCATAAAATTCTTGTGTTAAATTTATTTTTAATGCTGATTTTGTTATGCAAACAAAAAACTAAGTTCATGCAGTAATCCATGTCATTGCCAGAGAAACAAGTCGATCGGCTCAAAGTCGACTAAGAGCCGCCGCCGTATATTTATAAACAGTCCAGCCGCCGCCAAGCTAAGCGACTCGTATCGGCTCATATAAATCAGTCGAATTTTTGGAAATTTGTGTAAATTTTGCATTTAAAATTCTACTGGGATGCTCTCAATAAATTTTTGCAAAAAAATCATAATGATGGCAATATCTCTAAATAAATACATACATCTTAAAGAATTGTTGTTCTGGAAATACTAGTAAAGCAACTTTGGTTTCAAGTAGAAAAAAAATATATTTAAATTTTAGTGTTTCAAATGCTTATTTTTTCAGGCGAAGAGTAGAATTATTGGACTCTTTTTTATAAATTTGTTAACTATTTTTATTATAATAATTTTTGAAATGTTAAAGGGAGTTTGATGCTATGATACTTTGTACCAGTGATGCCAGATACAATTCAAGAAAAATCCCCATGTTTAGTTGAAAAATTACCTTTTTTTTAGAAAAAAATTATCTTTTTTTTAGAAAAAAATTTCCCTCCTCCTTAAAATCGCTATTTTTAACAAAAACTACAAATTTGTATTAAAATATGCATTAAAATTTATATAAATGTAGTTTTTGATTGTAATTCAATAAAAAGTATTCAAAAAATATTTTAAAGAAAGAACGAGAACAATGAAAATACCCATTCGGTAAATTAAGATTTATATTTCTAATATTGCCTATAATAATTCAAGGTATTTACAACACATTTTTTAATATTTGTGGGATTCACAAAGTGTGCTATAATGTCGTATTGTTATAATGTCATAAAATTTTACAAAGGAAAAGCATTAACAATATTTTTTATACATTGAAATATTTTAGGACATCCCAACAAACCAAGAAACGATACAGTATCATTTATGATATCATAATTTTAAAATTATATGATAAAATATCGAAATTATATTTTCCTTAGAAAAAAACTTCAAACATTTTCAGGAAAATTAAATGAAATTGAAAATTTTTGTATCAAAAAAATATTTTATGTTATGTTTTATATGCGAATTGAATTTTTACAGCTAAAATTAGTGTAATTGCAAAAAATTAACGCGTATAAGATGAAGAAACCAATATCAGCCCGGATTTAAAGGGGGACTTGTATTCGGATTGCAAAAGTTTCGTATTACATGCAAAATGATTTGGAGCTGTATGAACATTGGTTTATTACGGCTATTTTATTAATTTTTGAAAACATATTTATAATATTATATATTGATCCAATCTTAGCATATATTTGTGTATATATTTTGCAATATATTGCTAAACTATCGCGCTGCTTAAATTTAATGATATCATTACTAATATCGTTATTTTCAAAAATTATGATATCATTTTCGAGTGTACCTTTTAGAAAGCAACCTATATCATTTTAGAATTATAAATGATATCATTCTCGGGCTTCTATATCACCGAAATGATATCGTAATGATATCATTACGATATCATTTGGTTTGTTGGGATATGACAATATATGATAGCACACCTTGCGAATCCCCCAATTACTTTGTATTTATACAAAATAATATATATATTGTAAAACTCCCTAATGAACTACTTTAAAAAAACTGAAAACAAAAATGTCCTTAAAACTTTACTAACGCTGAAAAAATATATTTTTCGGTTCTTAAATAATTTTTATTTTATTTTTCTCAAAATGTATTTCATTTAAACGGCTTCAGTCGACTTCAGCCGACTCTGAGCCGCCGCCGGTATTTTTTCGCTGAGCCGCCGCCGCCGACTTTTTCACGTCGACTTGTTTCTCTGGTCATTGCATATGAAACTGTGAATGTGCCTTGCGAAAACTCAGTTTTTGAAAAATGTTCTCTCTTGTTTCCCAAACTTTGAGACTACCTACTTGTCATCAAAACTCGACTACTCTGTATTTAACTGTTCACAACAACAAAGATTTATCTGCAAAGTCCGATTAGTTTATTTATGAGAGAATAAGATCAAAAGGTATAAAAGAGCGAACAAAAATTATAGAAGAATGGGAAAAACTTAAGTAATTTTTATCAGTTTTTCTATATTCTTGAAATTTGAACAACAATCATGATTATAAAAAGAAACATATGGTGCTAAAATTTTGCAATCTGTTAGTTTAAAGTCTTGTGAGTTTAGATCTATAATGAATTTGTTTAAAATGTCATTACCACAGAACTTAGTAAGTCAGTTTCAGCCAAGTTAAACATTTTTGATAACGGCCCATATATAGAAGAAATAGATTCGGTACACCAACATAGGTGTATTCTAATTCAAAATTTAGACTTTTTGTTATGTAAATTTATTTTGATTTTTTCTTTATTTCTAAAGTCTTAAAAGCTATTTTGTTAAAAATAAAACAAGATATCAATCTTTAAAATCACCTAAAAAAACAATCTTTTGCCACCACTGTATTTCTACTTAATTGTAGGTATACATGGGTATTTTCACTTAACAGCAAATAACATTTGTGTATCGATTTTGATATTTTGTGCTTATTTTATTTGCAGTATTACCAGCTTTAAAATGAATATGATAAATTGAAACATTTTTGACGTTTTCATTTATCAAAAGAAATTTTAGTAAATAAATATAAAATTTTGCAAGAAATTCTTTTTGAGACACTAATTTCGAAATAACTCCGAAGATATTGAGCACATAAAAAAATTAAGTTATGGTAACTTGAAGATATTTTTAGTTCACATCTTTTGGTATATCACTTATGTCCATCATAGACACCGTTCTTGAGTTATGGTGTAATATACTAGAGTAATGTCTTTATTATGTGCGAAAAATTAGACACGCCCATAAAAAAATCCATACCTGAAGGAATAAAACTGAAAGAATATTCGTATTTAACACATAAAGTCCATCTTGATTTGTGGGAGGATTTTTTTGAATATGTGAATGTCAAGTAAATGTCGATCGATACTTATATTAAGTGTAAAATACAAGTACAGAATATTACGTTAATACTAACATTTATATGAATTTCTGCGCTTTAGGTTGATTCCCGAAAGTGGGTTTATATGGGAGCCATTATAAATTATGGACCTATTAATTATGAACCGATCGTGATGATTTGGCACAAAGATTGACACTTATACAAAACTTCTTTGCACCGAATTTCATTAAAATATTGTTATATATAACGCATTTATGATCGTTAAACCTCTATTCCGGGAAGACATTTGTATGGGTGAAACAATGAACTGATCATAACCAATTTCAATAGGCTTCGTCCTTGTGCCAAAATAATTATTCGTGCCAAATTTCATCAAGACATCTTTTAAGTTGCGACGAGCAGACGGACATCGTCTCAGAATCACTTTCTGAGTCGAAACCACCTATGGTGTTTGGGGTATTTTAGAACTATAATCAATCGATTAAATGCAAAATTTCATAAAACAACGCTGTATTGTGACGGTTAAATAGTAAAATTTATTAATACAAAGGTTCTAATTAAAAAATTACATTTCAATAAATAAAATATAAATTTATCACATCTTTTTTGTTAATTTAAAGTATATAAAAACTAAAAATTTTTCTCAAGCCTATCACCTTCCATAAAATAAATGTAAGATCAAACAAAAATTTGCTCAAAATTGTAGCAAATATTTTACAAGTTGTGTTTACACAATGTCCACCCTTGCCGCATTTTTAGTTAAGGGCAAATAGTTTTGTTTGTCCAAAATCAAGTGTTATCTTGTTTGAACCGTAAAAATATTTGGTGTTCACATTTGTCAAAGAAAATATTTCCAGAAAAATTAGCGTAGTGTAAATTTATCTTAAAAAAATAACACAATTAGGGATAAATTTATACTAGAGAATACACCCCGGGATTTCCCTTCCTGGAATTCCTGTGAAATTAGTAGTTTTTCTTGTCCCGGAATTTTTAAATCCCTTAAAAGGAAGAAAATTGCACGAATTTTAACAAAAACTTATATACATATTTGAGTAATGTTTTAAAAAAGATTAAATAAAAATATAGGCGACAATTCATTAATAAGCTTTTATGTACAATTCATTAGATTATTTATATGGAATGACTCTATTGCATGAATTCAATTAAACATCTTATTAAAATGTCTATACTAAAAACCAGCAAATGAAAAAGTATCTCCGTGGATGTATTATTTTTGGAAGTAATAAAGTGAAAGTGGGAGTTATGGTATATCGTAGACCGGAATTGAAAGAAATTACTAATAAATACATACCTGCTTATTAATATGTATAAATATATCGTTCATTACACGAGAAATTTATAAAAAATGGCAATTTTTTTGCGGGAGGACATCCTATTTTGCTCATATTTGGTACGCATATAACCTATGGAGCCATTTAAATATCTTCATTTTTATTACTTTATTATTATTTTTTAGTTTTTAGTTTTGAAAGAAAACGAATATATTCACGATTTTCACTTTCTGAAAAATTCCAAAAATCGAAAAAGTGTGTAACATTAATATCTCGATAAGTTGATAACGGATCATGATGAATATGTCCATTTTAAATGTAGTAATTTGAAAATAATATTATAATTTAAAAATGCAAATGCAATTTTTAAAATAAGAAAATCTACTATTTTTTGTTAAAAATTACCATTAATTTGTTCATACAAAAATTTAAATTTTTTATAAATTTTTTATTTTTAATTTTCTTACACCTACCATCAAAAAGATGCTTATATCTCTTAAACAAATCATGTACGAAAACGAAATTTTGTAACGATAGTTCGAGTGTCGATATAAACTTGGAAACCAAAAACCCATATAAGGTGAAACGTCAACGAAATTTTGTACAAATAGTTCAATGACCAATGTATAAATTCGGAAACAAAAAATAGGCATGGTACACCCACTTTACCGCCTACCAAGCCTGGGTAACCCATACACCCGATCAATCAGTGCCTTTCCATATAACGTAACATTTTAAAAAGTTGATAATGGGTATATAGATTCGACCAAGCCGAATACTACATTCTCGCTTGTATTTTTTATTTTTTTGTTATCCTCATTTAGTAAAATGTAACTTTAAATGTTTATAACTCCTTAAATATAGGTCGGATTTTATTGATTTAAAATCCGATATATAAATATAAAATTAATTACAGTAAATATTGTAAATTATATTGTATAAACCAAAAATATTTTTTTTTTTTTTTTTGCTAAAGATGCACTCACAACAAGAATAAAATTTTCGGTTACTTTTTTAAGAAATTTCTACCCTTTTGACTTTAAATATTTTAATAGATATATACACAAATAAAAAATTATGACATATGATGTCTAAAATAAATTTTGAAATACAAAAAAATAAAAAACACAAAAATTAAAAAAGAAATGTATGATCAAATTTGAAGAAATATTTTTCAAAATTTTTTTATTAAATTGAACCATTTTGTCCCAGAACAATTTATATTGTTATTTTTTAGCAAATATAATATTTTTTTTAATATCTGAGGGAGAAAAAAAAAATTAATGGGTAAAAATTCTTGTAAAGTTAACGTGACCAGACATCCCGCTTTTGGCGGGATTATCCCGCTTTTTAAACTTCGATCCCGCCTAAAATATTTTTCCCGCTTTTTATTTAGAAATCCCGCTTTTCTAACTCTAACAATAACGTATTTGATTTCTTTATTTACATTTTCTATAACATTCTTACCAATATTTAAGTGTAACTAAAAATAATTTTTGATTTGATTATTTTTTAAAAATCGTTTTTGATAAGCTGATCATCTTCTCTACTGACTAATCTTAAATGTACTTTGTGTTTACATATCTTCAGTCCTTTACCAGTGAATGAAAAATCTCAAGTCTAATATATTTTGACCAAAAAAGTTTAGAATTTTTTTCCAGAAATAGGTTTAAAACTTTAAAATTTTTAAGAATGTTAGAATAAAATATAAATTCATTTTTGGAGGAAGAAATTTTGTTCTTTCAGAGAGATTTTTAGATTTTGTAAACTCATTTCGTTAGAACACTTGTATGAGGGCTATTTAAATAATTTGTTTAATCAATTTTATTTACCAAAATGTCCCATTTCAAAAAGATTTTTTGACATCAACTTTCATCTCAAGGTTAACATGGATATTTTCATATTATTGCCTTTGTTTCGGATTGGATACTTTTTTTATTTTTGTATAAATTAAAAGTTATAAAATCGGAGTAGGTAGAACGCTCATTTTTTTTTTTTTTTTTTTTTATTCGTTCGGAATAAAATTTTTATCAGCGAATTTAATCCCAATTTTTAGAACGCTCATTTTTTTTTTTTGACTCGTTCGGAACAAAATTTTTATCAGCGAATTTAATCCCAATTTTTAGAACGAATTTTATTTGTTTTGTTTGCAAATTTAATTTTGAAATTTGTTCTAAAATTAAAAATTTTATATTCGAAAATAAAAATATTATTCAGGAATTAACCCAAAACGAATTAATCGAATTGAAGTCGTGTTACGGTATAGAAATGTGTAGACTTATGTTGAATGAAAGATGTGTGGATGTTTAAAACATTTTACATGCGCTTGTGTGTTTAAGAAAGCTACAGTTCGATCCCGCCTAAAATATTTTTCCCGCTTTTTATTTAGAAATCCCGCTTTTCTAACTCTAACAATAACGTATTTGATTTCTTTATTTACATTTTCTATAACATTCTTACCAATATTTAAGTGTAACTAAAAATAATTTTTGATTTGATTATTTTTTAAAAATCGTTTTTGATAAGCTGATCATCTTCTCTACTGACTAATCTTAAATGTACTTTGTGTTTACATATCTTCAGTCCTTTACCAGTGAATGAAAAATCTCAAGTCTAATATATTTTGACCAAAAAAGTTTAGAATTTTTTTCCAGAAATAGGTTTAAAACTTTAAAATTTTTAAGAATGTTAGAATAAAATATAAATTCATTTTTGGAGGAAGAAATTTTGTTCTTTCAGAGAGATTTTTAGATTTTGTAAACTCATTTCGTTAGAACACTTGTATGAGGGCTATTTAAATAATTTGTTTAATCAATTTTATTTACCAAAATGTCCCATTTCAAAAAGATTTTTTGACATCAACTTTCATCTCAAGGTTAACATGGATATTTTCATATTATTGCCTTTGTTTCGGATTGGATACTTTTTTTATTTTTGTATAAATTAAAAGTTATAAAATCGGAGTAGGTAGAACGCTCATTTTTTTTTTTTTTTTTTTTTATTCGTTCGGAATAAAATTTTTATCAGCGAATTTAATCCCAATTTTTAGAACGCTCATTTTTTTTTTTTGACTCGTTCGGAACAAAATTTTTATCAGCGAATTTAATCCCAATTTTTAGAACGAATTTTATTTGTTTTGTTTGCAAATTTAATTTTGAAATTTGTTCTAAAATTAAAAATTTTATATTCGAAAATAAAAATATTATTCAGGAATTAACCCAAAACGAATTAATCGAATTGAAGTCGTGTTACGGTATAGAAATGTGTAGACTTATGTTGAATGAAAGATGTGTGGATGTTTAAAACATTTTACATGCGCTTGTGTGTTTAAGAAAGCTACAGTTTTGTTTTGTTACTGCTGAATAAAGCAACAACACAATGATTATGGCAGTAGTTAACTGAGTGTGTGTGTTTTCTATTTGCATATTTATGTATGCATGTATGTTTGTATGTATGTATGTATGCATGTATGTATGTATGTATGTATGTATGTATGTATGTATGTATGTATGTATGTATGTATGTATGTATGTATGTATGTATGTATGTATGTATGTATGTATGTATGTATGTTTGTATGTATGTATGTATGTATGTATGTATGTATGTATGTATTTGTTTACTTTCAAATCAAAAATTTATCGTTATCACACAATCAATTACATTATTTTTTACGATCGCTACTTTTTAAATAATTATTTTCATGACAGCCAAAAAATCAATTGATATACTTACATACATATAAACTTACAAATTTAAAATAACAAATATCATTGGATTTTTTATAGTCTTTTTTTTTTTCTTCTATTCGACAGTTCATACCGCTAAAAAGTATTTTTTTCTACGTACATGCACACAACGAACCTCATTTTTACTTTTTTTCAACCACTTTTTTGCGCACATCATTGTACCATGTGTGTGGCGACCGAACCGTTTGTAATCGTAAAATAGCGATCTTCCACACAAATACAAATTAAAAACAGTTTTTTAGATTATTTTCGTCACTCAAATTAAAAAGAGTAAAGAATACAAATTTAGTCCAAAAAGTGAATTTTATTTTTAAATTTACGAATAATATTAAAAAGAGCGAATAAAAACTTAAAATTAAATTCGAAACCCGAATTTTTCCGTACCTTGATAAAAATATAATATTGGCAGCCAATTCAAAAAGGTGAAAAGGTAATAGTATATCGGATTATTTTGATAACGGTTTTTAGAAGTAACAGTATTTCTAGTTATTTCAGTAACGGTATTTAGCGTTATCGGTATTTCGAGTTATTTCGGAATGGTATTTTATGAGTAACTGTTGTTTCATAAATTTCGAAGTCGAATATTATAATGACGAGCTGGGGTAGCCATAACTTTATTACAAGTTTTATTTCAACTTTATTAAAAATAAAAATATTTCTTAAACCCAAAAATAAGGTATTTAGCGTTATCGGAAATTCGAGCTATTTCGGTAACGGTATTTTAGCGTATATATTTTAGCGGTAACTGTATTTTCAATTATTTCAGTAACTGTATTTTAGGGGTAACGGTAGTCAAGTTGAATTGGTTTTTTAGCGGTAACGGCAACCAACTTTGGTTTTATTGTTAACGGAAAACAAAAAAAAATCTGTTGCTATCAAATTCAAAAAGTACCAAGTTTTTTTTATCAACCCGTATTTGAAATCAATCTTGACATTTAACTAGGAATCTTTTTAAAATATTTAGAGAAATATGTTAAAATTATAAATTTTAATATTTCAGTTTGTAAGGATATATTTCGATGTCCAAAATTTGTATGGTTCGTTCTCAATTTGTAACGACTCAATTGGGTCGTAAACAAGGCACTAGCGAGAGAACAGCTGATCTAGATTTTTAATTGAGATGTAAAAATAAAATCCCTCTTTTTTTACAAAATTTTTCAAAATCCCGCTTTTTCCATACAATTTTGTTCAGAATCCCGCTTTTTAGTCGTTCGGGTCCCGCCTTTTGACAAAAACCCTCTGGCCACGTTATGTAAAGTGCATCCTAATATTGCATTATAAATGTATTATTTTTTAATTGCTACTTTTATAGAGGACATATTAATCTTATGCATGCAATTTAAATCAATAAAATCCGCAAAAAAATTAAAGAGCTAGTGATGTTTAAAGTTACACACTTTTCCGTTTTTTTTTTCGGAAAGTGAACATCGTGAAAAAAAAATAGCGAATTTTTCCAAATTCAAAAAAATAAAAAAGAATATATTTGAATAACTCCATAGGGTCTATGTATGCCAAATCTTAGCAAAAGGGGAAAAAATAAAAAAATATTTGGGCGTTCTCTTCTGGAATGAACGATATACTTATAAGTATTTTCATTCATTCATTCATCATTAATGAAAAATGTTCGCTTGTATTGACTTTCCGAAACTAAAGGATGTCTTGTTTTAACATTATTTTGTTTAATAAATATGTTTTCAATATACAGAATAAATATGAATTATAAGTTTGTTATTTTTCAAATATCGCCTTTAGCGTTTGTTCCCTATTTTCTTTGTATTAGTTAAACAATTTTCCAAGCGGGTATTAACATTCATACATCTAAACGAATATTTGTATTTTCCCTAATTTATATGTGTGTATGTAAGAGTATTAAATAAAATATTCTTTGGATTATTTTCCAATGAGAGTGAAAACCAACTATGTAAGTAAATAAGCAAATGAATAAATATTTATTTATACGAGTATATTAATATAATATTTGTTAGTCAATTTGCAGCTCATACACGTATCGTATGTATCAACATACATTCATATGTATCGTGTACCACTTAAATGTCAGCAGCTATTTTAACGCCTTGTTTATTTGTTTGTAACTTGTAGGAGCAACATGCAATTCGTTGTAGACATGAGTTCGAGTAGAAAAACAATGTAAGCAGCAAGTAAAAGATATACTCTAATATTTGTTCATAGATACACATACATATACATACATATGTATATACGTGACACACACTCAACTGTATTATATGGATATAGTATTATTTGATCCGTGGGGTAGTTTATTGCTTTGATTCAATTCGATTGCCTACAGCGAAATTTATTATTACATTTTTTTCAATATTTTACTTCTGTTTATTTTAGGAGTTTATTTTTACTTTGTGCGAGTTAAAATATACAAATATTTTTTTATTTAAATTTCATAACAAAATCATTAAAATTGGTACAACATTTAGGTTTGTACATACATATGTACCTACACAAGTCACTGGCACTAGTTGAATGTAAATTCGTTTTTATTCAAACAAATAAAATGTATTTTTTTGTAAACTATTAAAATGTAAGTGTACATATGTATGTATGTTTGTATGTATTTTTACATTTATATGTTGAGCATACATGTCATAAGCTGTGGGGGGATTAATCATTTAATTAATGTTCTTATCTTAAAAGTCTATGTCCTCTTACATTGATATACATACGTATGTATCTACAAGTACGTTACCCATATATTAGTATGATTGTGGGATTTGTAAAGGTAAATGTATAGTGGATTTCTTTTTGTCCAGACATAATAAAACTTTTTCTAATGTCTTGTGTCGTCTGATAGTCTAACAACACACCTTACTAATATGAAAAATAATACATTCTTTATACTTGGGTTCGTGTACGACTTCATAAAAGTTTATATCTTTATTTAGTTTCTTTTCACAAGTAATTTAGTCATCATAATTTGGTCTCTCTGTCAAGCATTATTCACAAATTTGAGAGTTTGAGATAGATATAAAAATGAAATGTCCTTATACAACATTAATTTAATTACTGATCAAATATAAAAAATAAATAACTATGAATATAAATACGTACGTATGTATATTAGAGTGTCGCGAGGAAAGGCTTTTTTGAGATTTCAATGTAGGAAGACTCCTCAAACGCTGTGTAAAAATTTTCTTAATGTTGAAAACTTATTAAAAATTTATATTCAGTTCTCAACCAGCGATTGGAAAATTATGGGTCCCATACATTTTGGCAAAAAAAAAAGTTTCGATTTTTTTTTATCGAAAAAATATGCAATTTTGAGTTATATTAAAAATATTATAAAAATTTTCCACATAGAATTTTGTTTCACTACACTGAACCAATACAATGGAAAAATTCATTGTTTCAATGAATTTGTGCACTAATTTTGACCCTATGTACAGGTTCATTGAAACAATGTATTGCCATACATTAATATTAAAATTCAATATACAAGTTCATTAATTAAATTTATTCTTACATTGAATCAATGAACACGTTCATTAAATAAAATAAATAATTCCAGTGAACAGTACATTGATTTCAATGAACTCATCTTTTGTCCCAATGAAACTATACATTGAAAATGTATTACAATAATAGGCTTGTTCTATATTTTTTGGTTTTTATTTAATTTTAAATTGAATTATAGATGCCATAAATATAAAAATATTACATTTCACTTAAAAATATAAGTAAATAAAATTAATGTTATAGATGTGATCGTGTTTGCTTTGCCATAATTTTTATAAAGTAATTCTGGACAACAGGAATTACTTTATATTGCTCCTTTAATTATTCGTTTAATTGCTTAAAATTTTTTAGCTAGTTACCTTTAATATTTTTGTCTATAAAAATTTCCTTATTTTTATAAAATGTTCCCGATAGTTAGAAAAAAACAAGGACGATCACCACATCTAGCGTCCAAATCTTGATCATTCTGTAATATATTTTTTTAAGGATTCAATTAAAATATTTTATATATTTATGTATACTTAGTAATCGAATCAATCATCTTAGGTTTGAAATCACAATTTTTTTTTTAAACCCTGGTATTTGAAACTAATAACACATTCCTCTGCGACTTAGTTGTTTTACCTGCAAAAATATTAATATTTTGAATCTGTTTAAAACCATTATCATTATTTTGTGTAAGGAAGGCAAGTCCAAATTCCAGTTTTTGAATAATTCATTTAATTTTGTGTATTCAAATATGCTCGACTTCTCCTTTGTGAATGTATTTACATTTATGTATTTTAATAATTCGAACTTTGCTTTATAACTTATTTACTTTTTAATTATTTTCGTTTCTAACTAACTACCGGTTTCGCCTCTAAAATATAAACCGACGAGATAAATGCTTCTGCTCTCAATCGGCTAGTTAAGATCGTATTAGCTACGCTACAATCCGACAAGATAAATTCTTCGGCTCTTAGTCGGTTAACTACAAGTCCCGTCCTCAAATAGAATCAAAATAAAACTACGCTAACTTCCGAATACAATCCGACGAGATAAATGCTTCGGCTCTCTGTCGGCAAACTAAGATCGTATGAGCTATTTTATCAACTAAATACGATCCGACGAGATAAATGATTCGGCTCTCTGTCCGATAACTAAGATCGTATGAGCTATTTTACGAACTAAATACGATCCGACCAGATAAATTCTTCGGCTCTCTGTCGGCTAACTAAGATTGTACGGACTAAATACAATCCGATGAGATAAATTCTTCAGCTCTCAATCGGTTAACTACGGTACTACTACAATCCGACGAGATAAATTCTTTGGCTCTCGGTCGGCTAACTACGGATTCGGCTACGGTTCAAAAGAAAGAACTTCGGTCGCGTCTGGTGATACTTTGCTCCCTAAGATCAAAGTATAACAAGATCGGTACTTCGGTTCTTGCTCAAATGTGTTGTCCTATTATTGACTATTTATAAACTAAATAAGAATTATAAATTCTCCTTTTGTATTATAACTACTACAGTAGATACAATATGTTAATATGCTGGTGGTGTAATATTTGTAACTGCACGTTACATTTTTAAAACGCGTCATTTCTTGTTAAGAGATAAAAGCAAACTGAGTTCATTTTGTATTCGTTTTACTTTATTTCCCATCAGAAAGCATTCATTTTAACATAATATAATTAATTATTTCATTAATTCATTGTTTTTGTTCATTGTGGAATGTTCCTTCTTAATTAAATCAATGTGTTAGTACATTGTATAAACGAATTCAATGTAATAATACATTGAGTTAATATTTTTATGTAAACAATATTTTTAAATTAATGAACTAATACATTAAACCAAATAACAGATTTACTTATTTTATTAAGAAATAAATTTTTAATGACTGGTTCCAATGTAATGTTCATAATAGCGTTAATTTTTTCATTGAATTTTAATGAATATTTTCATTGAAGCAATGAATTCGTACATTAAGTTAATAAATTCTTGGAAAAAAATAATGAATTTCATTTAATGTACTTTATTCATTGAAATTACTTCTTTCAGTGTAGACGACTTTTTAGTGCATTTTGATGAAAACATTTTTTGAAAATTATTATTTATCAGCAATACTTACTACAATTTTTTATATTATTATTTTAGCCATAAAATGAACAGAATTAAAATTTTTTATCCATTTGCAAGAAAAAAAAATTGAACTTTTTTTTTGCATGATGTACTAAAATTTCGGTTTATGCACCAAAATTTTTGCCAAAAATTTTTAAGATATTTTTTTCCTAATTGGCTCAAAATTACGAATTTTTGACCCGTGACTTTCAATCGCTGGTAAGGTACAGAAGATCAATTAAAATTTTTAAATATTTTTCCCATATAAAGTTAATTTTTACGCATCATTTGAGGGATCTTCCTACAAAATTTTTATCTACGGGACACTCTAATGTATATATTACAATTATATAAATGTGTTTTAGGGAATATAAATACGTTAATTTTGGTATATTTTAAAATTAGTTTGAATTAATTTATTTTCTGCAAAAAATGAAGATATTGTTAAAATACAAAAGTGTTCAGTTTTGCTCCACCTAAGAAAAAATTCGAAACATATTTTTTAAAAGCAGGCCATGTCTTTATTTTCGGGAATTAAATCCGTAATGTGTCATACACCTTATTACGATCAATGTTAATTGTATGTATTTTTTTTTTTTTTTTTTTTTTTTTTGTTTACGACAATCGTAATACGAAAGTAAAAAAAACGATAGGTTTTCGTCACGACAACGACACTCGTAATAAGGGTGATAGTCTCTGAATTTTTTTTCATTTGGCTGAAGTTCCACGTGTCCCAATTTCATTTTTAATGCAAATCACACATTTTTAAATGAGTTTAAGTCTGAGTTTTTTTTCGGATCCATTTATATCGTGCCACTTTGAGTTTTAAACGCATTTTCGACAAGTTCGTATAGGAAAAGACTTGTTTTTAGACTTAAGTTTGTTATCAGTTTTATTTTTATTTTTTTTTTTTTTTTTTTTTTTTTGTAACGCTATGTCTCCAACATTATATTTTCAGAAACTAGTAAAATTTTAGCGAATAGCACAATAAAATTTTCCTAACATACAATGCTAGAACCAACGCATATGTATTGAATACTTCCCTAAACCATTAGAAACCATCAATTCGTTTTATAGCTTTCATAGCCTAATAATACTGTATGGTAATTCTTATTGGAACCGAAACCAATTGTTATATTCAGACAAAGATAGGTTTGCGCTTGTGTCTTCTGCTAACTAAACTGGTTTCCAGTTGTCCACTGTCCAGGATTTACAGAATTTTAACAAATGTTTAAGGATTACGCCATATTTCTTAAGATATCGGGGTTGAGTCCAAACACTAGCATTGCTGTTACTAAATTTAATAGAATTTTTTGGGAGATTTATTTTTCCCGGAGTTAGTAATCTTCAAATTTGTTCAGCATCGCAGCTTCAAATTATTCTTAATCGCTCATTCTTTGAAAATTCTTAGATTTTTTCACGTTTTTTTATTTTTGTTATCAAAGTTATAGATAATTTGCTAATTTTTTTCTTCGACTTCTGGATTTAAACAGGCTATTTCGTATTTAAATATTTTTAAAAGAATCATAAGAAGTTTATTTTTTCACTAGGCGATAAAATTATCATAAAAAGTGTTCACTCCATAGTGTACGTCTAAAATACAAATTAAATGTGCTACGTTGCACAGTGTGCGATTCACAAAATGAAATGAAAATAATTATGGAATTTCAGAACGACTGTTCCAATTTCAATGCAATTTCACAAGGTGATAGAGAGGTGTAGCGAGTTTAAGTTAAAATTGGAACCGCTGTAGCGAAAAAACTTCACCAAGGCAGGCTGAAAAGTAAAAATTTTAATTCTTGAAACCTAATATCTCTTAAAATACTACAATGTTTTTTGTGGATGGCGAACAGCATATATCATATATCTGTGCAGAATCCTCCTATATTCAAATCGGTCCAGATATATGGAATCAGGATCGTTTCTTAAAAATTGTATACCCGTAACAGTCGTTCCGAAATTCCATAATTATTTCCATTTCATTTTTTGAATCGCACACTGTTTCTCATCCTTTGATTTTATAAAATTCACCGATATATTTTTCAAATTTTATATCAATGGACAAGAAATTACCGTTTAAGTTTTGGTAGTTAAAATCATAAATTTAATTAAATGCACATATGTAACCTACAAAATACTAATTGAAGGAAGTTCGAGAAATTTTATATTATTGAACATAATAGCGATCATATATCTGTTTAATCCTCCCTTTAAAATATCGAGTAAAAAACAAAGTATGCATAGATTTTTTTTTTATTTCTTTTTTAACTGCATTTAATTCACGGATGTGTTTTTTATGTCTTACCGCAAAAAAACTCTTCAAATGATTTTAATAGATAAAAAGCTCCATATATGAATTATACATATTACCAGGGCAAGTTTTTATATGCACAAAAGAAATTGAAATACGCGCTTGAAAAAGCACGAAAAAATGGTATAATATGCACAGAAATATGCAAAAATAGCATGAATATGTATATAAAAACCAACAAATTTATGCATTCTTATATATTAATGTGTAGAAAATATGCACAAATATGAATTTTTTAACTTTCAATCTTCCATAGATTAAAATTTTTATAAAAATATAACAATTTTAATTTTAAGTATCATATTTGACGCTTCTGATTTTTTTTTTTCTCAAAATTTTCACAAAAAGATTTTTAGAAATCATTTGATTGAACTCAAAAAAAATGTGTGTTTTTGTTAAGAAAACTAACTTTTGTATCCATTATATACAAATTTATGCAAAGATTTAAAAATAAGCATTTTTTGTGAAATTCTTTTGAAATATGCAAATGCTTACTTTCCAAGCGAAAAGCTTGAAAAACTTGCCCTGCATATTACTATAAAATAAAGTTTTCAATGACAAAAATACACATAAAAAATGTTAAAAGTTGCATTAAATTCAAACAGGTAATTATTTTTGAGTGTCTTTTGTTTCCAATATAAGCTATAATAACAGCTACAAATTGGTATACATTTTGACCAATTCATTTAGCGCCAAACATAAATTTGTTTGTTTGTTTTCTAAGAATATTTATTGGAGTGTCCCGTTGAAAATGTGTATTAAAGTGCAGAATATGAAAATTAATATTAAAAAAAGTTAAATTGATCTTCAGTTCCCTACCAAGGGTCTAGTACATTTTGTTAAAATGAAAAAAGTTTTGCGTTTTGTCTCGAAATGGGTATCAAAAAACTTTTATTTTTTGTTTTGAATAAAAAAGTTAATAAATTTTTGCCAATGATAATTTCAAATATGTATACATATCAGCTTGACAATCCTTATATATATGAACTGGAACACAATATAGCCCATCTTGGATCTTGATTATATTTTACGCTCACTTTTTAAAAATCTCTAAAGGCTGAAACGAAATGTTCACGGAATAATCGTCCAAAATCCATAAATGTACAAAGGCTCAATTTTTTGGGTCTTTGTGTATTTGTGAACAAAAACCCAAAATATTTAAAAAATGTTTTGGGTTTTTCAATATGAATATGAATATTCACCAGAATACTGTTGTAAAAACTTTATTCAACTTAATTTGTTTAATGTTTTGTCATTTCTTCTGTAATTCAGCTATAGATTCTACATAATAATATATTTTTTTTTTTTTTTTCGAACAATATTTTTGTTAATAGACGGGTTTCGGCCGGTCGGAAGGGGTTTTAACTCTGTAGTATATCCAAAAGCGGCTTCGCTTATATACATTTTCTTTTTTAATCAACATTCTTATCGTTAAAAGTGACAAAAAAAATTAAACAACTTTTTTTTATTTTCTCGTCATTGATTGATATTAAAGTAAACGTTTTTGAGTGAAATTAAATATAGTTATACGCCTTTGAAAACTTTTCGGAAACATATGAGGAAAATAAAAAAATTTGAAAATTTTAAGTAAAAATATTTTCAATTTTTTTTTTTTTTTTTCTGACACTAAAGTTGATTTGTGGTTTTATTAACGACTATTTATATACAAAATCTGTTGGCGTTAATCATTTTTATCAATGAAATATCTTAGAAATAGAGCTTTGACTTTATCAAAATAAAAACAAAGCGATTTTATAGAAATTCTAAAGTACTATCAGCACATGTCAAAATTATTACAGAATCTTCTAAATTTATCGAAATACACTGAAAAGAAAAATGTTAAATTTTATTTTTTTGTACAATTTCGTAAATAGCAAAAAAATAATGTTGGTTGAAAATTTCGTAAAATTATGAGTAATAAAAGACGTTTCTTGGGATAGTCTGCTGAAAAAATTAAGTGAATATCGGTTTTAGTTTGAAAAATATAGTCGTTTAAACGTTACTACTCATAATAATATTCCTAACAAAGAGCGCGATTTTAATTTTTTTAGAAATGAATTTTAGCAAAATTTTTTACTTGTTTCTTATTTCAAAATTTGAACTATAATGCGAAATATGTGAGATTGATTTTTAAGGTTAAGTATATGTTTTGGTCCATACAATTATTTTGACGCCACCTGAATTTTAGTGTTAAGCAAATAAAATGCCTTCATTTAACATCAATATTAACATCATTTATACTTCGCGATCGTTGTCAGCAAGCAAAATAAGTTTAGAGATGAATACCGCAGTAGCCGATGTAAATGACGTTTCTTTACATTTTTTTTTTCATAATATCAATTTTAATCATTAAAATTATTCTTTACAAATATTCTTCAGTGATCTAAAGTCATATCTTACACTGAAAAAATTCAGAACAAAATTTTGAAATTTGGTGAAAATGTTTAAGTTGCATAAAATTTTTGCATTTCAAGATTTTTTTAACGCAATTCTGACTCAGACATGTAATTTATTAATAAATCCGGTTTACGCGATATTTTAGACAATTTCTATAAAATCAGAATTTGTCAGTAGCGAAAAACATACTTTTACAAATATTTACGCCAATTATATGAAAGTTTGTGAAGATGCTATACCATTTCTGGTTTCCTGACATCAACGAGAAATACATCAAACTGTAGGTAATCAACTCGTCTTTAAAATTGTATATCAAAAAAACTGCAAAATTTCAAGAAGCCGGATACTTATTATACTACAAATTAATTTCCTCTTTGTCTTTTGAATGGTTAATGGTTTAAGTCAATAAGTAGTAAATTGTCAGTGCAAAACTAAAATTAATCCAAAAATCATCGAAAGTTTCAACTCAGTTTTTAAAATTTTTTTGTTTTAGATGCCCATATTTCCGTGAGATTTTACGTGAATGATTTAAAATTTAGGATTTCTTAGTTATTTTATAAGACCTGCCAAAAGCCATCAACACTTTTCTTAATTTTAAAACAAACTTTGGCAATACAAGACACATAAAGTAGGTTTCAAACAATTTCGAAATTTTTTGATTTTCCTCATATGTACATATGTATTTCTCTATAAACTCCGATTTTGTTTAATAATTGTGTAAAAAAAGAAATTATGTTAGCGTTAACACTTTTTCTCTACAAATTTAGCAGTTTTTGTCACTAAAAGTTTCTAGCATCAGATCAATTTTTTTTAATTATATTAAACGATGGGAATCTTTTATAAAAAAATAAATTTAATGGCCAGTAAATACCATCATTAAAATTATTTACAAGCTTTCAGAGTTACTTAAGTTGTAAAATTTAGAAATCTTTATGTATGAATATGGTAATCATAAGTTAGTTTCTTGAACAATATAATTTTTTTATAAATTCAATTAACAACATTAAAATATTCGTTGTTGAACCCACAACATTTCATTTGAAATATTCTATTAACCTACTTTAAATAAAGAAAAAAAAAAACAAATTAACTAATTTCATCAAACAAGCTTCCATTACTCAAAATCATTTTCATCATAAAATTTTAAATCAATTAGAAAAATGTCAATTAGGATTTAACTCCCCCACCCAAAAAAAATAAGTTCATATTTGTCAAGTGTTTGTTGGTCCCAAAAGATAAATTCGTCGGCATGTAAATGACTTTAACTCATTATTACACTGTCATTATTCAATAAATAGATGGATTCCAACTCACTAGACATTTGTGCTGCACTGCCTGATATGATTAAAATGTAAAAGAGAAAAAGATGAAGACAACAACAAAATTAACTAAATAAAATTATAATTTATGTCATGATTGTTCTCATCATTAGAAACAGAACAAAATTGTTACAAATAAAAAAATTTAATAATAAAAAAAAGAGAGAAAAAATATTCAATAAAATTAAAAAAAGAAAAAAATACTTGATGTTGAATTGTGAATTTGGGTTTTTTTTGATGTTGAAAATAAAAATAAAAATATTTTTGATTGTCAGAGAAATTTGTAAATTTAAGATGTGGATGTATAAGTATATGTATGTATGAATGTATGTATGTATATATGAGTGTGTCTGTATACGAGTAAAACATAACTTATGTTGTTTTTTTTTTTTTCATTTTTGTTATTGCTACTGTTAAAGAGTTGAACAGAGTTGTAATGGTTTTTGTAATTACAACATTTTTAAACATTTATCATCATAATTTAAATGTTTGTGGTTGTATTCATTATTATTATTGTTGTTGCTACTGCTGCTGCTGATGTCGCTGTTGGTCGTTTGGTCGTCATTTGGTTATTCTTGTACAATGTCTTTGTGCATCATCAACATGATGTTGTTGCAATGTTAACACATGTTGTTGTGGTTGAAAAAAGGGGGTCGTATTGGTTAATACAAGAATAAAAGCACAAAAAATTTTTACAAAATCCGTAAACAAAAAATACACAAGAATTGGGGAAAATTATTAAAACTATTTATGCAACACTTGAGTTATGTGCATGCAACATGCATAATGCATACAATCATTTTATATCATATGAAGTAGAGGCATATATTCATATACATATGTACATGTGTGCTATTGAAATAATGTCATTTCATTTCATTATAAAAATCATAAGTGTTGTCCAAATAAAATTATGACAATACTATATCACACTCATATGTACATACATATACATGTCGCCACCGAAAATATAAGACAACGGAACATAATTTTTCATAACTTTATAGGGGGAACAAATAAAAACCTTCTAATTCAAAATAAACTCGATATCGTTATTTTTGGAAGCATAAGTCAAAAAATTTGTTATTATATAATAATTAAAAAAAAAAACAATCGCGAATATATTCGGCCCGGCCGAATCTATATACCCACCATTAACTTATTCAAATTTTACGTTATATGGAAGAGGGCGGTAAAGTGGGCAGTAAAGTGGGTGGACCACGCCTATTTTTTGTTTCCGACTTTACATTGGTCCTTGAACTGTTTGAACACAATTTCGTTGATTTTCACCTTGTATGGGAGGTGGGCGGTAAAGTAGGCGGACCACGGCCATTTTTGGTTTCCGAGTTTATATCGACCCCCGATCTATAGGTACAAAATTTCGTTGTCGTACGTGCTTTTATTGAAGAAATATCAGCAGAAAAGTATTTAACGAACACCCTGTGTTTGTAGTTTTTAGCCCATAACTTTTTTGTTTATTAACCGATTTTGCCCATTTTAAATACCAAACAAACCTTATATAAGATATATATTTGTATACTCAGAATCGAACCAGGACCCAGAAAATATATACTTTGTGGGGTCTTAGATGATTCCTTCGACATGTAACACACGGAATGACAAAATCAATATACCCCCCATCTTTTTGATGGCGGGTATAAAAACTACATCTTTTGCATCGAAAATCGATTTTAAAAATTTTCGATATTACATTTTCGGTGACGATATACACACATTTGTGTGTATGACAATAAAAGTCAATTATTAAAATATACTGAAAATAAAAATAAAATAAATATAAAAAAAAAAACAATAATAATAACAACAATTTTTAAATACATACGAATGTATGTATGTATGTATGTATATGAATCCATATAAAGATAGACAAGTGTGCATTTAAGTAAAAACATAAATGTCAAATTGTTGTAATTTGTTGTAAAGTGTCAAAAAGACGAATTTTATTACAACTACTGTTCTACTAGCAGCAATTGAGCCTCACATCCATCAGATACAAATGCTAACCGACTCCCAAACGAATAAACCATCATTCATTTCATACATACACATACATACATACGCACTCTTTCCATAGCAATAAAAGAAATGAAGCCCCCAAAAGCGGTGGATGACTAGCTGGCTGGCTGAATGACTGACTGGTTATACTGTGAATTTTTATTGCAAACAAACAAGTGCAACTGCCGCGCAATCAACTGCTGCTCTAAAAAGATCTCTACAAATGTGCGCCTAAGTGAGTGTATGTATATACATACATATGTATGTACTATGTAGTATGTATGTGTATAAGTTTGTGTTTGCATTTGGCATGGGAATCATCAGGCATCGCATAATTAATTCCCACGAATATACGTATTTAACACATGTAGCATAAACTTGTACTAAATAGAAGATTCAGGGGCCAAAAGGAGAGGGTAGAAAAATTCGAGCAAATCAACTAAAGAAAAATCAAAACAAAACTCAACACATATCTAAAGTTTACAAGAGAAAATTGTGGTACTTTATCAGTCCCCTTTCACAATGAAAATGTTATGTACAATTAGTACTTCATAAAAAAAATGTAATCAAAACATTTTATTAATTACAAAGTATGCCCAAGTTTTAGCAAATAAAATTTATTAAACTATTTATTATAAAACATATTAAAAGTGTTTACAACTAATTAATTTAAAATCATCAGATTCATTAGACCTAGTTGTTGTTGTTCAAATATTTTCAAATATTTTCAAATATTTTCAAAAAATTGTTAAGTGATTTGAAAACTAGTCCAATACGAAAAGGTACCCTTGGTACGTATTAACTTTACAACTCAAACTTATTTTGCATCTCTGCCACGTTTACAACTTCAACATACATAAGCGAATAAGCAGCAAATTCATGTTTTCACTCATACATAAAAATTAAGAAGAAACATACTGCTTGAGACAACATAATATAATCACGGCAGTTAAAAAAACAAAAAAAATTAAAAAGAAATATGATTTTTAAGGAAGAGAAAAGAACATGAAGAATACTACGCATTCACATACAAATTCGCACAAATACTACGTATATGTATATAAATATTGTACAAATGTATGTGTGTGTTATGTTTTATATTGTATTTTAAATACATACATCTTTTTGTTTTTTTCACATTTAAATACAGTGTCGATGTCTCTGAACAGCTCCCAACAGGAGCGTTTAAATCTTTGCTGTTTGCAACTGGCAGTAAAGTGTGAAAGTACGTTTTTATTTTAAATGCATACTCAAGCAGAGGCGGCTCCTAAGCGTGGGGTGCTAATCATCCAAAATTAAAAATATTTTATATGGCTATAAAAGTTCGAATGTTATTGTAAAATAAATAATGTTTCAGATGTAAACAATATTCTGTGTTCCTTAACGATGCTAATGTGTTGCAAGGACAGACATCCGTCTGTGCGTCCATGTAAATCTTGTAATCAAATTGCAGGTCAATTTTAAAAATAATGTAGTACAAAGACGAACATTTTATTAGTATTAGGATTATAGTTGTTTATGTCAACTCCTTTGTAGTAGTATTATTATTATTATTATTATTATTATTATTATTATTATTATTATTATTATTATTATTATTATTATTATTATTATTTTCAATTACGTTCAAAATTAGTATCATTGTCTTTTGGAATGCTACAGCTTTCGGAACATTTTGATATAAAATTTTAAAATAATATATTAATTTTCTTAATTATAGCTTAGGATCACATTAAACATTAATAACGCGATTATTGCCACATTACGTACGTTTTTAAACATTAATTGTTTGAATCATATCCATGTCATTTTTTACATTTATAGTATATTTTTTCTGACAATTGAGCTAATAACAATTATGTCATCATAATTTAATATGAGTTCAGGGCCTCTCCCAATATATAATCATTTGTTGGAGAATTTAGCAGGAAGGCTATACCTAAATTAACTGCAAATAAATAGTTTATAAACTTCTGCATATTTCTTTGTATTAATTTGTTGTATTATTTAATTGTCAAACCTTAACTTTATTGTGTAGTGGTGTAGGGTATACCACTATTTTTGTATACAATTTCTAAAATGAGATTGAATGTAAATTCGCGTGGAGAACCTACATATTGGCCTACTGATCCAAACAAAATACCGGATGTAATCGATTTTGCATGGGAACTAATTAAAATGGGATCCTCATTGGAATTATCTTCAGATCATTCGGCTAAATTTGTTACTCTGTTTAACCCCCCAAGAAATTGTATCCCACACTGGTAGTTCAGCGATATCAAACACAAGAATTAACTGGTTGAAATATAAAAAATATATCAGCACTCACTGCACAGACAATATATTGCTGAGAACACCAGAGGAAATTGATCTCTTTCTCAATAATTTTGAAAAAAAAATTTAAAACTTGCGGATGAATATTTGTTTCGTGGGGGGGTTAGAGAGGCACCTCCCGACAAAACAGATCCAATAGAATTTGTTCTGTTTATGTCGAACGGCTCTTGACTGAAAAAAGAAGAGTTCAAAGAGCGCGGCAACTCCATAAATCCCCTCAACTTAAGTCGAAGCTAAGAGAATGCCAAAAACGCCTTAATAAGCTTCTAGAGTATCCAAAAACTGAATCATTTACTATTCAAATTACTCATCATGGCGAACTACAAAAAATCTAAAAAGACTAGTTTTAAGCAGACCTCCTCTACGTAATACAAATAGAGTCTGGGAAAGAAATGATAGCGAAAAGGAGAATTTATTCGTTAATCATCTAAAGAACGCTCTTAACCCAAATTTATCAGATGACATAATAGATTTTCACCTGTTATACTCCATTTTAGAGCTGTTTAACCACTTTGTTTTGAGATTCGAGAGATCGGTGATTTAAAAACCAAAAAAGACCCTCGTATTAATTAAATCAGTAACTAGATGCTTTTGAAGCTGGATAGCGTTATAAATAATACTTTTTATTCCAAACACTATAATATACCTTGAACACTATTACTATTAAACATAAGTAAGGAAGAGATCACACTAAAGTAGAATCGTATAGACCCATCAGCCTGTTATCAAATATATCAAAGCTGTTCGAGAAGCTATTAATGAACAAGTTGAACATGATAATCAATCGAACTGATTGCTCCTCTACATATATATTTTTCACGAATTTAAAAATACCATTTTTGAAAATACGCGACCGCGAAATTTAATTCGCGAATTATCCACCAATAAAATTCAACATGAAAACATGTTTCAGGTATCATTTTTAAGGTAATTTCAATACTCCTATTTTTAAAAATACAACTTTTCTCATTTTTAGATATTATAAATCGCGAACTATCTCGGCATTTGCGTTACCAGCGTCAATATTAATATTCTTGCCAAATTTTATTACATTCGGATAATTTTTGGAAGAAATTGACGATTTTTCTATTTTATTACAAACAAAGCTATACAAATTGCAATAAATATTTCGTATTTATTATGACATTTGTTGTAATAACTCCTAAAATATTGCGAATCCCAGAATGCCAAATTCCACGGTTATAGAAAACATTTTTATCATTAACATATATTTTTTTGAAATTTTTTAAAATACCACTTTTCGAGATATTTACCCACGAACGAAAAATCGCGAGATATAGACCATTTCGATGTTGAGATGTTATACGTCATATTAAAGGTAATTTTGATACCTTTTATATGACATCTCAATAAATCTTATATAATAAATACTTCGAAAGATATTTGTAATTTTGTGTATGCAACTTTGTACATATTTTGAGCTATTTTGCACTTTCAAACCGCGATATTTCGCGAACCACTTGATGAAATTATCTGAAATTAGTCTTAGTTTTGACAATAATAATAATTGTACCAAATAAATATTATCAAATTCGGAAGAGGTGAGAAAATCAGCTGGTTGGTTTTAAATGGAATGACTCATATCAGAAATTAAATTTAATAATTTTAAAAGTAATAGCTCACAATCGTCTTTTCCGAAAATTAGTTTATTTTAAGATAGCTATCAATTGCTATAATTAAATATGAGTTAAAACGATATTAAATTGTAGCTTCAATGGGCGATCCAACATTGTATGAAAATATTAAAAAAGTATCGCAAATTTTAACGTACCTTCATAAAGTTTTGAACATCATACATTTATAATATCTAGACCTAATTTCAATTTCCAACATGGTCATCGAAATAAAATTAAATTTTATTTTTTTTTTTTGTTTTTTTAGTTGAATATAATATGAATAACTAAGATTTGAGGAACTCACTACATATTTTTTATATTAACTTTAATAACATTTTTTAAAATTTTTATGAGATAAATTCCACATGTTATTTATATTAGTGACTAATTTATAATGAATATTTAAGATGTTTACAGATATACTTTTTCACTTGCTGGGTTTTTGTACCGACATTTTATTAAGATATTAAATTGAATTCATGCTATAGAGTCATTCCATATAAATCATCTAATGAATTATAAAACTACATAAAACCATATTAATGACATTGTGGTTAAGGTCACCTAGACTTTTAGCTTAATCTTCTTTAAAGAATTGCTCAAATATATTCGATTTTGTTAAAATTCGTGCAGTTTTCTTTCATTTAAGCGGGACAAGAATAATTGCAAATTTCCCGAATGAAAACCCAAGAAGCATCTATATTCCTGCAAGATCATGCATCTGATCTAGAAATATGGTTAAGGCAATGGAAGATAAAAGTTAACAAACAGAAATGCATAAACATAACAATCACATTGAAGAGAGAATCATGCCCAACAATTCGAATAAATAATTAAGCTATTGATGTACACATTAATGCAAAGTTAACCCATATGAAGTTTAAAGCACTTGAGATGAACTGGATCATTGGAAGAAAACTTCAAACCTGATCCTTATATGAAATCCACGAAAATATATGCTTATCGTCTGACACTAGTTGGACCAAAGAAATATAATTTTTAGATTTAAGATTTGAATACTTATTGTTAAACCTATTTTTAAGAAAATACAATAAATAAATAAAAAAATTTTGTAATTAAATCTGTAACTTCTAATCGGCTCGTTAGATTTGCATAAAATTAGGAGATATCTTAACGATATCTTTAAATTTTCAGTAATTTTAAGTGTAAAAAACTTTTAGATTTCTATTAAAAGAATCAAACAATTCCCAACAAAACGCTGAAAATCCCAAAAATGGGATTTTTCACATTTTCGACTATAGAATTCACATTTTCTCGATGTCGCAGAGATTACGATTGAAAACTCTTAGAAATATATTATAGAATCCGAAACTGCATTTTGTTTACAGATTTATACTTTGGGATTTTAGAAGATATAAACTAAAATCAAAACTGTAATATAAAATAGGTCAAATTCGGAAGGAAGAATACTTAGACCGTTTGGGTTATTGGACTTGTTTTCTATTTTAAAAATCATCTCCGAAAAGAAAACTTTTAAAAAGTATAAAAAAATTATTATGTTATTAAAGATAATACATTTTAGAGAAAAAAGATTATATTTTAATGAGTAAAAACTAATAAAATCGACCTGAAATACTGGAATATATATGAATAGTACTGGATCAATAATATGCAAAATTAGATAGTTAAAATTTCAAACTCAAATAACTGAAAACTACAAGAGATAATATCATGTTTTTTATAGAACTTATCAAGAATTTGAAAAACATGTTAAAAACATTCGAAATCGGATAAGAAACAAAAAATTTCCAAACGTTTTAAAATTTCAGAGGTACCCCGATTTGAGCCTTCATAACTCTGCTTCTGAAGGCTATGTGGGTTCCCCCTTCCAAACTTAAAATTGTACACGTATATGTTTATGTAAATCCAACCAGCCGATTAGAAGTTGCAGATTTATTTTCAAACATTTCCAATTCTGCCCTCTGTGTATGGTTTTTTTGGGTATTATGCGTTTATGCTAATGTTTGTAACGCAAATTTGGCTCAAATAAGTATTATAAAAGTAAAACTCTGTGTACCAAATTTTAAGAAGATTGGTTCATACTTTACCATAGCTCCCATATAAACTCCTCTTATAAACATTAGCATTAGGATTATATTTGACACAAACATCTTGTATATAAGTAGAGAGCTAACTAAGAAATTAAATGAGTATTGGTGCATAATTTGCTATAGATCCCATAAAAATCCTATTTCCGGGAGTTTTCCAAAAGTGAATAAATGTTTGTATAAACATATTTTTTTTTTTTTCATGCTACATATAATTTAAAAAAATCAGTTTGAGGCAATAGTGTAGAGTATAATATAGCCGGGCTTGACTGATTATAAATTTCTTAATTGTTCTTTATGGGCACAACTAATATGACCCTTTTTTTACGTGGTCACAATTACACGAGAACGGTTTGTCTACTTTAATAATCCAGTAGATACAGATTAAAATTATCTCAATAAAAATTGGAAAAATGTTGCTCCTTAAAGTTTTTAACATTCATGAAAGGTTAAATGTAAATTAACATAGATGGTCGGATGACAACATTTATAGTTATTCATGTCAAAAATCAAAATTAAAAATATTTTATACGCTCGTCAATTTATTGCTAGGAAGGAACTAAAAACCTTATATTTATTTTAGAGTGGGACAAAATGATGGCTTTTGCGATCTACTTTCTAAGTAGTCATAATTATTTTAGTTGATTTTAAAGTTTAAATTAACGTTCACTAATATTCACTTAATTAATAATATTTGACGCTCCTGTGATTTTGTTAATCAAGTTTGCCATAAATAAATGCAAAGAATTGGTTAAAGTCATTGCGCCACCTTAATGAATTCCTTGAAGTTGCACTTATATATATATATATATATATATATATATATATATATATATATATATATATATATATATATATATATATGTGCAACTACGAGTGGGGTTTCTTTACATTTTGGTGCTGTTTTTTTTTTTTTTTTTTGTTCCTTCTTCATATTGTTTATTTTATTTTTTAATAAAACATGTGCACACTGGTACATACGTAAATATTATGCAGTCGTTTTGTCCAATTTGCAATTTTTAGCTTTAATCACAATATATTTACATACATATTAACATATATGTATATCTAAGTAATAAATACATATATTAACGTATATTAAAGTACCTCGATTTGTATGTAAACAAAAAAAAATGTTGCAAATATATCCACCTGAACTTGCAAATGTTTTGTAAAAGAAAACAGCGTCAATCAAGATTTGGTGAAATGTTAGCTATGATTAATGATAAGTAAAATATATTTTCCCATTAAAATGGAGAAGTTAGAAAATGTTTTACATAGTGGTTACGTCATTTTGGTAAAAAATTTTACTGGTCTGAATCTAAAGGTATGATTTTAGAAAAATTTTCTATGAATAATAAGTACTAAGTTAAGTCAATTGTAATGGTACAATTATTTGAATGGGTAGTCCAGGTTTTAGCATGTATCTATTATATTTTATATGATATTAATTTCGTTATGACGAATTTTGATATAGCTATTGGAAGACAACCGTATTTATTTTTGGGAATCAATTGCAACATTTTTTTTTTTTTTGAGGCACTTTAATTTACATTTGTAAGTAAGAATATGTTTATTCTCTTATTTATTATACCCTACACCAAAATAAGGACGTCAACATTCATTGTGGTGCTGCTTGTGATTCTTAAAAGCAATTAACTAACTGAAAATACAATTCTGTGGATTATTGACAAAATAATTTAAATAAGGTGTTTCTTACTAGTACGGAATTTATAAACAATTCAAAAGACAAGTAATTTAATTCATTAAGACGGTATAAAATATTTATTTGGCAGTTTTGCATTATTTAGCCAAAAAATCGTTTTCTTTACATCAACGTCATTGGTTTTATATACATACGAGCAGAATGACCTTACGTTGCATGGGAATAAAAATGTTTAGAAAACGTAAAAAAAAAACAGCTTTGCCCAGTTATCAATGTTTCCCGTAAAGTTTCTACTATTAAAACTTCTAGTTTTACCAAAAAAATAATAAGATTTGTAAAACTGCAATATTTTCGCTATTTTTATCAATTTAATTTTAATTTATATTCTGTAGTTCCTTCCTGGTTAAAGTTCATTTATTTTAAAAATTTCGTTAAAATCAGTTCTGCAATTTAGTTTTACATATCCCAATCATAAACTTAAAAATCCCTAGTATTTTAGAAAAATTATAAATTCATCTAGTTATTTAACAAAATACCCATTGGTGTATGATGTATTCTAATTTCGGTATGACCTAATCGTCTATATTTTTTACACTTATTTTATTTTATATTCGTTCATCCTTTATAAACAACAACTCCTCACATGTTTTTTTATACAAAATATTTGTTTGTTTTTTTTTTATTTTTTATTCCATCTTTGACAAGGACACCATGTGTTGAGATTTGTGATTTTCGATGCCGTTGAATTTGAGTGCGAGTTTTTTTATTTTATTTAGAGGCAAAAATTGCAATTATCTTACATCTACTACAATCTTCACTACCATCACTATCCCTTTGTACGAGTGTATATTATACAATAATGATGGATACTCTTATTTAGTTGTTATTTAGTACACGAGGAGGTAAAAATCTGTTTAATAAAATCAAGGATTTACTGAGGTGTTTTTGATGTTAAAATCCTAAATTGAAGGTTCCTTTGCTGGTATATGTTTTTATGCACTAATAAAAACATGCATAAAGAAGCCCATATCTTATGCAACGTTCTGATTAGAAGTTTTTTCCTCTTATACATTTTGTACATAAAGCCTGATTGAAAGAACAAAAGAATTCGTGGAATATGCATTTATTAAAGAGACAAAATATTTTAAATATTATTCAAAGAAACATTCCTTTTAGTGTTTTCATAAGCAGGGTATGATTATTTTGTTCTGAAAATTTCTATGTAAAGAAAATATAAAGTATAAAACAATTTTTAAACATTTAAATATAATTAAGTAACTTATTGTAGGGATTACAAAAATATGTATATGAATTTTACTATACAACAGAATGTCCCATTTAAAACAAAATGTAGAAAGACCAATTAAACGAAATAATTATACATTTATTTCTTAAAAATTCTCAAAACTTTCATATAAAACAGGTAAAATTTGGGAGGGTGTGAACCTAAACCCCTGAGTAATTGTGCTTGTTTTCTATTTTAAAATCATTTTTGTGAAGATACCTTTCAGAAAAGTATAAAATTATTATATGTTGTTAAAGATAAATATATTTTAAAGAAAAACGAGAAAAAAGGTATAGTCGGTCAAGACCGACCATATGACCTACACCATTTTGTGTGACCATAAAAATTCGGGGAAGAGACTTATATTAGACCAACACTTTTACTAAATGTAAAATAAAATATACAAACACAGAATAATGCATTGATACTAACATCTACTTGATTTTATGTACTTTAAGGCGATTGTCGGAAGTGGTTTTATATGGGAGCTATGGTAAATTATGGACCGATTCGAATAAAATTTGGCAATGTTGTTTCTACTTATATAAAACTTATTTGTGTCGAATATTAACTTTATACTAACATTAGTATGGTATTTATGCACGTTAAAGTGATTTTCGGAACAGAGGTTTATATGGAAGCTATGGTTAATCGTGGACCGATTTGGTACAAAGATTGATACTTGTACAAAACTTCTTTGTACCAAATTTCATTAAAATATTTTTATATTTAAGGTAATTTCGGGGGGACATTTGTATGGGGGCCAGGCGAAATAATGGACCGATCACAAACAATTTCAATAGGCTTCGTCCATGTATCATAAAAGTCCCACGTGCCAAATTTTATTCAATTATCTTCAAAATTGCGACCTGGTTTACATGGACAGCCAGTCGTCCAGCCAGCAAGACGGACATCGTTAGATCGATTTAAAAAGTGATTCTGAGTCGATTGGTATACTTTAAGGTGGGTGTTGGATATCGTTTTGTATGTGTTACAAATATCAGCACAAACGCATAATACTCCAACCACCTTTGGTAGTGTAGGGTATAAATATTGTAGACTTTTTCGGCTAAAAAAAACAGCCACAAATCGTAATTTTCAAATTCAAAATCGCTTATTTTTGGACTCGATAAAGATATGGGTTAAAATTTCATTTTATATAAGAGATAAATAGCACAAGTAAGTATATTTTTTATAGGCCTTATCGGGGACTTTAATAAGATTTAAAAATATCTTAAATCGGATAAGAAACAAAAAATACAGACTTCTACAACGATTAGAAGATACAGATTTATTTCTAAAAGTTTTCGATTCTGCTCCACTGTGCACTGGTATGAAACTTTAGATGAATGTTTATTTTTTTATATTTCTTTCCTTATTCAATATGCATTATTCGAGGGGTCTTCCTATGCTGAAATTCCTTGAAATCCCTCAGCTACCCTTGAAGCTTAATGTTTTTCATTTTCCTGTTTCCTAGGAAGACAGATAAATATTTGGACCAAAATTTTCTATTTAAGCGATGTTTAAAATTAACAATGGATTTTCTTTTTTCCTTAATTAAGTATGAAAGTTTTTTATATGATACAGTTTCAGAAAAACAGTAAAAACTGCTTAAATCTTTTTTATATTCCAAAAATTACATGATTCTAATAATTAAAACTGGAATGGGATATCTCAGTCAATTTGGATAAGCGTCATTATAGGCTTAATAATTGCTTCCAAAAAAGTGAAAATAAATGCATTTTTAGTATGAAAAAAGGTTAATAATTTCTAAGTAAATTAAAATTTTACAAATTTTGAAGCATTTTCATTATCTTTTAATAAGGTAACTTACACTTGAAATCTCGTTTAAACAAGATTTTAGAAAAACAAAATCTAAAATGTTTACATTACATTTTTAAAACAATTTTGTAGATTTTGTTTGACAACAGCTTCTTTTAAAAATTAAAAACATACACTTAACACTTTTAAATGAGCTCCGTGCTCCACAAAACTTTTTAAATTAAATTTTATGTTTGTTTATGAACGTTATCAAAAAATATTTTATTTATTTATTAATTTTAAAAATATTTGTTTAAACTCAAATGTGATTTTTATTTAGAATATTGTTGTATTTTACTAATACACTAAAAGAAAAAAAGTGTTGGAAAACGATATTTTTCAAAATTTAATTAAATTTTTGTAGATTTTGGTAAAATCTTGTTAGAAACTAGATTTTTATTTGTATGGAAAATCTAATTAAAATCTTATAAAATTACATATGTAGATTTTACTTGAAAACTCATTTAAACTAGATTTTGTGCCAATGTAAATGGGGTATTAAACAATTTTATAAACATACTTTTAGGGAAGTACTTCAAAAGAAATGAACAAGAAGTATAAAAGAAGAACATCCTACCAATGACAACCATGGGTTAAAAAAAGAACTTCTGCAACTCTTTTTCACCACTAAGTACTTCCTTCCAATGACAACACAATGTTAAATTCATGACTTTTTCAGCTCTTTTTCAGTTCCTTTTTTACTGGAAGAGTTCTAAGCCTAAAATTTACTTCATATTAATTTATTTTAGATTTTTACCATATGCTTTTAATCCGCTTAATAGTTTCGGAGATATTATAAAATCAGGGATGGAAAAATTGATACTATAATACTTTTTTTGATACTATTAAACATTCAAAAGTACCGAAGTACTCCCTCGAGTCATTTGATACTGTCAAAGCTTTATTCCACAGTTCGAATTAAAAATAAAATTTTTAACTGAAAATATATTTTGGAGTTTTGTTTTTTAACAATTTCATTTATACATATCTACAATTGGTGTTCAGAAGTAATAATGAGATTGTAAAGCCCAAATTGCAATAGCGCGTAGTCAGCAGCAGTATGTGCTGCCATAATCAGCTGATAATTTAGAATGCACTGTTTGTTATGGTGTTGATTACATTTGGTCAGCAGTAGTTTGCAGTGCTGTTTCATTTAGCCCTGTTTCTAAATTCACTGCGCTGCATTCAGATTGAAAGCGAGACAAAGAGAGTAAGCAAATAAATGAGAGGATAAAATACACAAGTAGAATAAAGATAGAAGGTGGTTGTAAATTGTGGCTGCATACGCTGAATTGTAATTATAACGGCAGCAACATGTTGTGCTGACAGTGATCAGCTGATAATTTTTGCTGATACTGTTGCTGACTACGCGTAAATGTAATTTGGGCTTAATGAACAGTAGCTTAGACTAAATGTTGGAGATACAAGTTCACAAAAAATTAGACACGTAATTAGGACAATTTAAATAAGTTTATAGGGCAAATGAACTATATTATAGAAACATTTGTGCTGTAGGTTTAATTTATTAAGTTGTAATCCCATAAATATACAATCATTACTAAAAACTTCAAGTTTCTATTCTCTATAAATCAAATTAAACTGAAAATATTCAAAATTTTAAAGACATCAGGTAATAAATTATATTTAATCAAAGCTCCTTAAAATCGAGCTTAACTTAACTTAAAAGTTAAGCTCGATTTTGAGGAATAGATCTTGGACTTTTTTCTTCTTAAGTTTATTTTAATAATAATTATTATATTTTATCTGAACAAAATCATTTAATGAATGGGTATCGTATTTAGTCCTTCGTTTTGAGTACACAACTTACATTATCTGAGTTTTGCACTAAATAAAAAATAAATGAATTTTAGTACTCGGATGGTGAAAGAAGTACTATTTGAAATTTGTTTTGATACCCAAAAATATTATCATTTTCCATCCCTGATAAAAATTGTCTGGAAAAAAAAATTCTTAGAGAATTATAAAAAAAAAAAAAATAGTTTTTTAAAAACTAAAAAAATTTGATTCGAAACACACAACCAGTTTAACTATATTTTTAATTTTTTATAGCGATTTTTTACCCAAACTTCATTAGAAAACATATTTTTTTTCTTAATACCATATTTTTTAGAAGAAAAAAATGAGCTATCGCTGGATAAAATCATAAAAATAAAACACAGTAAGTAATAGGAAGAAATACAAAAAAGCGTGCTTCAAAAATAGCTGTTAAATTCAAGAAATACATATGAGTATCAAATTTTGATAAGTATAACGATATACACTAAGGGAAAAAACTCGATTCAAAATCAACAACGGTTGTGGTTACATTGGTAATTTACGGTAACAGCTTTTTAATACCTTTCGTTAACAAATTTAATAGAAAACATATGTAATTTAACAATTTGATACCGAAATGGTTTCAACTTGGTGCCAATTAGGTATCGATTTTCCATAAGAATTGAACACGCAGTGTTTAATTTAAACACATACGGTGTAGATTCACTATTGACCCAGAATGGTATCGTTTTCAACACGTATGTGATTGATATTTCTCTGAGTGTATCTAATATTCTAAATATTGTATAATAATCAACTCACCCAAACCTACTTTTCTCATAGTTGAATATTTATAAGATTCCAAGCTCTTCAATAAAAAATTTTAACATTTTATTAATCTGGACAAAATATTTTTATTTTTTATACCCACCATAAAAAATGTAAAGCAATCTAGCGTTCAGGGCTTTCCACCTAGGGGGACGAAATTTTGGCTCAAATATTTTTCTTAATGTATAAGTTTTGTTTGATATTGAAAATTCATCGTAACTACATTTCACACTTTTCCGTCGATATCTCTCAAACAGAAGCATGTATTGCAACGAAATAGTTTAAGAATCGATCTCATAAACCAAAAATGGGTGGAATTAAAGATGGTGGGTATAATAAATTCGGCCAAGCCGAAAAAACATTTATACATGTTTTTACTAGTTTTTATTTCAAGCAAAAAACTAGGAAGTGCTTGCAAAAAGTTAACACAACCTTAAAAATGGCGCTTAAAGCATATTTTCCACTTTTTTGAAATTAAATATAATTACTTTAAAAAAAGAACTTTAAAAATAATTAATAAGAATCATAAAAAAGGGTATCCTACCAAAGTAATTATGTACTTCTGAGCAACACTTTCTCAGCACTATGTAGTTTTTTCCAATGACAACACATTGTTGAAATCATTACCTTTTAAGCTCTTTTTCGTTCTTTTTTCGCTGGGTTGTATACTTTGCCGTATACTTCTTGTTGATCAGACAATTAGTAGCCAACCTATAGTCATTAATGATCATTTAATTAACTTTAAAATACAACTGAACTTTTTGGGAAATTAAAGAAAACTTTTTAAAGCTCGAAACCATAACGATTGAAATTATATTTGCCGCTACTAATTGAGAATATGACCCCCAGACATCTTATTAACATTAATTACTAATTAAATGATGTAATTTTATATTTTCAATTTTCGTATAAACTGATGCTGCAGTTAAATGCAACAACCCAATGTTACGCGCTGCAGCTGAAAAATAATTAATGACCTTTTAATACAGACATAGTACATACTTATTTACACTTGTAACACCGAAAAGATGCTAGATGAAATGAAACAAACTTTCTTTTTTTTATATTTTTTTGTAATTTCTTTAATGTATTTTTAAATTTTCTTTTATTTAAAAAAAAAAAAAAGTTGGAAATATTTTCTTTATACTTAAACTCGTACATAATGTATTTATGTATATAAACTGTACAATTACATAAATTTTAATTTACACTGACGGCCATAATTAATGAAACACTTGACAAGACAATATTTTAACACTTAAGGAGTAGGGAAGAATTAGTGGTTGGTTGGTTGGTTTTTTTGTTGATTGGTATGGATAGGTGGGGGGGATAGAAATAAGTCTTTTGGATTATGGAGCTTGTACAATTGATTTAATTTATTGTCATTTCAATAATTGTTGGAAACCGAAAAGTTCTTGCTAATAAACTTAAATATTATAAAAAAATAATAATTATTATAAATAAATGATTTAATATATCTATATATAATTTTTTTATACAAACTAATTAATAATAGATAATTATACTAAAATAAAAACTTCTTACTTAATGACATATGAGATGAGATTTTTAATCTTATTATGAAATAAAAAACAAAATATAATTCATTTGTATTTATAATAATATTCATTATTTAATGTATTTTACGACTTGTTGCTTGATTGGTTTGTTGTTGTTCTTGTGTTATTTAAAAAATAAAAATAAAAAAACAATAAAAAATAATTTACTTTAAATTTCAATTAAGGAAGAAAAAACAATCGAAATACATATTTTGAAATTGGTATGTGGGAGCTAAGGGGGTGTTTGGAATATTCTTTCATTTCAATTCGTTTCATTCAAAAATAATTAAAATTTTCTTATAACATTTTTCTTCTTTTTGTTTTCTTTTTTCCTTTTTTGTTTTGTTTGTAAAATTCGGTGTAAATATAATTATACTAAACTTTTTTTTTTTTTTTTTTGCTGTTATTATTTTTTTACTTTAAATATTCACATTATTTTTGTTTTATATCTTCAAGACTTTTTTGTTTTAATAAAAGACTTTTTTGTAACAATATTTGTATTTTACTTCTTCACTCTTTTTTCACTTGTTTTTCTTTAAATTGTTTAATATATTATTTCTTTTTTCTTTTGTAAAAATGTCGAAAAAAAGGAAACTTTTAAACAGGAAAATTTTTTATTTTTTTTTTTAAAGGAAATGAAATAAATGTCTCATGAATGTATGTGTAAGAGAGTGAGAATGTATTGGTGTACATACATACGTTTTTTTATATATATAGTATAAATAGATTTAGCAAGACTAAGAATAATTTTTCAAGAGTTAATTATAATAAAATGCTAAAAAAAGAAGATGCTTGTTTTTCGTTTTTTTTTTTATTTTGTGTTTATTACTAAAATGATTTTAAAACTACTTTAATTTTGTTTTTATATTTTAATAATTTTATCTTATGGTTTAGGTTTTTTTTTCTTTTTTGTTTTTGTAAAATATAAAACTACTTTTTGAAAAAGAAACCTGCTTAAATGTAAGAGGACAGAAAGAATTAAATACAGAAAGAAAGACACCAGCATGATTGATGAGTGATTGTTGGTAGAACAGCAAAAGACTGATGATCATTTTCATGTAACATCCAATCATCCATTGAATACTATTACACCATCTGTATCGTCTTAAAACATACTTTTGGAGTGAATGAGTCTTTGTGTGTCTCTCTCTGTTTGTGTGTGTATGTGTCAGTTTTAAGGTAAAGTGCTGCTGATGACGCCTTTTAGTTTGCGTGCCAACGGCACTTGTTCCTCATGTTCCTTCTTGAAAACATTTAAGCAGGTATTTTTCTTCTTCATTTTTATCACAGCCTTAAGCACAAACTTTTGAATTTGTTTTTTTTTATTTTGTTCGTTCTTCTGTTTGTTTGTGTTGTTATGTATATAAAACGGGTTTCAAACACGGTTCCGTCTGTCTATTACCGCTCTGTTGAATTTAATTCGTATCGTTTGTACATTTATAATTGATTCGATTATTTTGTTGTTTTTGTATTTTGATTTTTTTCTTGTTTTTTAGATTCGTTTCATCGTTTGTTTAAATATTTTTTTTTTTGAAGAGAATGGGGAAATGTATAATTTTTCACTATGTTTTTGTATTGAATTCAAGTAAAAATCGAATGTTTGTGTGTTTGTATTTGTTTATTATGTTGCAATTCATCAGTCAGTCTAGTACTTGAGAGAAGCTCTAAGAGATTCTTTATTGGTATTTAAAGATGCGGGCCATTCATTGGTAATGACGCTACTGCTGCAGGTTGTTAAATCAGCTTCAGTAGGCCTAAATTAGCCACGCTTTAGTATTTATACAAAATATTTACAATTTGGCATGCTAAACGCGTATACTCACCACTGGTGGATACGAGATATACTTGTCGCTCATATTAAAATATGATCCATCTGGTGGCGGAGCCGGTGATGGTGAGGAAATATAACTGCCCTTGATGACCAGCGAAGAGGCGGGCGATGGCGAAGGTATGTACATGCCATTCGACATGAGCATATGATCATCTTTGGAACGTGTAGGCTCTGGCATACCACTACGATTGCTATGACGCTTGGGATTGGGTAGAGTACGTGTAAAGTCTGGATTACACATGTAAGGCGGACTGCACATGGAACTCTCCTGATATTTTGGTGGATAGGCAGTTGATTGTATAATATCAACATTTTCTACTAAATATGTTGAGGTCGCTTGTTTTTGTACATCAGCCTGCAAAGCAGAAATTGGCAACTGTGAAAAGAATTTTAATGAAAATAAATTTCAAGGTTAGAAAAAGTTAGCCAGGGTTAGACAAGATACATTTAAATTTATATTAAGGAATTAATAAATTAGTTAAAATTAGCTAAAAGTTAAAACAAAAAATCCTTTCCATTTATCTCACCTTATAAACAGACTGATTATCTTCTTTGGAATAAGCATCATCGTTGGGTGCTTCAGTTTCTGTTGAATTCTTATTTTGGCGTCGTATTACAAACCAGGCCACCAAAGCAGCATTTAAGACCAATAATACCATGGCAGCCGAAGTAATGCCAATTATCATCATATTTGGCATTTCATCTTTTTCATTCAATTCCGCTGAATAGGGTTGGGATCCTATAGAAAAACGACAATTGCATAGACAAATATTTTAATTAAAATTCATTGACTTCTCCCTCCTTCGTGTCTCTTACCTTTTGTCAATGTTAGTTTTATGTCTGGTAAAAATTTACTACCTCCCGCTTCATTAGCAGCCATTACTGAAAACACATACGTACTGCCCGCCTTTAAACCATCTATAGTTATATTAACACTTCCTGGTTTGGCATCAACATACTTGTATTTGTCTTCATTGAATATTTTAAATCTTAAACGATAGTAAACCGGTAAACCGCCATCAAAGCCAGGAGTCCATGACAGATCCACACCATTGTCGGTAACATTATTTACTTGTATATCCAAAGGAGTATCTGGTCGCATAGGTTTAGAGAATTCCAAAGTGGAACTAGCCTGACCATGAGTGTTACGAGCCACACATTCATATTGGCCATAATCATCTGCAGAAGTATTCTCAATTATCAGCGATGACTCATAAGTAAGAGCGTTTATTTTACGATCTAACGCTTTGAATTTATTGCGGCGCATTTTTAAATCTTTACCATTACGACGCCAAACAAAATTGGGTTGAGGTGCAGCTGTAGCACGACATACTATACGTCCTCTATCACCCATTCGTGAGGCGAAACGTGTAAAAGCAGGCGAATGATCCAACTCAGGGGCAGCTATATAAAATACATTGTAATTTAAATTCTATAAAAATATCATTCTATAAAACTTACATTGAACCACCAATAGAACATCTCTTTGTACAGGAGGTCCTCTTTGGTTATCAACTACACAGGTAAAGTTTCCAATATCTGAACGTTGGACATTACTAATGTGTAGATAAGAAGTACCATTGTCGTAAGTAATGGTTGTACGTTGAGACATATCATAACCAGCTCTAATCCAGGTAACATGTTCGGCCGCTAAAGGTCTTGCTAAAATATTACAAGCTAAAACAGCATCCTCTCCTTCAGCAAAACTTGAATTTTCCGTTACCGATTCAATTGAAGCAGGATCTAAGAATGGAAAATAATCTAAATTCCTACAAATTCCATAATAACTTTTTGTAATCTTCTAACTTACATTCTACTACTATTTGTATTTCCATAATGGCAGTACCCTGGGAATTCATGGCTTCACAAATGTAACTACCAGCATCATTGCGCGATAGTTTATTAATGTTAAGTGTAGAACCATCTGATACGATACGTTGACCTTGGGCATTATTCATTATGGGCAAACCATCTTTTGTCCAAGTATACGACATGGACATGGGATTACCAGTAGCATGAAGTTCTATACGCATAGGTTCACCTTCTACTCCCATATACGAAGACATTTGAGGATTATCAAATTTGGGAGGATCTGGGTGTATTATAAAAATTAGTTTAGAATTTTGCTCCTACTATCATTATGTCTTCAAAATATATAAAATACTTACATAATATATCCAAACTGACAGTTTCATGAACACTTCTTTGCAAAACCTCATTAATGGATTGACATGTATAGATAATACCATCCAAATCTTGAGTTATATTCACATACACTTCTAGAGTAGAAACTGAACCACCCCATAAACCGGGCTTAGTAGAGAGATTTACACCTTCCACAGGTATGCCGTCTTTCCACCACGACACCTTAGCGGGTGGATTACTTGAGCTAGAATCACATATTAATCTGGCTCTTATGCCTGGTACTAAATTCTTAGGTTCTACCGAAATTTTCACTGTCTCTGGGGGAACTAAAAGTGAGAGGGAAAACCTTGTCACACGCCTTATAAACTTTTATTTATCAAATCAAACTTACAATGAACACTTAAGGTTTTAGTGGCAAATAATGGTATCTCAATAGCAGGACTTTGGATTTCACATTTATAAATAGCATTATTATCGGAAGAGTTCACCAGTATGGTTAGTTCAGATGAGATTTTCGAATCCTGGACTTTACTTTGGGTATTGAGTTTTTTATCATTCTTATACCAAATCAAAGAGGGTGGAGGATTGCCACCCGATGAAGAACATTGTAGTTTCTTAACAGAACCTGAAGTGATGACATCACCATCATTATAGCCTGTCAACAAGGGTGGTGAGGGTGGATCTAAATATTGCACAACACACACACGCACACACACAAATATAAAACCATAAAAGGGGGGAAGACACAAATAAATACATAAATACATTAATTAAATATTCGCTTTGCTTTTCAATTACTCTAACAGGCAGACAGACAGACAGACAGATACTTACATAAAACACTAACACTGTGAGAACCCACAACATTTTGTGTCAGTTCAACGTTGAGAGCATGGCATACAGCCACAAATGTACGCGAATTGGCATCGATATTAATGGAAACATTCGAAGTACTAAACCAACCACCTTCAACACTTTTTTGCGTCTTATATGTTGAATTGCTAAGCGGACGTCCATTCAAAGACCAACTAATACGGGCTGGTGGATTGGAGGGTGCTGTTACACAAGTCAATTGTACAACATCTCCCACTTTGGCCTCTGTGGCGCCACTAATAGTAACTTCCTTTGGAGCAACTATATTAATATTTATCAATAAAAAGACAAACAAAAAAAAAAACGTTCAATTAAGTAATTAATAAACTCCTTTGAATGCTTCAGTCTGAATGCTTACACAAAACAGTTAAATTCAATTCAGCTTTAAAGGCAGTGTTTGATAGGATATTTTTAGCTTCACACACTAAATTGGCACCATTATCTGAGGCTTCGGCAACAAAACTATAAACATTCTCCGACAGACGACCCGAAGTTCTATGGACATAAGATTATTTGTTTGTAAATCTCGTGATCATTTTATTGTTTTGAGATTAAATTTTACCTTTGGGGAGAACTTATGGGTTCACCATTTTTATACCAAACTAATTGAGCTGGTGGATTACCACCTCGACTGCGACAAGCTATTTTAACATTTTGTCCTCTTCTTAATGTTTCACCCTGAGTATAGCCCTCGAAAAATGGAGGACCAGGAGGATCTAAAGAAAACATTTCAATTTTAAACTTCTCTTAACTTCACATACGCTAAACGATATCAAACTTACATAAAACAGATAATTGTATCGATGAACGCATGGGAACATCTGGTGGCAAAGCTTTATGTTTTGCCTCACAGGAAAAATCTTTAAAGTCATCATCAGCCTTTGGCTGTATGGTTATTGTCGATATAGTTGTGTAACGCTTAGCCGTACTTTCAGTTATCTCAACATGAGGTTTAACTGTAAAACATTATTAATTTAACCTCAAACTAAAATTCTTAACTTAAGTTTATCATTAAAAACTTACCACCCATCAAAGGTACATTATTACTATTCCATATTAGATTCGCTGCAGGGTTAGCATTCTCAGCAATACACTTGAGTGTAAGATTTTGTTTCTCTACAACTTCAACTTTAGCATTGGGAGCATAACCATCAATGGCTATCGAACTGGGTGCTGCAACTATACTCAGTTTAGCATTGGCTCGTATGGCAGGATTGCCAGCTGCTGGTCCAACTTGACACTGATATTCTGCATCATCTTCCAAGGAGGCATTTTTTATTTGCAAATTATAGATACCATTGACAGCATCGACTAGCACCGAATAACGTGGAAAACCATGTATAACCGCTGAAAAGCCCAAAGCAAAACCATCTTTAGTCCATTGCACTTGACCAGCACGATTGGCAACTTCACAGCGCAACAATGTATCGGTACCCTCCAAAATCTGTACATCGTGTGGCGTCACACGAAACTTTTGTACCGCCGACGTTGATTGTGCCGCAGTCAATAGAATGACTGTAAATAAATAAAATAAATTATTTCTTAAAATGTTTGTTTAACTTTTACTATTTAATAACTAAATTTTAAGTTAATAGTCATAATGTTAATTCATTAGTATTGTATAAAAAAGAAAGAAAGAAAAAAAACTTTGGTGACAACCCACCTTATTTGAAATTTACATGATCCCCTGTCTTTTATATCAAACTAATCATCCCACGGTTACTTTTTCGATTTCTTATTTATTTTACGTCTTTTTCTTTTCTTATTGTGTCGGTCGTTTTTTACTGAATCGATTTAAGAAAATTTTTAAAAAAATATATAGACACCCACATTAAAAAAGGTCTGTCCGTTGGTGGGTAAATTAAGATTGTTTTGTGAACTAATTTTCAACATTTAACACTAAACAACATTTCAAACTCACACACAGACACAGAATTTCAAAGAAATCTTAATATACAAATTAAATAATAGACAACAACAACATTAACAACACAAATAATATTGTCATGTTGCACAAGTATTATTTGTGTGTATATATATCTGTGTTATGTGTTCTTTCTTTTGTCTGCCCAGACATTCCCAGCCTACTCAATTGTTTAATGATTCATTGATTCATTCAGGTGACCCAAACATTAATACACTACATACAACAATAAAAATTGATTAGCATACGAAACTTGAAAATCGGTTGAGACGAAAGAGAGTCCTAAAAACTTACTAATCGTTACTTATCTGCATTCATGAATATATGTGTGTATGTGTTCTTGTGCTTGTAATAATTCAAATACAAACAAAACAAATAAAAATTTTCATTGATAAGAAAATATATGTATAAACATATTTATTCCCATGACTTAAACTTGACATATGTAGATTTTAAACACTTGAGCCCAGAGGGAATTTAGTTAATGCAAACAAGTTAATTTCTCAGTTTCCTTATAATTTAATTTACAAGTTCATTGTGTAAATTCCAATACATAATCGTTAGTCTAGGGACAGGTGTAGAAACAAACATGTTGAACAACATTAATGGATTAATTGATTATTAGCCTCAGTTTAATGGTCACTACTCTCTTACGTTTGGTCGGCACGATTCATTTCCGTTGAGAATAATTATTTATGGTAATTGTAATGAAAATGTCATCTTTTGAAAAGCCAAAATACAACAGGAAAGCAAAACTAACATTCACACTAAAACGGATTCATTCCATTTCGTGCTACCAACAAAATGTTGAACGTGCAACATAAAACTAACTATATATAGGTGATTGTACGATAGAGGGCATAAATAAGAGAATATGTAATATGATTTTACTTCCACACACACACACACATACATACATTAAAACATACAATATAACAATAATAAATAATGGTTTGGTAAATTTTGGTAGTGTACCCACAACTCATAAACACACTCACATTCATTTATTCATTCATTCATTCATTCATTCATTTGGGCCCTAAATAATAAACAAGCAAATAGTAACGGCTTGAATGACTAGGATGAGTTTAGTGAATGAATAAATGTGTACGTATGTGTGTGTGTGTATGTGTATGTATGAACTAAAATTTGATTAAAATGACCCAAATGATGTTGGTTGTCCACAAATAGAAAGAAAAATTATGTTTCTTTTTTTTTACTTTTCTACTTTCATGCCTGTGGTCGGTCAAAGTTTTAATAAAAACAATTAATGCCATCTTTAGTTCAAGTTTTTCTTTAGCCATAAGTTTTTCTTGTGATGGGGTGGTTTAGATTCATGATGATGATTTGTCATCATGTTTATTGTTGTAAAAATCTTTCAAGTGTGACAAGTTAAAGGCAAAAAGTTAAATGAATTTTATGTTTAAATATAACCAACAAAGAATTGTTTGTTAAAACACTTGAAAGTCTTCTTTCTTCCTGAGTTTTCAATTCATTCATAAAATATCTGTATTCTCTTGTACACATACATATACTAACATAAACACTTATAGCTGTATATATAACTGTTTGTGTATAAAATGACTTTTTAAATGTTTAGTTTAAAATGTTATTTTTATATACCCAGTTATGGTTCCTTGGTCATTTATTTTACTTATTATTTTATTCTACCTTTGTTGTTGTTTTTTTTTTAAGTCACCAACCACCATTTATACCAAAAATTCTAGAAAATTGTTTATATTTGATCCTTAACCACACAAAAGCAACAAAAAAAAAACACAACTTTCATCAATAGTTTTACTTTTATTTTTTATTTATTAAATTAAGGTTAAAAGTTTTTAAAGAATACAGGAAGTGGACTACCAGAAAATTATCTGACAACTAAGTATAACAAGATTTAAAGTTTTAGGTCTTTCGAAGAAAAAGGAAAATAAACTTTATAATCAATTTGTAATTAATTTAGGAGTTAAGTTTAAAAAACCACTACCCTTAATATTATATTATATTAAGGGTATTTTTCTATTGTTATTTTATAGTACGAACAATAATTGTAAGAAATCCATAAAGTTTATTAAATGGATTTTAAGTCTTTAAAAGAAATTAATGTATAAATTTTATTTAATTTTATTAGAAAGAAATTAAATTTATGAAAATTAAATTAAATAATTAACTATTAATTAGAGAACTTGGTAAAACACTATACCCCACAGTTTTCAAAGTAGATCATTGCTTTAGATGTTTTTAAAATCATTTGAAGTTTCAATATTTTTACAGCCATAAATTAGTTTTGCAATTATATGATTGATAGCAACTTTACAATACTTAATACATACTTTGTCATAGTTCTTCTACATGTTTGCTGTTAATCCCAAGTTAAAGTTTATGCATTTTCAAAAAAAAAAAAAAAAAAAAAACAATTCCAATAGTTGGTATAAGTCAAATGCTTGACCAATGTTAATACCATAGAAAATACACTTAATCTCCCCTTAAAGAAACACAAGAAGTTTATAAAGCAAAAGATAAGAAGAAGCAACTAAAATAGTTTTTACACAAAAACAAAAAAAAAAAAACTTACAAATCTCAATAAAAAAAAAGTCATTTTACATATGACAACGTATAGAGTCATTTTAAGATATGTAGTCAAGTGATCAAGTTTGGACTATAAAAATCCATGCAAAAAGTACTTGAAATGAAATAAAATGAAAACAACAAGAACAACATCAACAATACATTGACAATTGTGGTAGTTGTTGTTATTGTTATTGTATGTATGTAGATGTTTGTACACATGAGGAGTTGGTATGGTAATAACACACCGGATGTCACACTAATGGTCACTTTCAGTTTATTTTCATAAAACTTGGTACTAAACTCGTAATGTTTATTTGTGTGTATAAGTGTATAAAAACTCCCTATAAATAAAAAAAAAGAAAATCAACTTCAGTCAATTCATTCATAAAACAAGTAGACGTAGGAAACGAACCAACAAAAAAAAGTTGGCTTAAACTCTTGGGTTTTTTTTTTTTGGTTTTTTTGTGAATGAATGTGTGTATAAGCGTATATCTCAAGTATTGAAAACTTTTAATTTTGTTAATGAATATTTAGAAATCTTCCTTCTTCTATATGGCTATTTTTATTTTAGCCAGTTTTTTGTTTTTCGTATTCAACATCTTTTTTTCTTCTTTTTCTTAAAATGAGTTAATGACTTGTATGAAGCTACAAACTATTCAATGTTACTTTAAGTAAAGAACAAAACTGGAAAATGAACCCTAAGCCCAGAGATTTTTCTACTCCACTAAAACTATTATTTTACTTGAGTTGTTCCTTTTGGGTTCATTAATAGCATATAGCTACCTACTAGTTCTCTTCCATTACTTCTTTTGATGATAAATTTTTTCTTTCTTTTTGTAGCTTTATTTGCTTTTTGTTGCTGTTAATTATTTTTTCTTTTTCTTACACACAGTTATACTTGTATGAATATGAATGGTTGGACTTTGGGGCCAGGACATAATGGTTATTAATGTTTTAATGTTTGTTTGTAGATGCATTAAAGGGAAGTAAGCAATTCAATATGTCCATAAACAGCAATAACAACAATAACAAAAAAAGTGTAAAAAAAACTTTGTACAAGTGCATTTACATACGTATTTGGATTTACAGGCCTAAGTAAATATTAGGTAAATCGAAGAGGACAGATGGGCAGAACTATACTACGATTTGTTTTTTTTTTTTTTTTTTTTTTTTTTTCTCACTTTTTTCTTCTTTTTCAAACAAGCAAAAGGGGATTTCAGAAAAGTTTTCACTACTTTTGCTTAATATAATAAAAAAATATATTAACTTTTGTTTAGCACAGCTTGAAAATATTTGATTATGAAAAAAGTTTTGATTGTAGTTATGAATATTAAAGGTCTGTAGGAAATTGAAAAGAAGTAAGTAAAATAAGAGTTTTCATCATGAAATAATAGTTTTATATTTTATAAATAAATTTAGTAACCTTTAATAGCAATAGGCTAAATCTCTAAAATCTGTTTAAGTTCTTAAACCAATTCTGACACGAATTTTAAAAATGTAAATGTGATGATAAAGTCTTATAATTTGGGAGGCACTTATATTTAAACTACAGAAATTATCACTGATCGCATTTTACAATTTCAAATGTTTAGATGCTCAGAATGGCTTCAGCACTCAATTTTTCAGCAATATTTGCGTATTTATTTGAGCAGGAGATAATAAAATTACTTATGTGAAAAGGCAACAGTGGTCGGATATGTATTAAAGCAAATATCGTCCAAAAAGTATAAATTATAATGTCACTTACTCCTAATAAATGCAAAAGACATTTAATCAATTTCATATAAAACTTTGCTGGGTTATTTTCCGCTTTATTTTGAAACCAAAATACGCGTATATAAATGTGTACATCTCTCCCAAAAAAAAAAAAAAAAAAAAAAAAGGATGTACGAATATGAACAAAATAAATCTCCATGATATTTATGTTGTATGTATGTATATGTGAAAAGTTCACAATAATCATACAAGTTTATAAGTCTAGCTATAAATATGTGCGTTTTTGAATTATCATCAAATAAACTACTGCCAACACTTATATCACCGGAAATCCGCTTAATTTCACTAGTAATCAAGAAACTTATAATACCAGCACATACTTACATACATAGAAAACAACCTAACTACCTAGACCGGCAAAACAGGCTGACTGAATGACTGCCTCACTAGCTGCCTGGATAAATGTCAGGCAAGCCAGGCTAGTTGTTGGGCATACACGCAGCAAGACAAACATATACGAATACGGTTATAGAGGATCATAAACAAAAGAAATTTAATTCACTTGTGCACAGTGTGTTTGCATGTAAGATAGGATGTGTTAGAGTATGTAAAAAAACAAAGTTTAATTTAAATCCTGTTGGGCTAGTTCTTTTTTTTTCCACAACCATTTATATAAAGATGTGTTGAGATAGCAAAACTTGCAAGCATTATTAAATAAAAAAACACTTACGACCAGTACTCTAGTCTTTATATGTATTGCTGTTGAGTGTAGCTATATTTAAAAAAGTTTTTATGATAATTAATTAAATTAGTTAATATATCAAACAGTTTTTTTTTTCTCATTTTTACGGCTTTAAATTTTTAGCCTTTTTCATTTTAAGAAACCTATAAAAATTTATTGCCTGCATAATATTGTTTTAAATACTTTTACTTTATAACATACAACTACAGTTACTCACACAATTGAACCTTCAAGCATAAGGCTAAAACTTTGCTTAATAAATAATCAAATTTTAATACAACTTTAAAAAAGTTTTTATTATTCTTTTTTAGAACAAAGTTTCTATTTACCATAAATTGCATAGTTTGTAAAGGACACATTTACTAAAATGTAATACATATTTAGATTTTTCTACATATATTAGTGTTAAAAAATTGTACTAGTATTTAATTAATTATATTTAAGGAAAATTTCCATAAAATTTGAGTAAAAAATATCTGTTCTTGTAGGTTATATAATTATTATATTAAAATTAACTCCTGTAGATTGATTTGTTGTCCATTCACTTTTTCTACTCACTGTTAATATCTTACTCATATTTGTTACTTTCAACTACATACATATATACATAAACATATGTATTATATGTATATTTTAACGATTTTTTTTTCTTGTTGTTTTTATCATAATTTAAGACCTTCATTTAAAACTTTGTTTTGTTGTTGTTGTTGTTGAGTCTGACATGGTCATGAGTGCGTGGGGGTGTTTATGCTGGTTTTTGAACAATATTCACCTAAATAAAAAAGTAAGAAAAAAAAGTCAGTTTGTCTGGTTAACAGTTGGTTTCGTCTTCATGTTCATCTTTTTTATTTTAACAAACAAACCAAAACACATGCAACATCAGCAACAGCAACAGCATCATCAACATCCTCATCTCGAATAAGTGAAATATCATTCATATATTGCTTTGTCTGTCCATACATTATATCTATCTTTTCATTCATCCGTCCGTCCATCCATTCGTCTGTCTGGTTTGTTTAGTGTTGAGTTGTAGGCTGGCAATCAATGGCATGAGTCAATAATAATTGTATTTGTTGTTTTCTCTTGAACAAACTTTGATCTTTAAATTAATTTTAATTTATTATTAATATGCCAAAGTATGTTCTTTTCATGTTTTTTTCTTTCTTTATTTGTTGTTCTTCACGAAATATTTTAGTCAGCTCTTTTTTTTACACGAATTTAATTTTAAGAGTTTAATTTTATTATCTACAATTTTAACACAAGTTTGATTGACAGTTGATTTCGTTTTTTCGAATTTCACTTTAAAAATGAAAATTGAATTAAATTTATTAAATAATTTTCTATTAATTAAATAATTTTCTAGTGAATTAATTATTGTTTTTATACTAAAATTGAATTAATTAAATTTTGGCAAGATAGAAAAGTTGTGGATATTTTTAAATGAACGAAATTAAATTATGGAAAACTAAATTTTTAACGAGCTAAATCATAATTTTTGTGGTGAATAAATAAAATAATTATTTTATTTTACTTTTATATAAAATAATTAATGGCTTATTAAACACTTTGAAATTTATTTTCTTTTTCTAAACAAAGTATCTATAAAAAAATTTAAATCTATTTTGTTTACAATAAAACGCGATATATTTTTTTAATTGTTTAAAAACTTTAAGAGTTTTTAATCATTTTCATAATTATCCATATATTTTCAGACTTTATTTGATGTTTGTTTTGGTGCATACCTTTTGGGGCAAACATGAAAAGTCCCACTTGTACATATTTCATTTAAAGTCATTTTCTTTATTTAAGTAAAATCTTACAAAATCTTACAAATGTTTAGCTAAAATTATAATGCACAACTAATTAACCTCAAATAAATCTGTGTATAGTTATAATTATCCCAGAAATTTTTTTATCATTAAAACTAAATCCCTAATATATTGTAACAATTAAATGCATTAGTGAATATGTATGAATCCAAATTTGTATATAAAATATTTAGATTTTTTTAGAGAATTTTCTTTGTTGTCTCAAACTAATACATTTAAATTAAAACCATATTTGACAAGTAAATTCCTTTTGATTTTGACAATTTTCCAACAAATCAAATGTTTGTAGTTTATTTTTTTTTTTTTTTGTTCATTCAATAGGATTTAAACAATAGCCAGACAGACAGTTTACCATAGAAATAGATAAAATAAATAATCCATCATATTTGCTTTTTGTATATAAATGAAACTGGGTTTTACAAAAACAAAAATAAAAAATACTACAAAAAAAAAAACTGAATAAATCTGGACCATAGAAAACATCAAACAAAACTGTTTGTTAAAATGTATAAATTTTCTCAGCTACTTGTTGTTTGATTTTCAAACAGAATAAAATAATAATAGTAAGTACCTTTTGGGAAAATATAAAAAAACTAACAAATTCTTGTTGAATTAAAATCAAACCAAAAAAATAAATAACACACAGAGTTATTAATTCCCCCTTTCCCGCTTTTTCTAATTATGAAAACATTCATCAGAGGATAGAAAAATTAAAAAAAAAAAAAAAAACTGTTGAACTTTATAGAAGATAATTAAGGCTTTGAAAAGCAGTGAACCCAAAAGACGTTATTTTTGGAATTAACGACAAAATATATAAAATAAAACGAAAGAAAACAACTTGAACGTCAAATTAAAAAAAAAATAAAAATAAAAATAATAACGAGAAAGAGGAAAAAATGACCTTTTCATGTGAACTCATAAAATTATTTAGAATATTTAAACACGAATACAACGCCACCACTAAAAGATGTATTTAACAAACAAACAACCACTAAATTAAATACCACCATAATCATCAACAGCAATAACAGCAACAACATCAACATCATTGCCATCGTCTAAAATAGCAACAGCCAACATAAAAACATATCAAAAGTATGATTACTAATGCACCAATACACAAACAAAACACATAATTGAACGAGAGTTTGTTTGTGTGTGTTTATATGCAAGGTCCTCTCTAGTCGTTATAATTGTTGTTGATGCATTCGTGCAACCAAAAATTATATTTAATGCAGCAACAATTACAAAAAAGAACTTTGTAATATGTATTTATGGTTTATTTCTATCGAAACACATGTGTGTAAAACTATGATTCGTATTCAACATGTTAAATAAATAAATATTTTCAAAATATGTAGTAAGTAAATGGAAGAAAAAAAAAAAAAAACTCATGCCGTGAAAAAATAATAAAATGTTGACCTTTTAATTGAAGTTTATACAAAAACAAAGACTCTCTGCATTTGTCCATGCCACTACAGTTAATGCAACAGTCTCACCAACACACACAAACACATCCACAAAACCGACACTTTTAATAATGAAGCAGCATGAAATTTGATTATTTATTTTTATTTATTAAACAATGAAAATTCAAAAGACACACAACAACAAACAATATATCGAAAAATACCACCACACACACACACACACTTGGCTCAAAAAGGCAATAATAGCAAAGTAAAGTTTTAGAAAACATTTCAATTGTTCATTTGTTTTTTGTAACAATAAAAACTAAGTTTATTTAAGAGAATTAAATCTTACATTCTTTCATTTTAATTAAGTAAGAAACATAAAAAGAAATTATTAATACTTTATAAATATTAGTCCATTAGTTATATTAAAATAAATGAATATGTTTTACAAAAATTACAGAGCTATGAAGATGTTTTATTATTGGTAATATCAAATCCTTTCTTGTACTGCATATTATAGAAAACCTATTTTATTATATATGTATATTTATTTTTATTTCCTACATTTAAAATTCAAATGTTACTTAAAAGTTAACATACTTTTAAACAACTGTTTGAACAACTCAATCTTTATTTCTAACTGTCTGGGTTTTTTGCAAATGACATAAATTTATGTATTGTCCGTCCGTCTGTCTGTCTGCAAATGTGAGTACATTGCTTTTTATTCAAAATCATTTGTACAAAATTCAAATGCCAATAGTGGCATTTGAAAATCATTTGTTGTTGGTTGGTAATATTAGAACAAGTGATCTTTGAATGTATTTGATATCATATTGTTTTGAATATGTATTTCTTAGCCAATAATTTAAATTCTTTAGTATTTGTAAATAAATTTTATACAATTCAAATATTTACGTACTCTCATTGTTATAGACATTTATGCAGAAATGTAAGTATCTTTTAAAAACACATACAAATACATCACACACGCTTACATCTAATGTCAAACGGTATTTTTTATTATAAAATTTAGTTAAATCAATAGTTAAAGTCTAAGACGGATCTATTAGAAGTATCAATAATTTCATAATACTTAAATGGTTCTACTTTGTAGAGATTTACTTTAATGTTAGTGTTGATAATAAATAGATACATATATACATATGTATATGCACTTATTAAACACTTGTTTTAGAAAAGATATTGAGAGTTTTTTTAGCTTTAGCCTCAAGAGATCTATATATTTCTTTATATCTTACAAATCGCTAAATGTTTCATAGTTGTTACGAGTATGTAAAATAGAGTTTTAAAATAGAGATACGTTTTTTTTTATAACTTTACATTAATTTATATATAAGCACAAACGCATATACATATTTTAATCTTATCTATGTATTTGTATGGTTATATACACATACATATGTTTGTATAAGAAGTCCCACTAGAAAATATTAGCTGATACATATCATATTATTTTAATTTTATGTAAAAACATAGAACAATATATCAGTTAAAATTCAAGGAAACTTTGAATCTTTCAGTTTAGCGATTTTTGCTATGCTCTTTATCTCTTAAGAGTTTTATTTGGCAGAAATATGAAAACAAAATCAAAAAAAATTAAAAAGAAAAAAATAATACTTTGAAAAATTATGTTAAAAAATATCCATTTTCGGATTTGACATCTCCGATTTCTCAGAAATTCAGTAGACATTGGCTCAATGCCCTATTCGGTCCAAAAATATTATGTTTTAAACAATGAAAAAAAAAAAATAAAAACTTCAGAAATGTGTACTAAAACTTCAATTGCTGATAACTTCTAAAATAAACATTGTAGATTTCTATTTTCATATTAAAGACAAATATATTATATTATTGTATTAATTTATTCTTATTAAAAGTTTAAAGGTCAAAGTTTAATTTTATCTGAAAACACTGTTTTGATAAAATTCTTCAAAAAAATAATGGTTTAATTTTTATATGTCCAACTTTGACCTATGAACTTTTGTTGTAAACAAACTTTATACATATTGTTAAAACTAGAGATCTCCGATATAAGGTTTATACCTTTTTTTCGTTTTTCAAAATATCATATTTTTGGACCGTAAAAGACCATTAGTCTAAATGCTTATAATTTAAGAAACACTTCTTGTAGCCAATGTCTGTAGAGAATTTTATTTAAATTGGGGATGTCAAATCTGATTGTCACTCTATACGAATCTAACATTGTAGTTTTTGCACCCACCATAAAAAAGATGCGGATATATTGATTTTGTCATTCCGTGTGTAACATACCAATCATTTAAGACCCACAAAGTATATATTTTTTGGGTCCCGGTTCGAGTCTGAATCGATCTAGCTATGTCCGTCCGTCCGTCTGTCTGTTGAAAGCAGGATAGGGCTCGAACGGGACAACGTAGGGGGACGAAATTTGGCTCAAATATGTATCTTATATAAGGTTTGTTTGGTATTAGTATTGAACAAAATCGGTTAATAAACAAAAAAGTTATGGGTTGAAAACTAGAAACTCAGGGTGTCCGTTGTATCTTCATTTCATACTTTTCTGCTGATATTTCTTAAACAAAAGCATGTATGATAACGAAAACTTCTACAGATAGTTTGGGGGTCGATGTAAACTTGGAAACCAAAAATGGGCGTGGTCCGCCCATCTCCCATATAAAGAAAAATTTGAAAAAGTTGATGGTGGGTAAATAGATTCGGCTGAGCCGAATATAACATTCGCACTTGTTTCTTTTTAATTTTAATTAAATTTATTGCTTACCTCCCAAAACTTTTCATTTTCTACAGGGATATTTAAAATTTACCCTAATGTAATAATAACAAAACCAACAACAACAAAAAACTAGAAATAAACACTAAAGTTAAAAAAAAAAAATACATTTAACATTTAAACTACAACATGTTTTACTAGTTCTTGCGCAAAAAAAAAAAATAATAATATAAACTGGCGAAAAAAAAACTAATACTCAGAAGCTAATACGAAATACTCTATGTATAAAATAGATGGCTTAAAGCTAATATAAAGAAGAAGTTTAAGAAGCTAACAAACAACAACAACAAAAGTTAAAAAAAAGAACTTGGCAAGTTAGGCATCATTATTAAGTTTACAACCAGGTGCGTATTGGACATGGCTAAAATACATCAATTTCATAAAGTATAAAGTACAGTTCATACATTTATACATACATATATACGTATACCTACATAAAGTACAAGTAATCAAGTATTGTATTTGTATATTAATTCATTTCTTTCTTAGTAATACTTTGGCCATAAATTCAAATTAAATTCAATATAAATCGTGGTATAAACAAGAAATTAACTTTAAAACTTGTAAATATTACAACAGTTAAATGTAGATTATGGTGGAACTAAATTCTAAATTTATTATAAGAATATTTTATTATTAACTATAAAAGATTCTACTGTAGTTGAAATAATCATAAAATTGGAAAGAGAAAAAAAAGCGAAACTTCTATAAAAATCATTAATTTAGTGCATGTTGGTTGTTTGATTTTTTTCCTTAACTACGTTTTACTATCAAAACCTACGTTATGTTTCGTAACCAATATTTAAGACAAATACACTCTTATACATTATACGAGTATCAGTATTAACACTCATACACACATACATTTGCAGTTTAAATTCATTCATATATTCATTCATAAAGCTTGGCTTTATTTAATGTTTTTTTTTTTTTTTTTTTTTTTTTCTTTACTTTTTAGCTTTTACTGTTGCTCTTTTTGTTGCTGCTGTGTGTTTAAGAAAACCTGCCACAATTTAAAGCTTGAAAACCGTGGGCTGTTTTGTGGTTGAACTGGTTTTTTAGTTTCTTTGATAATTTTTTATATTTTTTTGTAGTTCTTATATTTAATATTTGATTTGATATTTTGCTTAGTATATCTTTTGTTTTTTTATTTATTTAGTGTAAATGTATATTTAAATCTCCCTCTGTGCTGATTTTCTAGCTTATAATATTAACAACCACTATGTAGATACATAGATATATTGTGTGTAAAATATCCATTTAGTCTGAGTATCTTAACTGTCCTTATGTTGTCTGTAATGTTCATTTAACAATTTAGTTTTGTGAGATTTTTTTTTCTGTATTTCTATTTTAACGATTGCCAGAACTGATTAATAGTTTGACCATGTGGAAATGTTAATTAGTTTGTTTCAAAGTCTATACTTAAATTATTGTTTTTTATAGTTAATTCTTTGGGATTTCATGTAATTTTTTTAAAAGATATTTGTATTAAAACCAATACTCCAAAAACTTAATAATAAATATTAATGAAGCATATTAAGATGGATTTTGTAGCCTTAATAGTTTTATCTACTCTTGTCCATAAGATTTATATATAATTTATGACTAAATTATTTTTATTCTTATTTATAACTTTTTTTTTTTTTTTTTGTAAATAAAAAAGATAAATTCAAATCTTATAAAATTAATTTTAATATTTAACAGACTTATAAAATCTACAGGTAGGAGTGTTCCATTCAAATTCACTTTTTATTAAGACATTTTTGTTTGATAATAATTAAAATATGTTTAAACATTTCGTTTTGAAGGAAAAAAACTGTAACGTAATCGTGACTTGAAAAATGATCAATCAAGATCAACTTTAGCAATTTATATTGATTTTTTATCACACGTGAATGGCTGCAAGCATGAAATCACCAAATAATGGCTGCTATGCAAACTCAACTTTATAAGAAAAAACTAAAATTTATTTGCAAAAAAAAAAAAAAAAAATCAATGAGTATTTGTTTAAATATTTTATTTAATAGAAAATGTAATAAATAAGTTCAACCCTCAAAAAAACTAACCCAATTAAGAAATTTTATGTTACTGATAAAACAAATTTACTTCCTTAACTTTTTATAAAAAATAAAAAAAAAACAGAGTAAAAACAAATAAAATAACTTGTAACATATAATCTTAACATTAGAAAAACAATTAATTTTTAAGATGTTCCATTTCCTTTTTTTAGATCATTAAAACAAATTTTCTTGTTTTTGTTTACACAAAATATGTTCTTAGTAATTTGTTAAAAAAAATAATTTTATTTAAACAAGTTTTTAACTAAAACAATGTAGCAATTTATTAAACAAAAACATGTAATTTAATTACATTTGACCACAATTTCTTAAAGAGATCTTGTTGTACCATTTTTTTAAATGAACTAGATTTATTAAAACAAATTTCTTTACAAGTATTAACTTTTTAAAGTTTAAAAATAAAAACTACTAAAATAGCTCATCTACTTCTTCAATAACTATAATTAAGTAATATTTTTTCTTAATACTAATCATTAGGAAATATATTTAATTATTTTTTTAAATTATAGTTATAAACTAATTTTAACACTTCTCTTACCAACTCAACAATAAAAAGAAGAAAAAAAAACAAAATAAATACACCAACATTTTAAATCAAAACTCAACAAAAAGTTATTAACCTCCCCAGATTTAAAGTATTAATGATTGTTTTTTTTTTTTTTTTTCAAAACTAAATCCATCATTTGTCATTAGGGATTTGATGAACCACTAAAAAATTTTAAAAAATCATTAACAATTTGCATAACAAAATAAAACACGCACTCACAATGAAATACAAAAAAAAAAACAAAAAAAAAAACAAAAAACAGCCTAAATCAAAACGTTTTTAAATTTGCCAACAAAAAATCCATTTTTCATTATTTTTTTATAAATTTCATAGAATGATGGTAACTTGTTTCATCATGTTTTTGTTGTTTCAAATTTTTGTTTTTTTTTTATATTTCATTGATAGAAACTTTATTATGATGGACTTTTGTGGTCATAAAATTTATTTGTTTATTTTGTCTAATAAAAAAATAATATTGATAAACAGTTTTTATAATGGCGTAAGAAAAAATTTTGTCAATTTAAAATTTTTGCTTTAATTTAATCAAATATAACATGTTTGAAAACTAATAAGGCGTGGTTATGCCCACTATGATTAATTAATCGTCTAAATATGTATAGAGGAATATACATATATGTATGTCTTTGTATGTAAAAAAATTTTGCTCTCAATAGATTATTAGAGTACTATTTATATGTAGATTAAACCAAGGGTGCTTCGCTACCCACATCGTGTTTAAATAAACATGTTTAGAATACATTTTATTATTGCAATTTACAACTTAACTCAAATTTTAAAATTTTTCAGAAAGCTCATAATGTTTACATGCCGAAAAAAAAATATGGTTATGACATAATCACGAAAACAATATTATGTTCTCATTGTTATTTTCAATTGATTTTAATAATATTGCATTCATCTTAACAGTCTTTTTGTATAAATTTTATTAGTTACATTCAATAAAAATTAAGTACAAAAATATTATGTTTTTAAATAATTTTATCAGTAATAAAATATTATAACTAAGTAAAAATAACATTATTTCTACAACAATTAGTTGTTATCAATATTTTTCCTTGTTTTTAGATTATATTACGTTTGAACGACTTGTTTTACTATATTATTTTTTATTACTTTTTTAATTCTCATTTAGTATAAATATATATGAATAAATATAAGTAGAAAAGATTTTGTTAAGAAGGAAAAAATAATCTTAAGATCCTAACAATAAGAGATATTAATTAACTACTAATAAATTATTTAAAAAAAATATCTTTAATCTTTAATAATTTTTAACAAAATTTAAACAAAAAACGTTTTATCATAATATGGTAAAAATGAGGCATGTTTTTTTAAACATGTTGTGAAATTTGTTTATTATAATATAATAAAACCACATTAAAGAAAATATGGTCTATTAAACAATATATCAAAGATTTTAATATTATTACAATTATTCAATATATTTTTTTAAGACAATTCATTATAATCTTAAATATTTCTTAACTATTTTTAATTTTCTGAAAAATTATTGTTAAAAAAAAGGCTCAATAAAGTTTAACTTTATACCTTTACAATAATTTTTCTATTATAAAAATAAGTTATAATTTGATTAACTGAATATACAATTTTGTAAATATATTGAATGGAAATTAATCAAATGAATATATATCATTCATAATAGATTTTTCTATGAAAAATTTTAATTAATATTTCGTAGAACTCAATTTCAATTTTGAGTAATTTATTTATTTATAAAAATATTTTAAATTTTCGAATAATTTAAATTTTTTCGAAAATAATTTCTCTCTGCATAATAAAATCGTAATATGATATAAGGGTCAAAATATGAAAAAACCCAGATCATAATGTGATGGAACCGGATCATAACGTGATAAAATATTTAAATACAAAATCTAAAAAATCGGATCATAATATCAAAAGTTGAATTATTCGATGATTATAATGCTCATATTAATTACATTTATGACCATAAACATGTTTAAAGCAACCATATAATCCAATCATAATATTTTGTTCTTCGATTATGATTGACACAACCATGTTATTTCTCTGCGTGTATGGGAATGTCAATTTTTACAAATTTCGATTAGTGTAGACTATGAATTTTTAACATACCTATTAAACGAAAATTCCCTTATATCGGTTTGAGATGTTTTGTCAAAACTCTACAGATATAAAAATGCAAAAAATATAAAAATATCCACCTAGATGGTTCTTCGCTATTAAATACAAACTTGTGATTATTACAATTTATTGAGACATAATTATAATCATCTTTAAAAAACAAACTCTTGCTGTCGATTTTACTACTTCTTTTTACTTTTGCTTTAAATTTCAAATCGATAAGAATAAAAAAAATCACTGAATAAATCTAAAATAATATATTTATCTAAGAACCGTTAACTACCATAAAACCTAGAATAAAAAAAAATCATTATTAACTTGGGAATAATCAAATAAAAGGTACTCCAAACTAAAACCTCCATTTATCATGCTCTTGAAAATAATTAAAAACTTAAAACGGAAAAGAACTTTAATTATTTATACTTAAATAAATTAATCATCATCACATGCTTAGTTATACATACATACATATGACTCTAAAAGGCGCAAAGGTGTAAATGTAGCTATGTATATATATGTGAATATAAGTTTATATGGGAAGAAATGCATATGTGTTTAAGTTTGAGGAATTACACCTTGTTTTCTTGAATAAAAATTCTTTAAGAAAAATTAACCCTTAAAAAAATAATAAAAGAAATTTTCATTAAAAAAAAAAAATTTAGTCAATGATACCACTACGAAAAAAAGTAGTGTTTCTACTTATATTTTATCTTCAATCAACCACTTTTATTTGTGAAAGAATATTTATAACACTAACACTTGACCAGGTCTAAAGTTGAGCATACTGGTAGTAAAATTTTTGTTGGTAAACAAAGAATGGGCGAACGAATGGAAAGAAATTAATGAAAAAAAATTTTTAAATTATTGAATAAACTTATGGTTGAAATAAATAAACGAACCACAAGTATCTTTCAGTTCCCATCCATTGACTTTTGCATAAGTCTGGTTTTTTAAGTCAGTATTTTTTCCCTTTTTTCTTATTGAATTGGTTTTAATGCACAAGGGATGAGTAGAGGAAAAAGTTTTAATTGAAGCAGAATACAACTATAACAACAGCGCCACTAAGCAAAAAGTGAACAAGTTAAAGAAACTCTATTACACCCAGCTAAGAAGAAGGAAAAATAAAAACCGGCTTAAAGGTATTGGCAGTATGCAAGTGTATGTATGTGTGTGTGTAGCGATGTACAACAACATTTGGTCGTTAAAGTTTGATGCACATTTGTACACACTCACATGTGTTGTGTTGTGTTGTATTATGAATGTTGCACAGTAATGTGTTGCTTGCTACCAACAATGAATATATAGAGTACACTTGTTCGTATACTCATTCACACACAAATGTACATCGTTGTTGTAAATTTTAACCTGGACATGTCTATATGTTTGTTATATATAAATATTTTTTTTTTTTTTTTTTTTTTTTTTTGTAAGACTTTTTTAAGTGTGCACCTGCTCAAGTTTAGTGGCCATTGCTGGACGTGTTTTTATTATTTTATTTTTTTTTTTTTAAGTTTTTTTCGTTGTGGCTGTTTGTTGCCTCTGGTTTTCTTTCTACTTTTCTTACTTTTTAACTTCAATTCTGGTTTAGACGTTCATTGATGTTTTTAGTTGGATTTTTTTTTAATTTTTCAGGATTCTTTTAGCACTTTATATTGATGGGAGTTTTCTTTTTTTATTCTGGATTTAAACCATAGTATTTCATAAAAAAATAAAAAATCTGGTAACAGCAGACCGACAGACAGTAGAGAATGAAAGGCAAAGAAAAAAAAGAAATCAAAATACTAAAGTTAACACATGCTTTAGTTGGCCGGCTGTCTCTGTTCTTTATATTTTTTATAGAGTCTAAAGTTACTTGTGCAACTTACTGCTGTTTCTCTAAAATGTATTTTTTTGCATGAGGATGATATAAGGAGTTGCAGTGATTTTTTGATATGAGATTTTTTTCAATTTCCTTTAATTTCCTTTATTTTTTATAATTTTTTGTTGTTATTGTTGATATTGGGACCTGCTGAGGTTGTTGGTTAGCTTGTTGCAAAGTTTATTTTTGGTCAAGTTAATATGAGAAACAGAAGAAGCTGATGACGATAATAATAATAATAATGATGACGTCGACATTGATTGCTTCCTGTGCTGCTAACGACCTCTTTTTTCCATAACTACATGTGTGTGTGTGAGTGTAGGAAAGTTTTTTAAACCTGTGTATATCATTAGCGCTTTAAAAAATTTACAAGGGCCTAAATAAACATTAACAACAACAAAATGTATTTTTTTTACAGTGGCAAATTTATATAAAATTTTTATGAGTAACTAAGAGAAAGATTTTCAAAAATATCTCTTTACGCATTATCTTTATGTTTGCAATTTTACTCTATAGTTTGTGCTGTTGTTTAAAAAACTTTTCTTTTGTGTGTGTTTATGATTTTATGAATGAATTGCAAACAATGACAAAATATATGGTTTTACTGCATTAAATAACAGCAACAACATTTACAAAATACATTATCAGCAACAAATACATTTTTATTTGATTTTTTTATGTTTTTGCATTGAGGACTTTTATACACTCGAAGAAATTTTGAATGATAAATTGTTTTGATTTCTAGGTATTATTTTCTTTGAATATATCTTGAGTATAAAAAAATTTTAAGATTATATAACTAACCATAAAATCATAAAAAATGCCTAAAAATAAAAATGTGTGACAATAATTTCAATTTAGATATACATAATTTCTCGAAATAAAACGTTATACAAATGCTTAACATCCCTGTAATATAATTATATTTTTTATTTAAATGCTGCCGCATAAAAACTTAAGAAATTATATATATATATATATATATATATATATATATATATATATATATATATATATATATATATATATATATATATATATATATATATATATATTTTTTTTTTTTTATATATCATTATAATATTTATTTTCAAATATATGCGAAGATTATATCGACCCAATATATATACATATAATAATGGAATTTTGTAGTTCAAAAAGTTAAGAAAATATTCTTTTGAAATTTTTGCCTCTTAATATTTATTTTTAAATAAATAATAAATATTTTTAATACTAATATAAAGGCTATTTTTTACAACATTTTTTGCTGCAACATTTATATAAAAATTTTAATTATATTGCAGGGATTCGTAACTTTAATTTCACACCTATATTGGGTCGATATAGTATTGGTAATTATTTTACAATTTTATTAAATGTTGTGTATCTTTCGAAACCTTGTAATCCTTTTGACTGGATATTTGACGTCCTGGACAAAAACTGAGCCCAATTTTTATACTCAAAGAAAAGGTAGAATAACTTAATTTCAGCCCCGAATTTCTAACTAAACTTTTGCTTTAAGTGTATTTAATTCTTCTCTATGTACATATGCAGTAAGTAGCAATAACAGTAAGTCGTATTACCGGTCTGTATTACAACACACATTGTATGTATGAGTATAAATACATTGGCATCTTTGGAAGAGTGTGTATGTGAAACTATATACATATGTATATGTATGGGAGCGTATATATTAATAACAAAAAAAAGGAAGTCATAAATTAATGGTGATAAGTTTTGCAACAATATTATTATTATTATTATTATTATTATTATTATTATTTACAAATACCAATACATTTTACCTGTAACCGCATTTAAACCAACATATACACTAAAAGGCATTATTTTGCATTTGTATTGTGCGTCTGTTTATCTGTATGTCTATATCTCTGTGTTGGTGAATAATTTTTTCCCGTAGTTGGTTACCATTAATATAATTGTCGTTGTTTGTTATATGATTAACCAAAGTGTAAATTAAAAATGATTTTTTTTATCAATTAAAATCTTTTTATACACAAGTTAACTAATTTTGTTTTTGTTTTTGCTCATTTTAAATGCTGTTGGAAAAGTAATTAACTATTACAAATTATATTGTATTATACTCACTTATATTCACAAAGTAAAATTAATAAATAAAATTAATAAAAAAACATTATTTCAGTCATATCAAAGATATAGGTATGTATTAATAATAATTGTATTTATAATATTAATAATGATATTGATGATTAAACAACAATTAAAATCAATCAGAGAATTACAAATACTCATATAAGTAGTAAAAGTTTTGTTTTCTCTATGTTTTTAATTAATTAATTAATTAATAAAATAAAAACCAATACATGCAACCTGATTGCTAGTTTATACTACTTATATGCAAACACGTAAACATTTACATATGTTTAAACAATTTAAATGAACATGTTTTAAGATCTTGGGAATTAAAGATACAAAATACAATAAGAAAAACCAATAGCAACAATAACAACAACTACAACTAACAAACCAATAAATGAACTTTACAAGAAAGTTAAAGTTTATATTTAGTAAATTAAAGGTTATTATCATATTTAATGGGTTAACTATGAGAGACAAGTGGAAACAGGAAATTTATATTGAAAAATCTCATACTAACAAACTAACTGCACTGATATACATATACATACATATATGTATGTAAATATGTTTAATATTCCCTTAACAATAATTCTTTATAGTTTAGAGATACGAACAAAAAACTCTTCTCACAAAATATATAAGCTAAAGTTTGTTTATACTTCCGGCCTTAACATTAACTTGTGTTAACTTTAAAAGAAGTTTTAAACATATTTACATATACCAATATATGCATAAATTTTTATACATACATACATACATACATATAAATATTGAATAAATATACATATATAACGTACAAGTATTAAAGGTTAAATATGCCAAATATTCATATTTATATTTTCATTAAAGTTTATGAACTTAAGTTTTTAATGCAAATCCAACAACAACAAAAACAAAAGTGTTTGATAAGATATATGAGAAAGATGAAATCTGAAACTTGTGTAAGAAATCTTATGGCAAAGTTTATCTCACAGACAGTTTTTCATATTAGTTTAACTACATATACATACATACATACATACATATTTATTTAAGTTTTTTTTTTTATTTTTCCAAAAAAACTAGCACTTTTTCATCTTTAAAAGTAACTTAATATTATAACAGATTTTTTTCTAAAGAGTCAAACTTTTTAAAATCTAAAGGAAATATGTATGTATGTCAAACATAATTTTATGAAGGTAACATAAAATTAACATATGTCTTAATCATTTATATTAAGCAGTTTTGATATCAATATTTTAAAATTACAACCTTTCAGGCTTTTAACATAAAATCCTTATTTTCTGAATCAAAAATTATCAGTTATTTTAAGAAACAATTTTGTAAAAATAAGTAATAAATTTTAAAATTTTACATGAAATCATAAACAAAATTTTTAAAAGTAGAACAACAACATCATTTATTTTAAGTGTGAAGAAAAATTATCCTAAAAATTGCCCATAATATGTGGCCCATATTGTGCTGATTGAAAATTCAACAAAAACGTAAAAAAATCCAACAATATAGTGCAACACATTCAAATTTAAACTTTCATTTTACAAAAAAAGTCATAATAATACATATTTTTTATTATTTAAACTGGTGGCAAAAATTTCGCGTGTGATAAAACATGAAGCAACAACTTGTCAAAATTGATTTTTAAATATAATACGCTGTTAAAGTAGTTAAAAAGTAACACCATAATTTTTCACTATATAAATATATTTTAAGCGAAATATGAAAAAATTGTGCAAAAAATGCTATAAAATTTATTAAAATAAATAACAACAATTAGTTGTGATGGTAAGAAGAAATATAACTGAAAAAAGGTGAAGAAACAAATGGCAACAAAAATAACAATATAATCATAATTTAAGCAGCGCACCTCAAACTAAATACAAGACACCAATCAGCTTTTGAGGGGCAGCTGCAAACAAATGTTCAGCAAACAATTTGCATGTGTTGAAATTTTTGTGTAATTTATTCATCTCTTTATTTTGTTGTTATTTTATTTTCATCATCCTCATCATCATCATGGTCATTTTATTTTAACTTTAAGCAAACCTGGCAAACATTTTCTATTGTGGAAGTCCAAGAGTTTTTAAAATATATTTTTATAAAGAAGAATTATTCTATATGAAAAATACATTTTCGTAAGTGCTTCTAAATTCATGATTGAATTATGACTAAAAATGTTGTTTTATTCATTAATTCAAAATCTGCATGATAGGCAATAATTTTATCTTTCAAATGTTTGTAGGGTAGTTAGATATTTTTACATATACACATACATATATGTATATCGGTATGTATTTATATTTTAATGGAAAAACTCATAAGTTTTCATATGAATACATACATATTTATTATTTGTTATTAAAAAATACCGTTAAATGGTGGCCAATAATAATACAAAATAATTATTAATATGAAACAACAACAACAACAATAATGCAAGCTGAAAATATGTACAACTATGGACTTGATTATTATTTTGATTTTAAAATTATTGTGCCACACAATATTTACTCATTAAGATGTTAAATGAACATGTAAAACATTCGCATTAGTCAGAAACTGAGTACGGGCAAGTATTTATGTCTAAATGCAGGCATGCAGGCAATCAGTCAGTTAAACACACAAACTGTCTGACAGACAAGGCAAATAATCATTAATGAGAAAAATCAAACTTAAAAAAAAAAAAAACATTCAAAACTTCAACATCATAATCAAGCTGATATTGATGGCCAATGGAGATGATGATAATGATAATGACGATGCAAATATCAGATCATACGTTCAATATTTGAACTATAAAATGTAATTAACTATCTGAAAATATCGAAGTGAAGAAAGAGGAACAAAGAAAACGACCCAATACCTAATTGTCAATCATTTAAAACATTATATTAACAAAATAACAAAAACAAAAAAAAATACCTACATTACATACATATATATAAATATTTTACATACATTTAGTAAATAATGTACGGTATCTGTTTCCTTCTGTTTTTTTTTTACCTTTCTACTGTAATTTACATATCAAAACCTTAACCTTTTTTTGTTATTTTTTTCTTGTATTAACCACAATGAAATATGCTTGATTTGGCCCAAAAAACCCAATATAAGTAAAATGTTAAAAAATTTATATGTAAGTAAGTATTTATGTATGTAATTTGAGTACAAAAGTATTAACACAAAATTTTGCCATAAGTTTTCCAACTACCGGTACAAGTTTACAATATGAGTATTTACATAAAAATACACATATTTTTTTTTTTTTACTTTTTTTATTTAATGTTTTACTTTACACCCAGAAAATATAATTTCACTTTAGGTGTAAATAAATTCATCAAACAAAATTTATTTACATGATTGTGTAAGTACTCGTAAGTAAATATTTAACATAAATATTGAATGAAAACTATTTCATTCATAAAACTAGCTAGACATTGACAGGGCCTAGACAATAATACATATTTTAAAATAAATAAATAAATAAATACAAACTTGAGAATTTGATTTTGAAAAATGCAGTACAGAAATACAAAATACAGTTTTGAAAAATACTGATTTTATTAGATATCTTAACCATATTTATTTATTTATTTATTTATTTATTTATTTATTTATTTATTTATTTATTTTTTTTTCCAAAAAATGAAACTCCCTTTCTAAAGATATAAAGCTTAAAAAAAAATCAATAAAACAATTTCTAATAGCAATATGTTTTAACTATAACTGAGAGCAGAACTAAAATTGTAGCATTGAATGGCTACTTTTAACTATAGTTTAACTGTTTAATTAAACCATGAATTAAAACCTCATAAAGTAAAATCAAATCATATATGATTGATTGGCTCCAATACATTAATCTAACTTGAATTACACAGGGCAGCAAAGAGTTTTTTTTTTTTTTTTTGCTTCTGTGACACAAAATTTCTCAGTTAAATTTGATACACCTCATCATAAAGTTCTAAGCCTATAAATCACTTTTTATAAAAATAGAAAATGTATGTGGTTGTATTATGCATTACCACCATATTTCAAGTATAAATAGCAGAGTAGGAAGAACTCCAATTTTTTTGAAACGTTAGGAACATAATTTTTACTTTAACTTTTAAAAATAATCGAAGATCAAAAATTTTAAATGTGAAAATAACAAATTTATTCAGGAATTAACCCGAAACAAAATAACCGATTTTTTTTTCATATTTCATGCTTTGTTCTTTAACATATACATACATTATAATATATGCTCACACATCATCAATTTTTTTACATATTTTTTCAACAATCCACTGTAACCGAGAAACACATCATTCTACCACGTGTATGAGGCCGAACAATTCGCAAACGTAAAATAGCGATCTTCTTAACTCAATTATTAAAAGTTATGAAAACAAATTTTATTAAAAATTTGAATTTTATTTTTAAAATTTTTGAAAACAAATTCTAAAACTGAATAAGAACAGAAAATTTCGTCTGTAATCGGAATTTTTCCGTACCTTGATCATTAAGCTAGATATTTTTAAAAATGAAATGAGCTATAGTTCATAAAAATCGATGAATAAATACAAAATTTATTTAAAATTAAGTGTGGTAAATGTTTTTATTAGTTACCTTCACTTAAGTGCGAATGAAATCGATATTAAGCATCGATTTTAAGGATATATAACTAGTTTTATTTTTAATATAAGTATTTAGCTCTATAATGGAAAAAAGTATAACATTTTCTAACGTTTACGATTATTAATTTTTTTAATTCAATTCTTTTACTACAATTTATTTAATATCTTCTAAACTATTAAGCACTTTAAAAAAATATAAATATAATTTAATTCAAATTTTATTTTACAAAATCAAGTTGGAATTTCAATACGTTTTAACTCGGTACTTGGAACTTCATTACGTTTTAACAGATAACTGTAAAAAGTGATTTATAGACTTCGAATTCCATAATCAAATGTACAGATCTGCATATAGTAAATTAACTGAGAATTCCCTTTCACAGAATCAATGTTGCCATGATACATTTAGGAAATAAAATAAATATAAATCTTTTAAAATGCACAGAAAAAAATATTTCAAATAATTTTTTAATAAAATTATTAATTAACTTTATATTGGAATTTAATTATATGATTTATTAATATAATTAATTTTCTAATTGGTTTACAGTTTTGTTTTTTAATAAATTGACAGCTGTTAATAAAAAATAATGAAAAATTAAATATTTGCCTATAAAGTACAGAAATAAAATAAATTTAAGCAAATTTTCAAAAATTTCCAGCTCATTGCATCTATTTAAGGAAAAGATTATATTTATTAATATTATCATTTTAATGATTGGAGCAAAATCAATTAAAAATTAATTAATATAATAAATTTCGTAATTGAAGTCCATTTTTACTTTTTTCTGTGTGGGAAGGATATGAAAACAAATATAAAATTCATATAATTAAAGGGTCCATTCTATTCTCTTATTATTATGCTATCAATACTTTATTACTGTATAAATAGTTTAAAAATTTAATTTTTTTTTCCTTTTCTTAATTTTTACTGACGTAAAACAGTCATGGGAAACACCCAAAAATATAGTTAATGTATTTTTTTATTTTTTATTATTAAATGTTCAACAAGTCAAGTTATAAATAATAAATGTCAGTTGTTTTCATTTTAAACTGGCACTAATTGTGTTGTGTACTACAACTTTTATGTAAAACAAGACAATTTTTTTGTTATTTTTTTTTTTTTTATAAAAAGAAAAAAAAACATATTTTAAACTAATTAAACACTTTTACTTTTGCTTACTTCTCACACTCTTAAAAAATGACATTAAATTAATGAAAAAATTTTAAATAAATACAAATAATTTTTGGGTGTATTTTGGCAAAAATCTTTATTCTTAGAGAAATCGTTTTTAACAAAATTTTTATGGTTAACTTTTTTAATTTTAATTTTTTCCAAAAGTACATACGTACAATATTGAAATTTTTGTTATTTAACTTTTATGATGTGAAAAAGATTGCATGTATTTGTAGTTGAGTGCATGGTTTTTGTGTGAGTATATGTTAAATATTTTACTGCCAACACCTTAAAAATTTTCAACTTCTTTTTCACTTTTCTTTTTATGTTTTTAATTTTTTGGTACTTAAATTTTTGCAAACTTTTTGTTTTAAATGAATTTTACTAAAGTTTTCTTTCATACTCTCTCACTCTCTCTCTCTAACCGAAACTGGTTGCCAATATTCAAACGAAAACGCAATATGAATACAACCAAACAACCAACGAATATTTAAATATCACAAGTAAAAAAATTACAAATTTCAAAAATTTCATATGAAAACTGTAAAACTGTAATTTTTTTTTTAGCTGGCAAACAGGAAAAATCACTTTGTTGGCAAATTTTCATACATATTGTAAGTACAACATATTTATTCTGAAGTTTTTATTTAATATGAGAGTTTATACCAAAAAAAATATTATTATTAAAATGTATATTTTAACCTGAACTAAATGGCAAAAAAAAAAGACTTGACAAAACTGCCACAACCACAGACACATGCAAATAGCTTTGTAGGTATAAGTACTTTGTATATATTGCTACACATGTATGTACATATATATACAGTGATTGTGTAAGTTTAAAAAAATACATATATACATATGAGTATTTGTTTTACCTGTACACGGATTCTTGTACAACGGAAGTGAATTTGCAAAATTCTAGTTAAAGTTTTTTTCTTCGTTTTTTTTTTTTTTTTTTTTTTTGGGGTTAATAAATATAATGTTTTTTTAGCCGTTAACAAAAACTTGAAAAGAACTTGGCTCAAGAGTTTAATTTTTGAGCTTAAATATTTATATAAGTATAGTTAACTAGAATGTTTGTTTAATAAAATAACTATCAAATAACATATTTACTATTTTAAAAACTTTAGCTTAAAACAAGCAAGAAATATCATTTACAACACAAATACCTTATTAATATATCTATATATATACATATAAACTCAAAACATATTTAAACATACAAATTCTTAACATTATGTAGTTACAGTCATTAAATGTAACTGCAGGTCAGTAGAGTTTTGCTCTTTTTTCTTTAAAACTACTATTTTTTATATTTAGTTTCTTATAAAAATGACTAGTTTTATACTAATTCTTACACGAATACATTCATATATACATACTAAAACATGGTAAATATTGTGCTAAAATAATACCAGGGATTTAGTTATTATTGGATTAGTATTTAATCGTTTTTATAGTCAATACCTTTAATATAAGTATCTATGTATCTACATATCTATCTTATGTATTCGCACAATATGTGGCACATAGAATATTAAGACTTTGTTGTTTTTTTTTTTTACTTCTTTTTTTCTATTTTTACTATATATTCTATTCATTTAATATTCTTTAGAGTCTTGTACGCATATTAAAAGTACAAGTTTTTTATTCTCTTTTTTTTTAGCTACGACTTTAGCTTTTGTTGACTATTTGTTTAAGCAGTAATTAAGTTGCATGTCAGTTACCTACTCTTACATACATACTTACATACATATTTGTTGTATGTGGCAACAACGTAAAAAAAAAAAAAAAAAAAAAAAAAAAACATGAAAACTTCGAATGGATAAAAACTGTTTGTTGCTTTTTCAACGTGTTGCTATTTTTAATACCACAAACAAAAAAAACAACACACCTCGAAGATAAAAATTCTTTAATTAATGTCAATTTTTTCTTTGTATATTTGTTATCACATCAGCATAAGAATAGATTTATTCAAGTCATACTTGTGACATTCCAATACAAAAAACGAGACACAATCAAACAGACATTCATTTAGATATATACAATTTTGTTGGATGGTTTTCTTTAGTCTCTTTTAGTAGCAGATTAAATTGCCTGCTTATAAAGGATACTTTGATTTTTATTATTGTAGAAAAAATAAAAAATAATTCTTTAACTTTCATTTTATAACTTGCCCTGAAAGCTTAGCAGATTAAACTCAAGGTAAGTGAGATTTTTATTTTCTTTAAGACTATAAATGTGTATAAGGAACGTCTCACAGTGATGTTCATTGCTATAAAAATGGATAGAATTGAAACATGTATGTTGCACGGTAGGGACAAACGCAATTTTTTTTTTTTTTATATTTTTGATAATAAATTTGTATCTCCTAAACTAATGGTCGAATCGAATTAAAATGTATGAAGGAGTTGTAGAGGAGGACTTAAGCTTTCAGAAAAATTTAATTGTAGTATTCCTGTGCTAACACGAGATAAGCTACAGGGTGTAAAAGTTGACTACCTCGAGTATGTAAAATTTAAAAAAATTTTAACTTCTACAAATCAAATTCGAGATAAGGAAACATATGCTTATTTACTAAGTTATCTCTTACATTTAAAAGCATAAAAAATATATGTTTTTTGAGGTGATTAAATTTAATACCCTGTAGCTCATCCCGTATTACAACTAGTTGACTACAAAATTACTTTTTTTAAAAGCTTTACAATATCACACGAACCTATTATTATTTATTATTTAATTTTTTTTTTTTTTAATTTAAAGAAAAACAATTAAATATGTAGTTTAAAAATTGCAAATTCCCAGTCAAGTCACTATGACAAAATATACAAAAATGTCATAAAATATGACAAACAAAAAATTCTTATTAATATACAATACATATTTGGAAGGTTACGATCAATATAAAGGTGATTTTATAACATTTCAGTTTTTAAATTATCCAGAATTCTTAAAACGCATTTTTCTTAAACTCTATACTCATATGCTGCAAAACATTCTCGTTATTAAGTTTTTTGGCATGTTATCAAAAATTTACAATCTTTAACTTAAAATCAACATCACCAGATGACTAAATACTATTTAACCCTGGGCAACAGCAGTTCAAAGAAACTTTAAACAATTCAATAAATCTGTCTATTTTATTACTATTATTAGTTTGTATGATTACAAATGTTTAATGTGGTTCTCATTAGGTTTATGAGATTCAAAACCAAAACCATTGTTTTACAAAGCGAACAGAAAAAAATTCCCACAAATTTCTTTAAAAAATACAAAGAAAACTATGTTTTGATTTGATTAAGCAGTTACTCTTCTAGTAACTCAAGGCAAAGAAAAAGCGAGCGAGATCAAAATATAAAATAGTTTAATAAATATATTTATATTTTTATATTTGTTTAAAAGACTAATGTCTTTGATTGTTGGTTTCGTGGTTGTTTTGTATATTTAAGTTAATAAATTAATTTAAATTAACTTAATTGTATTCCAACAAACGTCTTGACTTACAAATTCACATGGTAGCCGAACGGCCACTTTATGACAAGCAATCGTAGCAAGTTTTCTATGATATTTTTTTATTTTTTCTCTCTTAGTATATGAGTTAGTTGTTGCTGTTGGAATATTAAAATTTTTGCTGTTTGTTAGTTTGTTGTTAGATAAACAAAGAAATAAAGTTCTCAGCATGATAATTGCCAATAAAGGTTAACAGGTTTTTATTTAACTTTATTTTATTTAATTTTGTATCTGTTTTTTCATATATCTGTATCTTTTTTAATTTTTTTCTTCATATTTCTGAATTTAAAACAAAAAGTTGTTGGCTGTTTAAGTTTTTATACAAATGCATATAAAAAAATAATATTAACATTTGTATTTGTAGTAGGTAAATTTTCATTAGTGCCACCATGTCTGACAGCTAAACGACCAACAACAACAAGAACATTTTTAAAAATAAGAAACAACTAAACAACCACAACAAAAAAACACCAAACTGAAACTAAAACAGTCAACAGAAACAGCCAACAGCTAACAAAAAAATTAAAAAAAAAAAACCAACAACACAAAAAACAATAAACACTATAAAATATTTGAACTATAATACATACATACAAATACTTGTACATGAGAATGAATGTATACGACAATATAAAATAATAATAACACCAAACATGGCCAAAAACAACAACAGCAATAGCAACAAAAATAATAATATAAAGTCATAAAATATTTGTTAATTAAATGAAGAAAATATTAACCCATTATGATCCAGCTTTATAGCTTCATTAAACATAAGCTTTACTTCCAATGAAAAACCTATTTCTGTTTCTGTCTTTCTCTGTCTATTTATATCCATAAATTAACGATTTATTATGGATTTTAGAAAACAATAATAGAATTTAACATAATTATTATATTAAACTCATGTGGGATTTTTTCTTTATTAAATTTTCCAATAAATCGTAAAAATAAAAGAAAAGTATTTAAATACTATAAATATTTAACTATTATATTTAAGTAGAAAACTTAAGTAGTTTAATGCGTTTATTTGAGTCTGAAATTAATATAAAATATGTAAATATTTAAGGCGTTTACTTTATATTATGAGATTTTTATATTTAAGTTTTAAACAACTTATGAATTTCACCGCTCAAAAGAAATAAATATTGTCAATTAAACGATTAACTACACCCAGAGAAATATCAATCACATACGTGTTGAAAACGGTACCATTCTGTGTCAATAGTGAATCTACACCGTATGTGTTTAAATTGAACACAGCGTGTTCAATTCTTATTGAAAATCGATACCAAATTGGCACCAAGTTGAAACCATTTCGGTATCAAATTCTTAAATTACATATATTTTCTATTAAATTTGTTAACGAAAGGTATTAAAAAGCTGTTAACGTAAATTACCAATGTGACAACAACCGTTGTTGATTTTGAATCGAATTTTTTCCCTTAGTGTACAAATTGAAAAAAGTTTCAATAGCTATTATTCATTGCATCAATTATTCGGGTATTCAAAAATTTGAATTTTCTCTTTCTATTTTTTTAAGTAATTGAATTAAAATAATTAGATTTCATGGCGTAGTATTTGTTTAAAATACACACAGAAAAAATATTGTCAATTAAACGTTTCATCAAATTTTCAATAACTTTTTTAATTATATCAATTATTCAAGTGTTCAAAATCAATTACTGTATCGTATTTATTAATTGGATAAACAAGTATAAATAAAAACTAAGTGATAATTTAAGAAACGAATGACAGTTTGTTTAATTTTAGTTCGTTATTATCCATAATTATATTTTAAATCAAAAAACAAATTCATAATGACTTTTATTAAAAACCAAAAAAAAAATATTTGCCAACATTAATTAATATTATGTTATGCTTTCGTAAAAACATGGGTTAAAGAAATATTTTTATTAATAACTATAACAAAGTTAAAGATCAAATAAAAGCAAATAAAATGAAAATGACTAACCCAAAAAACAAAAGAAAAAAATTTAAGTTTAAAAAAAAATAATAAATTATTTAATTAGTGTTTTTTTACTACTAAATTTAAAACACATAAATAAGCATAAAATTAAATTTATTATTTAAACATTTGTACACACAAATATATATATATATGTTTTGTATATAAATCTGTATGTATCAAGGACGAAATAAAACAACAACAAAGTACAAATATGAAAATATTTGATTATTAATTAATTATTTATTTATTTGTTTCAAACCCCTATCATCATGAAAGCAAGTACTAGTATTTTTAAGAAAAGTAATTAAGAAACTATTAGCAAATACTTAAATAAAAATTTAATTTAATAATATAATTTAGTAGTATTCTAATAACTCCTTGAATTTTCCTTAAGCCATTTTCGACCACTACCCGATTCCATTCAGATCACTTTACGAAATTTGGCATAAAGCTTTTTTTGTGATTGTAATAACAAATTAAAAAGATTTGAACGCCTAGATATTTTTCATTCCGAAATATAGGACCTTGAAAATTTCAGAAATCGTACCATTTTTGAACCCGGAAAATTTTTCAGAACAACATTTTGAAAATTTTTTAGCTCAAACTTAAAGCAATTTACCTTTAGAACACACCCATAGCAATAAAGCACTTTTTCGGAAAGCAGATTTAAAACTATCGCCGCAATGAACATTAATGCGTTTTCGCAACACTAACGTTTTAGGCGATCCGTGTGACTTTTATACCTATTTTGGACAGCCTATTTATAAAAAATTAGATTTTTTTTCTCTTATTTTTAAGACAACATATTAATCTAATAATAACAGTAAAAAAATTAGCATTAAATCCATAATTAGTTATTTAGACGATGTTGCAAAACGCAACAGCGATCGGAAATGGGTTAAAGAAGCATCACAATTTTTGTCGATATTCAATTATTAAATAGTAATAATAATTATAATAATAAATTTAAAAATTTTGTTATTTGCAAATCTATTGAATTATGTTCTTGGTTTTCTTTAATCTTTGATTTGAAACTTTTCATATTTGCCCCCAAAAGTATGCATTGAATAAAACATAAAATAAACTACTTTGTATTCAAATTACATGAAGATTTTATTAATAAATTTTAAAAAATATTTTATAATAAATAAAAAAGAGAAATAAGTTTAAAAATGTTGAATCAATCATTACTTATCTGGAATTCCATGAGACATCAAATATAAAATGACCAATGGTACCAAAAAAAAACAGTTTTAATTTCTTTTCAAATGAAAGAAAATTACGATTTTATGTCTCTGAAAGTTTAAAATATTTCACGAAGTCGTACTTTTAACTCCCATATCTTTTGAAGTTGAAATCCGATTTTATTAATTTTGATGGCATTAGAAAGGAAACTTTGTCCTTTATAAATATCATAATAACAGAAAAATTCATTTTTTATCAAAACGCATTTCCGAAGCAGATGGATTTTTTCGATGTAGTATTAAAAGCGTTTATATTATTTTGTCTATGTTCAACTATTAAAAAGAATTAAAAAAAATAATAATCATGATAAATTTAAAATTTTGTGTAATTGCAAATACATATCTCAATTAGAATGTTTTTCGTTTTCCTTCATCTATAATTTAAAACTCAAATTTGTATAAGCTTTAAACATTTTTTGAATCACTGTATTTGAATCAAATTGAAACAAATAAATTTACTTTTACATAAAATCATAAAATGAAAATTTTATACAATATATGTATGTAATTAATACAGTTATAAAAATTTAGTAAATATGTATGTATAACATTATTTTAATTTTATTTACAAAAACCATGTGTTAAAATTCCTCAAAAAAAATTATTTTTTTTTTTATATTTCAAATTGTCAATTAAACACTCATATTATTATAACGATTATTTAACAAATATTATTTAATATTATTTATGTGTGTGACATTAAATTAGGTGAACATATTTTCCAATAAATCACAAACAGTGACATTTTCAATGGATTTTATTTTATTTTATTTTTTTTTTTTCAACAGACATAACGAAACAAGCAAAAAAACTAAAAATAAGTATTTATAAAACTATTATAAACATACAAAGTTTGCAGCAGAAAAAATAAACTAGAATATCATAATTCCACACAAGGTGTCTGTTTTTAGCACCATAAGCGTAATATCATGATGCTACCAGCAATGATTTCAATGGATTCAACGTAAAAACAAACGAGCAAAAATTGTCCTACGAACAGAAAACGTAAAAATAAAACTACCTTTATACATATACATGTGTACATATGTATATATGCATTATATATATATTTAAAAATAAATGTACATACATACAAACTAATACCAACAATATGTTTTAAATTGTATTTTGTATGTATGTGTTTGTACCTGCATTTGTTTGTATATGTGTGTATCTATTAGTTTACATTAAACTGTTATAGCAACAGCAGTTGAGTTAGCTTTACGACACACACAAAAAATAAAAAATTCAGCACATACATAACTTTGCCAATTGCATTTTATTGCCAATAATATTTGTTTGCAAAAAAAATTGAACTCGATAAATGTTTTTTAAAACAGCATACAAAAAGAAAAAAAAAAGAGCGAATTGAAAGACAATAATTATGCACAATGGGATAATTTGTTAGTAAAATAAATCGAATTTATAATAAATATAAATTTAAGCTTAATTTAGTTTAAATTTAAGTTTTATTGACCATAACTTTAGTTAAATCTTAGTTTATTAAGTTATTAAGCTCTGACCTTAATTTTAAAATGTTATAGATATTTTTTAATGAATTCAAACTCAAAATAAACTTAAAAAAGAAGTTGATATTAAACTTAATAAAATTGTGTACTAATAAAATATTCTTTTTACTTAAATTCCTTTTTGTTTTCTTTAAAGGCTTAAAGATTTTTTCCTTCTGCCCTACAACTTTTACCTCCAAAATGTTATTTCTATTCATTTTCATTTCTTTTTATTAAAAGTTTATAAGAGCATTTCTTAACATTAATTTTCTTGTCTTTTTTCTACAATAATTTAAATAAAAAATTGTTGGTTTCTCCAAAGTAATAACATTAAGAAATAAGGTAAAAAATGTATGTATGTAATGCAATTTTATGTAAAGTAAAATAAAATAATGTAAAAAGTTTTCAATTTTTTTTTTTTTTTTTGTTTTCCTAGGAATTCTACATAAAGTTTTTTCTTTTATTTTATTTTAATGCTAATTGTAGCAAAAGTAATTTCTTAACATTGATTGATTTGTTTTAAACTTAACAAGCAAAGTTTGTGTTAAAATTCTGATGAATAAAAGAAATTGTTAATAAAAACTTTAGAGGTATTTGAGGCAAACCAAAATAAACTGTAAATTTAAATTGTTAAACCCATAGTACTCAGAGCATAGTTTAAAATGTCAGTATTTTATTGGTAATAACAGCAATGACAATAACAAAATCTACTGCATTTTTTAAACAAACCAAAAAAAAACTATTTTCAGAAAATCCCCCTGCTTACAATGTGCAAAATATTTTGAACAATATGTATGTATGTGCAACAATGAAGACAAGCCAAGCTGCTTTTAACAGTCAACAAAAAATGTCATGAACTTTTGTCTATTATTTTTCAGATTTTTATAAAATCCCCAAAAAAATATATATATAAATTTGTCAGCATATTTTTTGATATTTGTTAAAAAAGTATTATAATACTTATTGGCTTTAAGACTATCATAACTTCAAATCAAATTTGATTTAATTATATTTTACTAAAATAAAAATTCTCTAGAGAAATGTTTAATTCAGTTTTAAACAATTCTAATTTTTATATTTTTATACTTTTTAGGAATTAAAGAAATTTCTGTTTTGATATAAATTTTTATACTTTTTAAAAAAAGTTAAATTAAAAAAATAAAAATTTTCCACTATCTTTCAAGCTAAGTGATTTTTTTTTTTTTTAACCCTATACCACAATAAAATAATTTTCAAGGACATTGTTGTCTAATAAAAAATTAGACAAAAAATGTAAAAACTTACTCAAACTCTTCATATACTTTTCATTTTTGCCCTTAAAAGTATGCATCGAATAAAACATAAAATAAAATACTTTGTCTTCAAATTACTTACATGAACATTTTATTAATAAACTTTAGAAAATATTTAAAAACTTTCTAGGCTATTTTACAGAGAAAAATCTATTTATTTAAAAATTTATCAAGAAAATATGTTTACTCTTAAAGAGAAATTAAAAAAATATAAAAAAGGGGAAAATAAGTTTAAAAATGTTGAATCAATCATTCCTTCTTTGGAATATCATGAATTTTATGAGATATCCAATATGAAAAGACCATATCAAATATGAAAAATCGCAAACTTTATACTATCAAAAAACATGACTGTTTTTAATTAATTTAAATTTTTCGAAATATTTACGATTTTATTTCTATAAGATTTAAAATATTTTACAAAATAGTATTTTTAGTTATCCTTATCTTTTTTTTTAATTTGAAGTCATTTATTCTTACGGCATTATAAAGCAGATGGATTTTTTCGAGGTACTTTTCAAAACGTTCTCCTCTTACGATTTTTTATTTTTTCGAAAAAACTTTTTATGAAATAAAATTCTACACAAAAAAAATATTTCAAATTATTTTGTAATAAAATTATTAAATAGCTTTATATTGGAATTTAATTATATTATTTATTAATATAATTGATTTTCTAATTGGTTTACAATTTTGTTTTTTAATAAATTGACAGCTGTTAATAAAATATAAAGAAAACTGAAAGATTTGTATATAAAAGTACAGAAATAAAATAAATTTAAGTCCATTTCCAATATTTTTTAGCTAATCATACCTATTTAAGGAAAAGAAGTAATAATAAAATCAAATCTAGTTATTAATATTATCATTTTGATGATTGGAGCAAAATCAATTAAAAATTAATTAATATAAGCAATTTCGTGATTGAAGTCCATTTTTACTTTTTTCTGTGTAGTATTTTCAGATTTCACATACAGCAATTTTTCTTGCCACTATTCTGAATTAATAAGAGAGTGAGAGAGAGAGAGAGAGAGGAGAAGGGAATACTAAAATGTTACATTCCTTTGCCTCTCTAGCCTACAAAGTCACAATTGCGGCAAGAAAAATTCCTATGACTTAAAATATAAAAATATAAAATTTTAAGTCTTAAAAAATAGCCGATATTTTTATTGAATATCATTTTTAATATTTTGACGAAGAAATTGTACAGAAAGTGCACTTAAAATATTCAAATGCATATCTAAATATATCTAATGCAATTTCTAACAAATCTTGCATTTTTATCTTACTTAGCTGAAAGCGTACAAAAACATCATTTAAACGTTGTTTAAATCATCTGCATATTGTGTTTTATATGTTTTAAGTTTGACATTATATGCGTGTTGAATCAATAAATCACTTTAAGATGAAATTAAAAAATAAAAAATAAAAGGACAGTACGTTTTCAAAAATTTATCTGAAAAATGTAATTACATTATAATGCAATTATTTAAAAAAATATATATTTTTTTTTAATTATTGGATATCAGTAAAATTATATTGCAACTTAAGAAGTTAAGAATATTTAAACCAGACTACGAAAAAAATCGGAATGCAAAAGAAATTTTGTTATATTCTTCATTTATAAAAGTTTTTTTCAGAAAATTAAAAATAAAAGTCAGTTTGGTAGCTAAAATTGTTTTCATGAATTCAATTCGAATAATTCGTTTTGAATAATTCCTGAAAAAAAAAAATAAATAATTGTCCATAATTTTATTTTGTATTTATTTCGCCTTAATATTAGTTAGTTAGTTCTTTGAAAGAAATAAAAAAAAAATTCTCAAAATCTTAATTATGCTTATTTTATTACTTTTAATTTATTTTTCTTTATAATCATTAAAGTGTGCTGTAGATCAACATTTAATAGGAAGCCATTTAAATGAGGCATATTGATGATGAAATATGAAATGATGAATAATGAAATAATAAAGATTTATCTTCTGGTAGGGAACTACCAAAAAAATCACGGTTCTAGTATATTTTGATTAAAAAATCAATTTATCTTTCGAAATAGGTGCAAAATTTCGTAATTTTATGGCTATAAAAAAATAAAATATTTTTCTGAAAAATTTCGGTTTAAAAGCCGACATTTTATTATTTTATATCTTTGTTCTCTTTTGTGAGTTAAATATTAAATAATTGTCTGGCAGTAATTATGATCCATCCTATAGTTTTAAAATATTTGTTCACAAAAATACACTAAAGAACAAAAATCAAAGAGATAAAATTTAAAAATGTTTCTTCCACAACAAGCTCAAAATTACAAATGTTTTGAGATTTATTTCTGAAGAAAACTCGAAACTTCTTTTATTTTTTGCCTAAATATATGGAATTTAGGATTTTTTAACCGTAGGGAACTGAAGATAAATTTTTAAAACATTTTTATTATTTTTCCTGTATTCTGTTCATCAATACGGATCATTTAAGTGGTCTACACTCCATCTTAAAAAAAGCTATTTGACGGAACACTCTTACATTCATATAAATTTTCTTTTATTTCTTATAACAGGTTGCATATGTTTTGTGAGGTTAAGGTTTTTCTATAAAAGCCGCAAAAACCACATTTAAATTTTAATTTAATTTTTTTTTTTTTTTTTTTTTAATATTTATTTTTTTTTTAATGAAGATAATAATGCAAGAGTGCAGACCCTTAGTTAATTTTGACTCCAAACGGCAAAGAAAGAAAAATAATATGTATATGGGTCCTCTACACATTATACTACTGTTTTAAACCGAAAAGGTCATACAAAACATACATATTAATTTATTCTTATACATATACACAATTAATGTGCGTTCATGTTGTTGCTAAAGTACTTAGCGTATCATTATACAGCTGAGGCTAAAGTAGTAAGAGACATTATTTTACCACTAACTTGGTTAACAAAAAGAATAATGACAATATAATGGCTTAAATGAAATAAATATATGTATACTCTCATACATACTTACATTCAAATGCTTAAAAGACGCTACACATGCAGCCCATAATTTTGTGTCTCAAAATTCAAAAAAAACAAAAAGAAAAAAAGCCAAGGTGTTGTTTGTCTGTTTAAGAAGACAAAATATAACAGCAACAGCAAGCAATATGCAACAAAACCCCAGAAATATTGTTAAAAACAATGCAACAACAAAAAACATAACTTAAGTTGGTTTATTGCAAGTTTTGCTTGTCTGTCTCCAAGTCTGTCCGTCTGTCTGTCTGTTCTACCATTTACCTTAACTGACTCTACTCTATACATACATACATATATATGTATGTATAGTATGTATGTATGAATATTTGTTAAACTGTTTTATAATGTTGCATAAATGCAAAAAAAAATAAAAAATATGATTGTATGATTGTATATGTGAATTAAACTTACCCGCAAGCAACGTAAATGTCAAAGTTATCCAAAAATGTGTTAACGGCAGATGCATCTTGTGGCATTAAATGTTGCAAGCTGCTAGCAACAAATAAAAAAGTAACAAAACAAAGACGTTAACAAAGCCAGACGTTCTTGTTGATGTTAAAGTCGATGATGATTACGATGAGGACGACAATAAAAGGGAAAACAGACTGTGCAATGAGTGTCCTTTAAGAAGGATACCAGCAAACTTGTTAAATGCGTTGAAAATAAATTTATGCTTTTATTATGAGTTGCCAGGTTTTAATAATTTTCTTGTTAAAAAAAAATGTTTTAAATATTTTTCATAATTTTACACAATGTTTTTCATATTATTATTTCACTTAATCACATTTAGCATTCAATGCCAGTTATTTTTTTCGTTAATTCGTAATTTTAGTTAGAAAAAAAAATACCACAGTTATTATAATTATTTAAGTAATTTCCATAAACAATTATGTATATATTTTATAATTAATATTCAATAATAATCATAAAAAGGAAACGCCAACACACAAAATCTAATTCACATAACGTTGTAATAATTTGTATTTTGTTTGTTTGTTTTTGTTGTTCGTTTTTAACTGGATTCATTCACAAAAATTATAAAAAATAAAAAAAATTAAGCACACATTTGAAAAAAATTCAAATTTCATTCATTTATTCAATGATTATGATTTGTATTGATATCGTTGTTATGTTTATTGTTAATGTATTGTGTTCTAGCAAATTTAAACTCACACCAACTCACGGCTCAATTATCTAATGGATGTGTGGATAATTTATTAACAATTTGTTTGTATTTTTTTTTTTTTTTTTTTTGATTTCTTAACTTCGATTTGAAGTTGTTTAGTCACTTTTTTGAAACGTTTTGGCGTTTGTTTATGACAGCCCACGTAGAAACGTAAAAAACACAACTAAATACCGCTAAAATATTCATTTAAAAATCTATTCACTCTAACAAATATGGAAATTATTATAATTTTTTTCTTTTTTTTAACAAAAAATTTTTAAAAAACGCGCTAAGGAACGAGCGCAACAATAGTTTTATTGTTTATTACACTCTTTTGTTTGTGTTAAATGTAAACCGGTGTTTGTTGATACAGATCAATGAAAATTTTTATTAAACATTCTTATACACTTTAAATAATAATATTTTGTTTGTTTTTTGCTTCACGCTTTAAGAAAATAATATTTTAATGCGTTACACTTGTTTGAGGCAACAGAGCCATTCCGTAGTTAAAACTCAACTGAGTTACCACAACGGGAATTGAAGTTTGTCAAGCGGAGTTCAAAATATAAAAATAAACATCAGCAAACAAACGAACGAACTCTGCGGGAGGAGGAAGTTGTGTTTGTTGTAACTGTGTGAATGTTCGATATGAATAATAAACAATTCTTGTTTGTTTATTTCATTTAATTTCTTAGAACAGCAAACAAAACCGTCCGTTAATTGTGTGTTAAACGTTCGAGGAGTTTTTAACGTTTGATGCTTAAAAAATTCACATCTCCCTGAAACGATGTTTGTGGGTTTTTCTTCGTTTTTCGTCTTGGGTTTCATAATACATACAACACATGTTATGTTGTGTTTATAAAGTGCACAAGTATTTGTGTGTGAAAGAGTATCTAAACAAGTTTAATGACAGCAGGTCTTTAACTATAATATTTTGGTTTGTTAGCATCAAACACATGTGCTGTACACAATATCTGTATCTTAAAGATACGGCGATACAAACCAACAATATCAAGCTTAAAGGTTCGCTTACAACTCCTACTGGTGTATTAGTTGAAATACCTATTTCTCTTACAGCATAAAAATCCAATAAGAATTATGGTTCAATCTACAAAGCAACAAATTCAGCTAAAGAGTTTTAAGGTTCGTTTAAAACTCAAACATGAAGCAAAATAATATTCACTTTTTAGCCAAAATTCTCTTAATAAATATTTTCGAAATTCCAATATCAGAAACAAAACAGCAGCTGGAGTCCAGCTGCTGGACCAACTGAATGTTCGAAACAGTAAGCTTAAGAGTCAACATATATGAATCTTTTTTTCATAAACCTCGCTCATTTAGGAATTATTAAATAACTGACTTATTAATAATATTTTTTTTTTTATTTATTAAGATTACAAAATATAACACAATAAATTTGTTTTATAAAATTAAAAACTATTTACAACTGTTTTAATAAATATTTTTTTATTTTAATTTTTTAAGAACTAAAAGCTTTATATTTTAAATCAATTCAAATCAAACCGGATATACAAATATGTTAGATCAAACATATGCTTTTTATTCCAACATCATACTGGTATTAACACCTAAAATGTGGTATACAACATTTAACGTGTTTATAACATTTTTGTTGGAATAAAAAAAGTTCGTTCATCAAACATGCTATGGTAAATATTTATGCACTTAGTAGCAGTTATATAATTGTAATTCACCTGCTGCTTTTAAAAAATGCTGAATTCTGAACAGCACTGTAAATTAAGAATATAATATAAGTATTTCAATTACATTAAGGGTTTGTAATTAAACGCGATTACGATTAAAATATATAATTAGAGGCGGATTTTCATGCAAATGCATGATTTTATTGAAGCATTTAAAAATATATTATGTTGTTATCGAAAATGCATATTTTTGTATATTTTTTCTTAATAATGCATATAAATTTGTATATTTTTAAATTTTTTCACTTTTTTGTTAAAGTGCATCGATTTGTTAGTGCTTATTTTTGCACGTTTTTTTTTTTTTTTTTAATAATGCATATGAATTTACATATTTTTAATTTTTTTTACTTTCTTTAAACTTTATTATTAAAGTTCGGAAGATCCTATTGTTGAAAAAATTAATTTAAAATTCCAAGCTATTATTTAAAATAATAAAAGTTGAGAATATTAAAAAAAATCTCTGAGTCGATTTAGCGATGTACGTCCGTTCATCCGTATGTTTGGCTGGCTGTCTGTCCATGTAAACCTTGTGAACAAAGTTTTATTTTATTAAATGATGTCTTTATTCTTTCCATTATAATTTTTTTTTTAAGTACAAAATATTGGTATATATTGGTATATATTTTGCTATCATTTTTATGCAGTTAATTTAAAAAAAAATTCAATCAATTAGCCAACATTACTAAGTCAAGATGCTACTAAATTCTATTGCTTTTTACATCAAAATATTGATTTTTATATTTAAAATGTAAAAGCAGATGTGTATTAAATATTTATACCCATACACCTCAGGATTATCCATGTGAAATTTCATTTAAATACATCCAGCAGTTCTAAAGTTACAGAATTATTTCCAAAAAATTTTGTAGGGTATCATATAGTTGGGCTCATATAGTCGGGCTTGACCGACTATATTTTTCTCGTTACTCGTTTTAAAATGTATTTTGATTTCAACTATTTATATCGAATATAATCTTTTTTAAAAAGTGCTAAAAGTAATTCGATAACAATGTTTACACAAATGGACAGAATAACGGACGTAGTTAAATAGTTTGGGAACTTTTTAATAGAACTTTAAGAAAAAAAAACTTCAATTTTGCAACAAAAAATTTTTTTCGTATACTAATTTTTAATAACTCCGAAGATATTGAGCATAAAAAAAAAAACTGTTAAAAGGGTTGCTTAAAGAAATTTAATTTTGGATTATCATTTATATAAAAACTGAAAATCCATTAATTCTAACTATTCGTCATTAGGAAAGGATTTTTTTGCAGACCAATGTAATTGATCGTTTTATAAAATTCAATTTTTAAAAACTTAAAATTTTCATAAAAAAATAAAACTCTTTTTTTTAAAGTTTAAACTTAATTAAGAAACATATAAGTAAATGCTTACACTTAAATAATATTTCGTTTTACAGTTTAAAACTTAAGTTGAAAAGAAAATAAACAAAAATCTTAAAGCTTTAATGTATTTACAATAGGTTGCTTCTACTTTTCAAGATTTTTTTAAATGTAAAATTCTAAGTTTTATTTTATTTATTCTAAAACTTTTTCTCAAAATTATTTTAAATTTTTATTGAATACCTTTTACTTTTGATTATTATTTGCTTCAAATAATGTCAAATAACGTTAAAAATATCAAATTTATTTTTGTATGCACAATATTTTTCTATGGCACTCTAATGTAGCATCAAAAGTAAATAAAATAAAAAAATTATTTAATAATTTGATATAATTTAAAAAATGTAAAGAAATCTGCAACTTATGAGCTAAATTTTGTTTTTTTATTTATTTTAGTTTATTTTCAATAAATATTTTTGAAGACTTCAGAAAATGTTCATACTTAGGAAAAACTTAAGGGATGGGAAAAGAACACTTAAGTTTTTAAATAAAACAATTTTTACAACTTAAGTATGATTTCGCCACCAAGTGAGCACTATAAGACCGGGCATAAGATTAATTAAATTAGCCAGCTTTTATTAACACAAATGTCAAATTAACAATTTCATAAACTTAAAACAACTATTTTTACAGCTATATTTTTTAGCCCAAAGTACTTCCTTTCAATGACAACATTGTATTGCTGGATTTGTGGTACAGCTGGTAAAGTAATGAAATACAAAAATTCCTAAAATTTATATTGAAAATTTAAACATTCAATTTGTTTTGGTGTCCTAAAGGGCCTAGAGGATGTTCCACACAACTTTAAAACGGAATGAAACTTCTATACATACGGTAGTGTAATTTATAAATGTTACACAATTACGAAATTGTTAAAATTAATTAATTTTTGTTTGATTTTGCTCCAATCATCAAAATGATAATATTAATTAACTAAAATAATTAATTTTATTATTACTGTTTTTTATAAATATGTAGATGTAATGATCTGAAAATTGTTGGAAATTGACTTAAATTTATTTTATTTCTATAATTTTATAGAAAATTTTTTCACTTTTCATTATATTTTATTAAGAGCTTTTGCTTTACCAAAATCAAAACAACGCGATTTTATAGAACTTCAAAGTACTATCAGCAAATGTCAAAATTATTACAGAATCTTCAATATGTATATACACTGAAAATAAAATTTTTTAATTTTATTTTTTGCACAATTTCGTAAATAGCAACAAAAAATATCGTTTGCTGAAAAAATTAAGTGAATATCGGTTTTAGTTTGGAAAATATAGTCGTTTAAACATTAGAACTCATAATAATATTCCTTACAAAAAGCGCGATTTTAATTTTTTTAGAAATGAATTTTAGCACAATTTTTAACATATTTCTTATTTGATGATAAATTTTACATCGAAAACTGATTTTATCATTTTAAATTTGAACTATAATGCGAAATATGTGAGTTTGATTTTTGAGGTTAAGAACATTTTTCTTGGTCCATACAATTAGAAGTTCTTAAAATATTATAACGACATCTGAATTTTAGCATTAAGCAAATAAAATGCTTTCATTTGACATCAATATTAACATAATTTATACTTCGCGATAGTTGTCAGCAAACAAGATAAATTTGGTGATAAATTTTGAAATTTGGTGAAAATTTTCCAAATAGCATAAAATTTTTGCATTTAAAATTGTTTACTCTATTTTGACTCGGACAATTTCTATAAAAGCGGAATTTGTCAGTAGCGTAAAACACAATTTTAAAAATATTTACGCTAATTATATGAAAGCTTGTGAAGATGCTATCCCATATCTGGTTTCCTGACATCAACGAGATATATATTGAACTGTAGGTAATCACTTCGTCTTTAAAATTCTGCTCTCTAAGTTTAAATTCACTGAATGGCGCAAATTTTCTATTAAAAAAACTGCCGCATAAGTTTTCAACGGATAGTAAACCGAATGCTTATTATACAGCAAATGAATTTCATAGGTCTTGGCTTTCGACTGGTTAAAGGTTTAACCCTACGGTACATACCCAAAAAAAACCCGTGGTACCCGCGTACCATAGTGTAATTTTCGTTGATTTTATACAAAAAATATATAATTTTTTCAAAACAGCGATAATTCGAAAATTTGTTAACTTGTCACATATTATCCTTTATTTCTTTTTCCGAAGTTCCTAATTAACTTGGAAATATCAAAAAAGCTTATTTCTGAAACTAGTTCTCCTTCAAATCTTAATGGAGACATGCTTATTCCCTAGTTTAAACAAAATTTTAGTAAAATTTTAACTTTATATGAATCAAAGGACAATAAAAATTAGATTTTCAATAATAAATAGTAAAAAATATATATATTAATTGTAGTGCAAAATACAGAAATTATATGGGGGTACCCGGGTACCATGTGTATTGACTCCCGTAGGTATCAACTTTAAAGCCATTTTACATATAGACCAAGTTAACAAAATTTAGTTTTTTTTTCAGTTTTTATGTTACATAAACACCTTAATCACGACGATCTGAAGTTTCGTGGCTATATCTTTATTAGTAAAGAAATGCGAGCACTTTAAAGTTAAAAATGGTTCCCGGGTATCTACCGTAGGGTTAAGTCAAAAAGTTTTAAAGTGTCAGTACAAAAGTAAAATTAATCCAAAAATCCTCGAAAGTTTCAACTCAGTTTTTTCACATTTTTTAGTTTTAAATGCCTGTATTTCCGTGAGATTTTATGCGAATCATGTGATATCTACAAAAAGCCATCAACACTTTTCCTAGTTTTAAAACAAACTTTGCCAATACAAGACACTTAAAATAGGTTTCAAACATTTAGCATTTTTCACTTTCCACCGCTTTCTGAAGTTACGTAGCCGGATTTTGAAATTTCTATCAGGGGGCGGAAATAAGGAGTGCGTTCGAAAAAAATCATAACATATATAATATTCAATAACTTGGAAATGGTTGACCTTAGAGTTTTCATTATTTTTTTATTTAATTGATTATTTACTACAGATTACAGAAAAATACAACTTTTATAGTTCTAACCACTAATAATGAACTTGTAGACCATTTTTGGTAACCCTTTGATAGTTGCTTCAGTCACTTATTTGGAACAGTGTGCACATCTTCTATTAAAATCTTCGGTATTTTGGGACACCTTTTTTGTGCTCTTCAATTCACTTTTCGCAAGAGCTCAATATCTCTCCACTGGTCTAAGCTATGGACAATTTTGAAATTTGACCTCTCCTGGTACAAAAACTATGTTATTGTTTTGGTACCACTCCAGAGCTTTCTTACCGTACTGACATGATACCAAATGGGTCCAAAAATATGTGGACACGTTGTGCTCTCTTACGAAAGGAAAAAATCTTTTTTGCAAATATTCCTTGATGCATATTTTGGTATTTATAGATCCGAATATATCAAAAGACTTTCCTGTTTTGCCGCAACTGCAAAAAGCTTGTTATACTAGGAATTTTTTAAGAAATTTTTTCTGCTTGTTGGTTCTAAACTTATCTTTAACATTTCCTCTAGTATTATCAATTAAAAGTTTTGACACATAAGCTGCGAAAATTCTGCAAGCACATACGTTTCTTCGTCAATTATACAACTTGAGTATTTTTGTATGAAATTTGGTTTTAATTTCCGTTTCCTATTCTTGGCTTCTAAATTTTTTGGAGCATTCCTTTTTGAAATTTTTTGGACTTTATATGCTATCAACTCTGCATCTGTGGCCAATTATTTGTAGGAGCTATTTGGATTTTTCTGAAATTGTTTAATAATTTATAGCACATAAATCTTTTTCGTCACTCATTTTGATGAAAATCACGACAAATAACATGGTTGTTATTAAAAATAATAACTGAAGTATTTTTCCATGATAACTAGATCAAAAAAAATGTTGATTATTGATTCCGAAAAAAGTTATAAGGCAAAACGTGTGTTAAGATTTTTTCGATCGCACTCCTTAAGCGGATTTATGTGACATTTTCTAAGCATTTTTTCTCTTTCCAGAGATTTAGAAGCTCCCAGATATGGTAAATAAAATAAAATTTGGCTCACTTATAAAACGTTTTGTCCTACAAATGGAAGTATGCGAAAATAATACCAATACCGAAATCAAATGGTGAATTTCGGCCAATAGCGATACTAAGTTACTTTTCAAAAGTGTTTGAAAAGATGTTGTATAAGCAAATGACAACCTATATATATGAACAATATTTGATGACTGATAAGCAATACGGTTTCCTTCCTAAACACAGGTGTTTAACAGCCTTGGCCGACGTTACGGAAAATATAAGAAGAGAGCTCGATGATGGTAAAATTACTCTTTTAGTCTTACTTGATCATTCGAAGGTGTTTGACACAGTCAATCATCAACTCCTCTGCTCGAAGTTAAAATACCTTTTTAATTTTTTTCCATCTCAACAAAATTAATATCTTCATATGTCACCGAGAGAACTCAATCTGTGTATGTAAATAGTGTAATTTCAAAGCCTTTATACTCATGAGGGGCGTATCTCAAGGCTCAATACTGGGACCTTTATTGTTCACCCTTTATACTAATGATCCACCTCAACAATTATCACACAGTATGATACACATGTATGCTGACGATATCCAAGTATATATTAGTAGTTCCGTAAGTTCCTTAAAGGAAAATGTTGAAAAGTTGAACGAGGATTTGAATAAGATTCATCGCTGGGCACTTAAAAATAGACTATGCCTTAATCCTCAAAAATCGAAGTGCATTATTATACATAAGAAATCTCAGTCTATTCCGAGCTATAACATATTAATAAATAATGAAACTATTGGAATCGTTCGCAGAGTTAAAAATCTTGGTATAGTATTCAATAATAACTTAACTTGGTCAAGTCACATAGATTCACTGGTGATTCAAATTTATATAAAATTAAGAACGCTATGGGTGACTCAATACTTTACACCACCTATAATAAGGAAACTCCTTGCAAAAGTATATTTAATTCCGAGTTTGATATCACAGTATCACAGTATACATACAGTAGTGTAAAAAAACAGAGACTGAAAGTGTATACTATTGGCCTGTATTCACACTAAATTCTCTAACGTCGTTTTGTTTTGATCATCCATTCTCTATTTATTATTTTTTTACTTTTTAAATCGTTTAAATAACAATATAAATCAATTTTAAAATATTAGAAATGGCAATTTATTTTATTATATTTTATATAAAGTTTGTTTTAAAAAAATGTAAATGATTTAAAATTTGTTTGTTATGTACATATAATGTGATTTTTGTTTGTTTTGTTCTTCTGCTTAGTTTCAAAATTCCAACACACATAGCGTATCACTTTTACATTCGTAAATTTTATATTCATATAATATTTCTATCTCTTTCTCCCGCCATATTCTAACCAAATGATTGTAGCAAACTTGAAGCCTCGATATGACGACTCTGTTCTACTTTGTGTTTGATATATTGTTGTAAGCTTTTTGGATATTGTGACAGCTCCAGTATGAGGAAACTACAAGTCCTTTATTATAAGCTTTTTAGATATTTGCATGGGCTGAAGAAACGTGATGGTATCTCCTTTTTCTCGAAAAGCTTGTATGGAGTTTCTTTTAAAGACCTAATCAATATTAAGATAGTTATATTTCTATACAAAATTATTTATACCAAAGAACCTAAGTATTTATATAATTTGATAAATTTCGCTAGATCAAGAAGAGGAGAAAGAATTATTATCCCCTTACATCGAAATCTAGTATCAGAATGGCACTTTTTCATAAACGCTATTCGTCTTTGGAATGCAAATCCACACAACATACAGTTAATTTGCAACGCAATACATTTTAGAAAATCTATATATAATTTCTACAAGCAATTATAATTTTTAACTTTATTTATGTTACTTCTAATGAGTGATTCCATATCAAAACGGACAAAAAACAGACATTTTCGGATTTGATATCTCCGATTTCAATGAAATTCGCTACAGATATTAAGTATTGCAAATTTTACTCAAATCACAATTTTTCTGAGTAAAGAATCCTCCCAGTCCAAAAATATGACGTTTGAAAAATCAAAAAGCGGTTGAATTTTTTCCAAATAAAATATATAAAAACGAGAGAAGAAGATATAGTCGGTCAAGCCCGACTATATGATACCCTACACCATTACAATCCAAATAATTTTGTTTTTACTTATATACAACTTACTTGTGCTAAATATTAAAATAATACTAACATTTGTATGGGATTTATGCACGTTAGTGATTTTCGGGAGAGGAATTTATATGGGAGCTATGGTCAGTTATGGACCGATCTTCATGAAATTTGGCAGACGGATTTTTGTTGATATAAAACTTATTTGTACTAAATTTCATTAAAATATTCATATTTTTAAGGCATCTTTATGTGTTAAAACTCTATTCCGGGAGGACATTTGTATGGGGGCTAGGTGAAATAATAGGCCGATCATAACCAAATTCAATAGGCTTCGTCCTTGTGTTGAAAAAAGCATATGTACCAAATTTCATCAAATTATCTTCAAAATTGCGACCTGTACTTTGCGCACAAGCTTTACATGGACAGCCAGCCAGCCGACCAGACGGACGGACGGACGGACATCGTTAAATCGACTCAGAAAGTGATTCTGAGTCGAACGGTATACTTTAAGGTGGGGGTCCGAAGATTTTTTCTCTGCGTTACAACTTCTGCACAAACACATAATACCCCAACCACCTTTGGTGGTGTAGGGTATAAATATATATTGTACAGTTCTTATTTTTATTTCATTTAATAGAAAAACACATTGACTTTAAAACAACAATTTAAACATTTATATATTTTGAAAGTTCAAAGGTCAAAATCTATAATATAAAGATTAAAGTTTAAAAATTCATATATTGATAATAAAACCCTTCTCTATATTTGTGCCAAATTTCAAGTTGGAGCCTCTATTAGTTTAGGAGTTCTGAAGCAAAATACAGAAAAAATAACATTTTTTGTATGTAAAATTTAAAATATTTACAAAAATTATTTTGAAATAATTTTCTTTTTTTATGAGCACATATTTAAAAAAGAATTTATATACAAAATTTGACTTCAGTATATATTTTGTTACATAACTTCTGAACTAAATGAGTTGTATTAATATTATATAATTTTTTAAGAATTTTAAAAGTATCGTTTTCGGAGATATAATGGTTTATTTTTTGTAAGTCTTATTTTGACCTTTGAACTTTCGATGTAAAGTAACTCACTATATATCATTTTTAAGATAATGTCCTTGTTTTTAAAATTACACTAAAATTAACTTTTTATTTTCTATAGCTTAAGAGCTATTAATAATTGGATTTAATTTTTGTCCATAACTCCTAAACTAAATAAGGCTCCAACTTGAAATTTTATATCCATATGGAGAAAAGTTATGTCAACAATATATAATTTTTAAGAATTTTAAAAATACCGGTCTTTAAGACATAATAGTTTGAATGTTTTTATCTCCAACTTTGATCTTTGGAATGCAAATGGGTTAAACCAACATAAATCGGAACTATCATACTTCATTTATCTTCTGACCATTCTTCGATAATAATAAATAATTAATTTAGCTATGGACCATTCAAAAAGTGAAACTTTTAAGAACGATAATAAGCATATTTCTAATTATGAAATTGAAAAACTTCTTCTTGAAAAAAGAAAATGTAGAAGAGAATGTCAACAAACCAGATCACCAGCTGCAAAGTTGAGGCTGTCTACAGCAATTAAGAAACTAAGAAAAGCCCTTCAATTAGAAGAGGATCGCCAAAGTAGAAAATACATTGAAAGTTTAACAAATAATAAATATAAAAATTTTTCCTCATGGAAGGCAACGAAAGATATTAAGCCACCGGTAGAGGCACAAAATCCTTTAAGGAAGGCTGACGGTACCTGGGCCCGTAGTTCTGAAGATAAGGCAAATTTATTTGCACATCTCAGATCAAAATGATACTAAAGCCAAGAAAAGATTCTACTATACCATCATCTTATAGACCTATTAGCCTTCTATCCTGTTTGTCAAAGCTGTTCGAGAAAGTATTTCAAAAGAAAATTATGCCATTCTTGAACGATAGAAATATCGTCCCAGTTCACCAATTTGGTTTTCGTGAAAAACATGGAACCATAGAACAAGTGAATCGTCTAACTTGAGAGATAAGGAAATGTTTTGAATTAAAGAAGTATTGTTCAGCTATATTTTTAGACATCTCGCAAGCTTTCGACAAAGTTTGGCACGAGGGCCTAATATATAAAATTAAATGTTTACTACCACCATGTACCCACAAATTTATCTGACCGATTATTTAGAGTAAAATATAACGAATTTGTAACGGAAGAATTTGAAATAAAGGCAGGTGTACCACAGGGAGGTGTTCTTGGACCTACCTTGTACTTAATTCACACTTCTGATTTACCAGTGAGCGATGGACTGACTGTTTCTACGTGTGCTGACGATACGGCAATACTCAGTTCCCACGAAAACCAACACTTAGCATCTAGCCAACTTGATATTTACCTCCGACGTGTGGAGACATGGTTGAAAAACTGGCGTATACGAGTAAATGAATTGAAAAGTAACCACGTTACATTCACCCTCAGAAGAGGAATTTGTCCTCCTGTTAAACTTAATGACATAAGTATACCCCAGTCAGACCACGTTACATACCTTGGTATACATTTAGATAGGCGACTAACGTGGCGTCGTCATATAGAGGCCAAGAGACTTCATATGAAGTTAAAAGCTTCTAGCATTCACTGGTTAATAAATAGCCAATCAATAAAGTCATCCTGTATAAAACCTTTTTAAACCAATTTGGACATATGGTATCCAATTATGGGGTAAAGCCAGTAAAAGGAGTATCGATATTAATCAGAGGGCCCAATCAAAAATTCTTAGAACCATGACAGGCGCACCATGGTATATAAGAAATGAATATCCATAGAGATTTAGAGGTTCCTTTTGTAAATGACGAGTTTGAGAAAACCAGTGAAAAATACATAGTAAAATTGCAGACCCACCCCAACACGCTTGCCAGACTTCTTACTTAAATATATCGTCGGTGAGCTGATGAAGAGTCATATATGTAATTTTTTTAACTTTTTTATTTTCTCGTCTTGTATCATTGATAGTCATACATACGTTTACCCACCAAAGCGTTTTCCATTGTTTCGACGGGTTTCGAATTTACAAAATAAAACGTTTTTTTTTATTCTCCTGAAAAGTAGTAAAAAACACATAGGACATTTCGTCAGCGCAATGACGATATATACGTTAAAAAATGTTCCTTGTATTTAGTGTGCACTTTAATATAAATTACAAACCCTGAATAATGCTCCCAAAAAATACCGGGGTGCCTAAATATCCCGGGATTTGAAATACCCAGTGCCGTTTGGCACCCCTAGTTAAGATATAACAAACTGGTTTTTATAACCAAAATAGTTTATCTCTCCTGTAAAATATTAAAATATTAATTGGCCCTTTTGCATTTCTGGGGCCATATAATTAGTAAACTAGTGGAAACAAATTCAAGAATTTTAGAATTCAATGATTTACATCATATGATAGCTAAGTCTCTCAGCGCTGAAAATGTGATTTGTTTGTTATTGCGAAATAAGTCTGCATAATTTAGACTTTTAAAATATTTTTAAAATTTTAGGTAAGAAAAATTGGTTTGGAAAAATCGCATATAAAATTTTGGATATTTAGAAAAAGTCACTTCAAATCATTGGGTAATTTTTTTTAAGTATAATTCACAGAAAAAAATATTTCACAAATTATTAACTAATTTTATACTGGAATTTAATTATATTATTTATTAATATAATTAATTTTCTAATTGGATTAGTATTTTTTTAATAAGTTGACAGCTATTAATAAAATATAAAGAAAAATTATAAATTTGTCTATAAAAATATAGAAATAAAATATATTTAAATTCCAAAAATTTTCAGCTCATTATACCTTTAAACTTTTTTAAATAGTAATAATAAAATCAATTATTCTAGTTATTAACATTATCATTTTGATGATTTGAGCAAAATCAATTAAAAATTAATTAATATAAGCAATTTTGCAATTGAAGTCCATTTTTACTTTTTTCTGTGAAAATATAACCCAAATTTGTATGGGAATTTTTATGAACGATTTTGTATTGGATAATTTTGCTGGCAGCCATTCTATGTTATATTTATGATTTTATCGTATTACAATACGAGGGCGGATCAATAAGTCCGTGACTTTTTGAATGAAACACAGTGCTTTTTTCAAAACAAAAATTTATTGTTCAACATAATCTCCTTTTAACTCAATACACTTAGTCCAACGTTTCTCCAGTTTTTGTATCCCTTCTAAAAAATATGATTTTTCGAGGTCCTTAAAATAGCCATTTGTTTGATCAATAATTTCATCGTTGGAGCTGAATCGCTTTCCACCGAGCCATTTCTTTAGGTTTGGAAATAGGAAGTAGTCACTAGGGGCTAAATCCGAAGAATATGGCGGATGAGGTACCAATTCGTAGCCCAATTCATAGAGTTTTGCCATTGAGACTGCACACGTGTGCACCCGTGCATTTTCTTGGTCGTTTTCTTTTTAAATTCTCATTAAATCGGTCTAATAAGTTGGCAATATTCGCTATTTATTGTTTTTCCCTTTTGAAGGTAATCGATATGGATTATCCCGCGTGCATCCCAAAAAACTGTTGCCATCACCTTATTGGCCGACAAATTTACCTTGGCCTTCTTCGGAGCAGGTTCACCCGGAGAAACCCATTGATGGGAACAGTGTTGCATTTCATATAACTACGAGGGAAGTTCGAAAAGTCACGGAAATATTTATTCGCCCTCGTATCTTTAAAAACAAAAATCAAAAACTAACGAGAGCAAGAAAAAATAAGTTTTTGAATTAAAGAAACGAGAATGTTATATTCGGCTCGGCCGAATCTATATACCCACCATCAACTTTTTCAAATTTTACGTTATATGGATATAGGCGGTAAGTGGGCAGACCACGCCCATTTTTTGTTTCGGAGTTTACATTGGTCCTTAAGCTATTTGTAGAAAATTACTTTACGTTTCACCTTACGTGAGAAATGGGTGTGGGCGGACCAAGCCCATTTTTGGTTTCCAAGTTTATATCGACCCTCGAACTATCTGTACAAAACTTCGTTGTTGTACATTCATTTGTTTAAGAGATATCAGCAGGAAATTATGAAATGAAGCTACGAGTACAATGGACACTAGTGTGGTCCAACATTGTATGAAGATAACTAAACTGTATAGAATTCTTAAACGTACCTAAAATTATGAAGGGGAATGTCATTTAGAATATATTTACCAAATTTCAACTTCCTACGATGCACATTGGGGTTAAATGGGACGAAAATGACGCTTATTTCAAGAAAAGGTGATATACAAATTTTGATAATCACTTTCTATTTTTTGTATTTTTAGAATTCTAATTAAATTTTTTGCAGCATGGCAATGTCCGTCCGTCTTTACATTTGGGTCAAATGGGTCGAAAATGCCACTTAATTCAGGGAAAGGTGATATCAAAATTTTAGTACCTTCATTTGGATTTCATATTAATCGAGAAGTGGAAAAAAACCTTTTTGGAATTTTAAGATCTTTTTGAAAGAATTATAATGTCCGTCATCTGTCCGTACGTTTGTTAATTTTGGCAAACTTTCCAATTCAAAATCGTTTAACTTTTAACTTAATAAAGATACCGACTCAAAATTTTCGGTTGAAAATATTTGGCTATATGTGGAAAAATCTTAACCAAGATCCGCTCCTGATGCGTATATTGGATCCTGTTTCTAAACTCAAAATGCTGTTGTCCTTTGCTACGTTTATGTAAAATTTCATGCAAATCCAACCAGCCGATTAGAAGTTACAGATTTATTTCGATTCTTCCCCACTGTTTAATGTTTGATAAAGCAAATAAAATGTCTGCACTTAAGCTATTTATACCCTACACCACCAAAGGTGATTGGGGTATTATGTGTTTGTGCAGAAGTTGTATACCTTAAAGTATACCGTTCGACTCAGAATCACTTTCTGAGTCGATTTAACGATGTTCGTCCGTCCGTCCGTCCGTCTGGTCGGCTGGCTGGCTGTCTGTCCATGTAAAGCTTGTGCGCAAAGTACAGGTCGCAATTTTGAAGATAATTTGATGAAATTTGGTACATATGCTTTTTTCAACACAAGGACGAAGCCTATTGAATTTGATTGTGATCGACCCATTATTTCACCTACCCCCCATACAAATGTCCTCCCGGAATAGAGTTTTAACACTTATAGATGCCTTAAAAATAGGAATATTTTATTGAAATTTAGTACAAATAAGTTCTATATCAGCAAAAATCTGTCTGCCAAATTTCATGAAGATCGGTCCATAACTGACCATAGCTCCCATATAAACTCCTCTCCCGAAAATCACTAACGTTCATAAATCCCATACAAATGTTAGTATTATGTTAATATTTAACACAAGTAAGTTGTATATACGTAACAACAAAATTATGTGGATCAAAATGGTGTAGGGTATCATATAGTCTGACTTGACCGACTATATCTTCTTCTCTCGTTTTTGTATGAAATCTACTGGATTTTTTTTGAAAAAAAAATTATTTTCTCAAATCGGGCTATATATGCGCACGATTTTTTTTCGTAATATTAAAGTGGACAATATACACTATTTTTCAGAAAATTTTCAGAACAAAAATCCAATAATATTTTAAGTTGCATTTTGTGAAAGTTCAAAATTAGTGTATTTTGGAACAAATTTCAAAAAAAAAATAACAAATATATTAGGACAAAAAATAATTTGCAAATACTTGAAGAAAAGTACACTTAAAATTCTGAATTTGATGGTTTTATTTAAAAGTTTACCTTAAAAGACTTTTTAATTAAAATAAATACACTGAAAGTTGATGAAAATTAAATTTTTTACTATTTTTCAAAAATGTTAAAACATTCTTAACTTTGAGAACTCCTTATTAGAAAACAACACAACCTAGCTTAAAGATTTTAATTGATGTTGATACATAATTTTGTCTATTTTTATACGATATCCAACTTTATTAAATATTTTCACTATTATTTCTTTTGTAATGTATAAATTAAATATAAATTTTTAAAGTCTTCGATATTTTGGAACACTCTCTTTTCACAAGATCCCAAAATCTCTCCATTGGTCTTAGCTCCGGAGAGGGTTGACCTCTCTTGGTACAAAAACTATATTTTTGTTTTGGTACCACTCCAGAGCTTTCTTACCGTAGTGTCATGATGCCAAATCGGACCAAAAATATGTGAACACATTATGCTCTCATACGAAAGGAAGAAGTCTTTTTTGCAAACATTCTTTGATATATATTTCGGTATTTATAGAGCCCACTGTAACAAATGACTTGCATCTTTTGCGGCAACTGCATAAAGTTTGCCATACCAGGAATTTTTTAGGAAATTTTGTCTGCTTTTGGGTCCTAAAATTGTCTTCAACATTTCTTCGAGCATTAGCAACATAAAAATTTTGAACCGGAAGCTAAAAAAAAATCTGCCATTACATACGTTTTGTCGTCATTTTTGCAGCATTCCTGTCTGGAAATTTTTGGATTTTGTATGTTTTCAAGCCTACATTTGCTTTAACTTTTCGAACCAAGTAATGAGACCACTGAGCTAACCGGTCTGCTTTTCTACCAGATGTATTTGGAGCTCTTTTCAATATGCTTTCAAACTCACAACAAATCAACATGGTTGTGATTAAAAATAATAACTGATATATTTTTCAAAGATAACTAGATCAAAAAAGAAATTTATATGTTGCTTCCGAAAAAAGTTAAGAGGCAAAACGTGTCTTCAGATTTTTTCGATCTCACTCCTTAGATAAGTTAAGCATATTTGACAATGAAGAAATTCCGCTACTGGATGTTTTTAAATACCGTGTATGTTTACTTAATTTGCAAACAATTCTTGCAACGTTTGCGAACTATATATTGAATAATTGTTAAATTATGATGTATGTACATTAGGGATATAACCAAATTTTGGCCCTAGCACCACGCGATGGCGAATGTTGTATTACACAGAAAAAAATATTTCAAATATTTTTTTAATAAAATTATTAATTAACTTTATGTTGGAATTTAATTATATGATTTATTAATATAATTAATTTTCTAATTGGTTTTCAGTTTTGTTTTTTAATAAATTGACAGCTGTTAATAAAATATAAAGAAAAATTAAATATTTGTCTATAAAAGTATAGAAATAAAATAAATTTAAGTAAATTTTAAAAAATTTTCAGCTCATTGCATCTATTTAAGGAAAAGAACTAATAATAATATCAATTATTCTAGTTATTAATATTACCATTTTGATGATTGGAGCAAAATCAATTAAAAATTAATTAATATTACAAATTTCGTAATTGAGGTCCATTTTTACTTTTTTTCTGTGTATGTACGAAAACATTTTTTTCAGGTCATTTTGAAATAAAAACCTCCCCCACAAAAACGATTTTTTAAAATCTCCCCCCCAAAAAAATACATACATTTTAAATAAAAATTTTAAATATTATATTTTATAAAGTAATATAGTAAGTGAACAAATTTGTTTTTAATTATTAAAAGACATAAACTTCTAATTTATTTTGGACATTGTATTACATAATGGATTAATCTTCTGTACCACTTTAATACCACTTTGTGTGCAAATGATTCTTAGCTGTTACGTTGGGATTATTGATTTTCAAATTTTACCGCGTTTTGTGGGTGAACTTTTTTGGTAACCGCGAAAAAGTAATACCATTTTTTTAAATAATATTCAATGGCCTATTCGACTATGCTAGGGCAATTTTGATATTTGTAAAAAATTGGAAAAAGTTATACCTCTAATGTACATACATATATATATATATATTAATTTTTAAAGTTTCGCCACATCAAAATTACTTCTTGAAACATGAAATAATTTCATTATAATTAAAGGTTTTCCAATAATTTACAAACCATTTATTAAAATTTTTGCTTTTCTGGGACACCCTCATGCGAATTCCCCACCTACCCAAATAAAAAACCCAAAATCCATGTGTTATAAAGAAAAAAATCATTGCATAAACACATTTTTTATAATTTGACAATTAGGAAGGGGTTTTAAAAAATGTTTGTTCGTTCGGTTAAAGAAATTATTTATATGAATTTAATTTTAACACAAATACAAGATTTCAATACCAATAAGAATACAATTCATTTTCTAAAAGTCCAACTCCCGCAGCGTAAATCATTTTTATTTAAACACTTGAAGGGATTTTTCTCCGTTTTATGTAGTTGTGTAGTTGTGGTGATGATGAACAACAATAGAACTTTATGTCAACTCTTTTTATTATTATTTTGCTGTTATTTATTTTTTTATTATTATTTTCTATTCAACCTTCCTACGGCTCTAAATCTAAATTAACCACCCGCACCGCACTTTAGCATGTCAAACTCTCGCATCCCATTCCATAAATTGAAATCATTAGAACTATGCACACACATACCCACACGTATAAATGGAGGAATATAAAAACATTCCGCAAGCAAAGCATTCATTTAAACCGGGGATAAAAAAAGTTGGTACAATTGTACTTTTTGTTTTAGTACATTTTACTTAAACTGATATAAATATTTAATAGTTGATTGAAAAATACTTGAAGAATTTTTGTATTGAAATTTTTATGATAATAAAAATTACTTGTATATAGAAAAGAATTTAATTATAGAAAATTTGGTATATACATATGTACATATTTATAACCTTTTATTAATCAAATTCTAAAGTATGTATGTATGTAAATACATATAATTATATTTAAAAACAATATATGTATATTGGTACTATTATATTTTAAAAAGTGCTTTCCAATATTGTTGGTACAATTTGAATTTTGTTTAATGCATCTCCTATTTAGACCATTCAGCGATAGAACATCCAAGTACATCTAACAACAATAATAATACAACACTAGATGTCAACACGCGCGCTAACAACATTCAATCGTTCTTTTATTTTGACTTCTTGTTTTTTTTTATTCTTATATTTTTTTATGTTGCCGGGATTCAAATAAAAACACACAGAAACTGGAATAGGAAAAAAAAGAAGGCAGTAGCATTAGAATCCAAATTGTAAGTCAGACAAAATATTGTGAACTAACTTGTAGCACTAGAACTGTGTTAAAATTGTCTAAAGAAGAGTATGAAAGTGTGAGTTTGATTTTAGTAAAAATAAATGTTTATATGGATTCATATGCATGTGTTTGAATGTATGTGGCTGCATCTATATTAGACTGCCCCAAAAAAGCCAGCATTCGAAATTCGGCCGTAATTCCCCATAGAATTATTTCTTTATTATTTAGAAATATAGTGTGCAAATAATCTGATTTCGTTAACATCATGCCGCATCGACCCTGCAATCTGTAGACTACATTTATATGGGAAAATTTTCACTTTTTACATTTTTTTTTTTTTTTTAATTTTTAGTGACTTGCAGTATAATTTTTGAAAAATTGCCAACAACTTGTTTCTAAAGCTTTTTATATGATTTTTGCAGGAATGAAAGATTAAAATTTATTTTATATACTACATAAGAATTAATAGTGAAAAGATTATGCTAATATGCTTTTTTTGTGTACTTTAAAAAAGTCGTTAAAAAAAATTTGATAAAAGTGAAACTTTTTTTCTAAAATTCATCATTATCGACCAATCCTGGATATAGAGTGCAAACCTTAATCAATTTAAAATTGTAGTATTAACCATTTGATGAATCTTGTCTTTTGAAATATGTAAAGAAAACATTTTTTAATAAAAACTTTGAGAAATAAGTGAAAGAAAAGTACTATATTTTTAGAACAAAATAGCCATTTTTCATACTAATTTCAGAGTGATGACTTTTAAAATTTTTCTCATCTATATGAATTGGGTAATCCAAAATTTTTGTCACCATATTGTATGAGAATATTTTAAAAACTATAAAATATTTAAAGCAAAATTCATTTATATACCCCAGGACTTATTCCCAAAAAAAGAAATAAAGTCGAGACAAAAACTAAAAAATTTAAAATTGAAAAAAGCGTAAATACATATTTATTTAACTGTAAGAGATAGCAATCGGACTTGATTTAATAATAGCAAAATTTTTCCATATAAATGCAACCTACAAAGTTCAGAGTTGATACGGCATGTATTAGAAACATCTAATCACTCTTATATTTTGCACACTATGTTCTTATATCAAAAGTCATGATTGAAATTCGAAAGTCGGTTTTTTGTAGCAGTCTAATTTACATACATTGGTATGTAGTTGTTTTTTTTTTTTTTCATATATTTGGCATGTTGATTGGACTTCTTTTTGTATCCGTAAATAAAAAATACCATATCAACTCACAGATATGTACACTTAATATCATCACCACCACATTTGTATGTATGTATGTACAGTGAGACCTCGATTATTTGTAATGGTCGGGACTGGAAGCATTCTGGATAATAAATTTTCTCGGTTAATTGAGTACAAATTTTGTTTAGTATTTTTAAAACAAATTTTATGTATATAATTCATTGATTTAATATAAATGTTTAAATAATATAAGGAAAAAATAATAAATTTGAAAAAAAAAAAAATAATAAATGCATAAGGCTTTCATTTTACGTAGTTTCTAAAAAAAATCATAAAATGTTGATTGTTTCTTCTTTTTCAAATTCATATTTTCCTTAACTAGCTTTTCATAAATGCAGTAAACTTGGATTTTAGCTTGCTCATTGACTCATCTTATTCAAACGAGGGAATTCCCCTTTTTTGTGTTATTCATATTGTGTTTGATTGCTCAAAAGCAATCAAAAAAATTATGCTTAGGATCCCGTATAATAAAGGTAATCACGGTTAATCGTTGCAAAAACAAATGGATGGAAAAAAAAAGAAAACAATTACAAATTTTCTTTCCCGGAAAATCGAAGTTGCCGGTTAATCAAATCACGGATAATCGAGGCCCTATTGTATTTGCAATAATACCGAATATAATATGTAGTTAGAGTTTTAGGTTTATTTGAAACACACACATACTCATACATACAATGAAATATAATAATAAATCCCTCGTTATGTCATGAATCGAATAGCTTGACATTTGCCCGAATCTATAAAAAAAAAAAAAAAACATTCATCCAAATTTGAACATGTTTTTTTTTTCCAACCCCTAAAAGTAGCATCAGCATTGCACAACACACTTTCGAATAGAATAGAAGAAGAGTCGAGAATACAAGGAATACTGAAATACAATTTTAAAAAGCAACAAGACATGAAGATTTTAGACTGCACAACAACAACAACATCATTGCCACTTCACACATATAAACAATATGAATGTGTAGACGGACGGATGGACAGACATACATGTATACAGGCGTAGTAAAGGACAGACATAGAGGGTTACACCAGTAGTCAATTGGTATAATTCGTCTTTTGTTTTATGGATTATTTTCATTTAATATTTTCGGTATTTTGAACTTGACTCGTGATGGTGAACTTGTTGTATTTACTGAACGAGTAACGTGTATGCTGGCATACAACTCACTAGGCACACATTTACCAGCAGTTTTTTTACGGGTAACAATATACATACACATTTATCACAGTATTTTTCTGTTGTGGTTACTTGAATGTGTTCATTTGACACTTCCTTTCATGTTAGAATAATACATGACGTGACACTTACTAGAACTGCAGGGTTCATATTCGCATTTGTTTATATTCTAAAACACACATTCAAACATTTGTACAGTAAGATTTAAAACTTAAAAAAATTGGTAAAATTCCCGATATAAAATTCAGATAAAAACTCTTATTTAGATATATTTCTTATATGTATTAAAGTGACTGATACCAAAGATATATCAAACTAAATACAATGTAAATATAGAGTACAGAAAAATATCCCATAACATGAAAAAAAAAAACGAGAGAAAAAGATATAGTCGGTCAAGCCCGACCATATGATACCCTACACTATTGTGTACATTATAATTCGGGGCTCGGAGTCAAATATGGACCGATACTCATAAGTGTAAAATAAAACATAGGAATACAGAATATTACGTTGATGCTGACATTTATATGAATTTATTCACTTTTGGTTGATTCCTGAAAGAGGGCCTTATATGGGAGCTATGGTAAATTATGGACCGATCTTTATAAAATTTGGCACTATCATTTATGTTCATATAAAACTTGTTTGTGTCGAATATTAACTTGATAATAACATTTTAATGAGATTTATGCCCTTATATGTGCCAAATTTCATTAAAATATTACTATATTTAAGGGATTTATGATCGTTAAACCCTTTTCCGGGAGGACATTTGTATGGGGGCTAGGTGAAATAATGAACCGATCATAACCAATTTCAATAGGCTTCGTCCCTGAACTATAAGAAACCTGTGTACCAAATTTCATTAATTTTGGTTTAAAATTGCGACCTGTAGTTTGATTACAAGGTTTACATGGACGGACAGACGGACGGACGGACATCGTTAAATCGACTCAGGAAGTGATTCTAAGCCGATTGGTATAAATTAAGGTGGGTCTTAACCAATATTTTTGGGTGTTACAAACATCAGCACAAACGCATAATACCCTCCCCACCTATGGTGGTGTAGTGTATAATGACCAAATTATACCAACAACAAAAAAATTCTTACATGTATGTAGATATTGTTGTAGCTAAATTAGCAGCGTAGAAAAAAATCAGACAGATACTTTTTCTGAAAGTCCACTTTTTTGAATAAGCACCTAAAATAAACAGAACATTAATAAAGACAGTAGAAAAAATGTAAAATTTTTATTTTCGAATCTTTATTAAGTATATTCACATGATTTTATAGAAAACGAAAACTATGAAAACAAAGATTTTCTTTTTTTCTTTTGCTTCTTCGGCATACGACGTTTTGTGTTTTTATTTAGACATTATTTGCAATAAATTATGATTTTATGGAATTTATGTCTTTGTTTGAAAGTTGTCTGATTACAGTTCGCTTCTCCCCATTTTCATTCCATTTTCTTAAAATTACTTTTTAAATTTAGTTATTTTTCGTACGCTAAGGGTTAGCCTTCTTTCAACATTATTTTTACTAATGATTTCTCCAGGAATTTTCAAAATAAAAAGCATGTTGTGGACAAGTTTCACAACAAAATCATCTACATATCGAACTCTGACCGCTAAAATATCGTAACCGACAACATTTTCTAAATTCGTGTTTTAATGAAAATCTATAATTTAGAATTATTTACATCACCATCAAAAAGATGGGGGGAATCATTTAAGACCCCATAAAAGTATATATTTTCTGGGTCCTGGTTAGATTCTGAGTCGATCTAGCTATATCCGTTCGTCTGTCTGTCTGTTAAAAGCAGGATAGGGCTTGAACGGGACAACCTGGGGGACGAAATTTGGCTCAAATAATTATCTTATAAGAGGTTTGTTTGGTAATGAAAATGAATAAAATCGGTTAATAAACACAAAAAAGTTATGGGCAAAATACTAGAAACACAGGGTGTCCGTTGTAGCTTCATTTCATACTTTTCTGCTGATATCTCTTAAACAAAAGCATGTACGGACAGGAAACTTTGTACAGATAGTTCAAGGATCGATATAAACTTGGAAACCGAAAATGAGCTTGGTCCGCCCACTTTACCACCCACCTCCTATATAAAGTGAAAATCAATGAAATTGTGTTCAAATAGTTCAAGGACTAATGCAAACTCGGAAACAAAAAATGGGCGTGGTCCGCCCACTTTACCGACCACCTCTATATGACGTTGATGGTGGGTATATAGATTTGGCCGAGTCGAATATAACATTCGCTCTTGTTGTTTGAAACCTACTTTCAGTGTCTTGTATTATCAAACTTTGTTTTAAAATAGAAAAAGGGTTGATGTCTTCTTGTAGATCTTACAAAATATCCTAAATTTTAAATCACTCGCGTAAAAACTCACGGAAATAGAGGCATTTAAAACTAAAAAAGTAAAAAAAAAAACAGAATTGAAACTTTCGAGAACTTTTAGCTTAATTTTAGTTTTGATTCGAAAGTCGAAAGACAAGCCTTAGGAAATCCATTTGCTGTATAACAAGTATCCGATTTTCTATCCGTTGAAAAAAAATAAAACCAGAAATTTACGATTTTTTATTTCTTTTGATAGAGAATTTTCGCCATACAGTGAAATTAAATTTGAAGGATAGAATTTTTAAGACGAAGTGATTACCTACAGTTTAATGAATATCTATATCTATCTAAATGTAATAAAATATTACACAAATTCTTACATTTCATATTTGTTTAGATTTATGTTAAAAAATTAGATAAAAATTCATTTATAAAAGTCTTTATTTTTTGTTGAAAATCATTTTAAGAGATGCTATGATACCGTTTTTAGTTAAGGATTTTCAGCTTTTTTATTATTTTGGTTAAAAGTTATGAATCAACTTTTTATTTAATGTTATTAACAAATAATATTTAATATTAATAACATTTTACTTTTATTTTGTTAACAAAAAAGAACGAAATTACTATGTTTTTATTTTTATACATAGATTAGCGTTTTTTCATTTAATGAGGGGACATTACTTTTTGTTTTTTATAGACAAAAACATGAAAATATTTGTAAAATGTTGTTCCCGTACTTTTTTTAATATTTTTCAATTTGAGAATAAATTGATTTTTACTCTCTCAAAAAAGTTGCTGGATAAATATTTCTGGAAAGTACGCAAACACATATATAATTGGCGTAAATAATAGTAAAAGGTATGTTTTTATACCAACCATCAAAACGATGAGAGTATATTGATTTTGTCATTCTGTGTGTAACATGTCGAAAAAATCATTTAAGACCTCATAAAGTTATATTTTCTGGGTGCTGGATAGATTCTGAGTCGATCTAGCTATGTCCATCCGTCTGTCCGTCTGTTGAAAGCAGAATAGGGCTCGAACGAGACAACGTAGGGGAGCGAAATTGGGCTCAAATATTTATCTTATATAAAGTTTGTTTGGTATGAGCAAAATCGGTTAATAAAAAAAGTTATGGGCAAAATCCTAAAATTTAAATGGCGTCAAAATATTTTAAGGACTTTTAATTTTATGGACCAAAAAATATATTCTAAACCTCAAAAATCAACCCCAAATATTTCGCATTATTGTTCAAATTTTGATAAGTATTTTCAAAGAAAAAAAGTTAAAAATTTTGCTAAAATTTACTTAAAAAAAAATTAAAGTCGCTTTTTTTTCTTGTTAGGAATATTATTATTAGCAATACTGTTTAAATTACTATATTTTCCACACTGACTAAATTTTTCAGCAAACGTTCCTAAGATATGTCTTTTATTACTCATGATTTTGCAAAATTTTAAACCTATAATGTTTTTTTTTTACTATTTACGAAATTGTGCAAAAAATAAAATTAAACATTTTTCTTTTCAGTGTATTTCGATAAATATTGATGATTTTGTAATAATTTTGATATATACCGATAGTAAAATCTATAAAATCGCGTTGTTTTGAAAGCTTCAAACTCAAACCTCTACAACTTTTGCGCGCATTGATAAAAATGATTAACGCGAACAGATTTTGTATTCGTATATAGGTGTTAATAAAACTACAAATCGGCAGTATTGCCAGAGGAAAAAAATTTTGAAAATATGTTTAACTAAAACTTTCAAAATTTTTGACATTCCTCATATATGCCATTATTATATATGAGCTTTATAATTTCATCGCTGTAGAACTTCTCTGGTTTATCGGCAAGATAAACCAGCAATTGATTTTCAGCGGCTCTTCGGTTGGCCAATATTTTACCATCAAGAGAGTTTTGCAAATACCGAAACAAATGGTAGTCAGAAGGTGCAAAGTCCATACTATACGGTGAGTACATCAAAACTTCCCAGCCAGGTGCAATTTTTGACGGATCTTCAAAGATGTGTGTGGCCTGGCATTGTCATGATGAAACACAATACCTTTTCTGTTATTTCTTGAGTGCTTCAGTTCAGTAGAATCCAGAATTGATCGTTTCGCCAAGTTCTAGTAACTCTTAATGGATAATACCCTTCCATTCAACCAAACATTTAAAATAACCTTGTTTGACGTCAAACCAGGCTTTTAAGTCATTTGTGCAGAGCAGCTGACCTTTGACCATAATATTTTTCGCTTAATATTGTCGTAATGAACACATTTTTTTCGTAGCGATTCTTTGCAATAATTTATGTGACACCCACACATTGACTTCCTTTGAGTAGCCAGCCTTTTTCAAATGATTCCAAACCGTCATATGATTGATGTAAATATGATAGATTATGTACATTTTTTCCTCCACCAGGTGCAAAATTTTAAACACTTTTTCAGTGACGGGCCGCCCATAGCGAGGTGGTTCTTGACGTCAAATGGTATCGAGAAAATCTCTTCTAGGTAAGGCATTTCTTCGCAGAATTCTTGCCGTAAACTTTACAAATTTGTTTTCATATTTTTGCCGCGTTTTTATAGTAAAAAAGACCAACATGTTATATTTTTTCGGATATTTTACTTATTTTCGAATCAATATATAACATTTTTCACAAGGGACGAATCAACTTATTGTCTTCACTTTATTACCCGATATATGGGCATAAACATCATACACTGACGAAAAAAAACGTCGATACGATTTAATAATGTTCCACATTTTACTTAAAAGAAAAATAAAAATGTTAAACATAAATTTGTATATATATATATATATATATATATATATATATATATATATATATATATATATATATATATATATATATATATATATATATATGATTTTGCTGCAATTAACATAAATGAAAGCAATATTTATTGCATCTCCATTTAAGTCAAAATCAAATTTATGCTTCACTGTAAATATTTTCTAACATAAATGTAAGTGTATATATCAAATTTACGTTCAATTTTTATGATCCCTTCAAAATTTGTGTCCAACCAAAAAAACTCATTTCTTTTTTTTTTTTTCTTCCTTCGAAATTCATGCATGTGGGCAATTGCACACAATCACAAATGCCAACAACACATGTAGATGAACAATATTTAAACCAAACCCGTACATTACACTTGTTGTTATTGTTGTATATAACTACTCTATAGACTTATGCAGTAGTTCCAACAACATTAATAATAAAGTTTAATTAAATTGCAGAAAATATTCAAAATAAGAAAATATTTGCTACATTTTTCCCCTTTTATAAAATTTTTAAATTTTATCTAAAATCAAAAGGAAGTAACTAAGTACATTTGCAATAAGGGTTTTAACTTAAAAAGATATACTTTCAAGTAAAATTTTATTGATGGTTTTAAACAATTCTGATTTTCTTTTACACAGAAAAAATTATTACCTTATATTTTTCAATTAACACAATTGTTTCATTTTGCATCAAAATTTAATAAATATATTAAAGTAAAAATAAAACAAAAATAAAATTTAAGTAAGACTTTATTTCCCACTTAAATTTTTAATTCATTCAATCATCTACTTGATTTATTTAATAAATTTTTTAATTGGATTTTTTTATTTTTTTCAGCTTTTAGTATTTGATATAATGTTTATGGTAAGAGGTGTTAATATAAAAAAGTTTTTAATTGAATGAATATTTGGTGATTGATGACTTTTTTCTGTGTAAAAATAGTACAATTCATAATTTAAGTATGTATGTAAATAACGAGGGTTTTTGTGTTTCTAAATGTAATTCTTAAAAATATTAGCACCGAAAACCCTTATCGGATAAAGTTGATGCTGGAAAAGGTTTTGTAGTACCTACTCAGCTCAAAACAAACTCCAAATTTTATGATATAAGCAACCAAAAATATGCAATATCACATTTGTCCCTAAGCTTCAAATGAACCGAACTGTTAGTTATTCATAGGATTTACATAATTTTAAGAATTTTGGCATCAATTTGTTAAAACATATTTATGCTTATTTTGGTCCTAGTAGCATATTTTTGCATATTTAGAGATTACCAATTATTTTCATGGAAAATCCTTATTTTAAAGCATATTTAAGCAGTTTAAATAGAAATTATTTTCATATTTTATAAATATATTTGTATGGGAGCGAGGTGAAAATATGGACCGATCATAACCAATTTTAGTAATAATTTTTCTTGTGTCAAAAAAAAGCATTCATACCAAATTTCATTCAATTATATTCAAAATTGCGAGTTGCAATTCCAAAAAAAAATTCAATAATCCATCAAATATTTCAAAAGGGTTTAAAATCGAAATTCGCAAAAATTTTCAAAATTTTAAAACAGAATATACAAATGGACATTTTGATCTTTAATGTGTATGTGAATGCTATGGATAATTCTGGTTATTTATGTTACTTTTTTGCTTTCACAATTTTTAGAACTTAAAAAAAATATTAGTAACTATACTATTTTGATAAATTGATAATTTGACCACTTGCCGAATATGTTTTTATACAACATTTTTTACATTATTTTTCAAAATCTGCCGTCATAAATAATAAAAACTGTTTATTTTATTATAATGTCGAATGATTTTTTTTTTATACCAAAAGATAGTGGGTTTTGTCATTCCATGTGTAACATGACGAAAAAATCATTTAAGACACCATAAAGTATATATTTTCTCAAACGGGCTCAAACGGGACAACCTAGGGGGCGAAATTCGGTTTAAATATTTATCTTATATAAGGTTTGTTTGGTATTGAAAATGGGCAAAATCGGCTAATAAAAGTTATGGGCTAAATATGGGTCTATTTATTTTTCTTTAGCTGTCGTTTAATGTATAAATTATGTATATTAGTGAGAAACAAATTTTATGATTTGTTCTATGATCATCGAAGTAAATAGCCGTTTAGCATCCTGTTCTAATCATAGTAGGAAGTTGAAATTTGGCACTTATGATCTACTTAAATGACATCCCCTTTCATAATTTTAGGTACGTTTAAATGTAGCTAGCAAAAAGGAATTTTTTACCATCCTAATATACATATTTTCTACTTAATTTTAAAATTTTTAATATATTTTAGGCATGAGTTCCTTTTAGAGAAATGACATAGCGCACGTAATAGGCCTTCTTGAGGGCATCATAAATCAGTTTTAAAAATTTACAATACACCCCTAAAATTTTGAGTTATGCTCAAAAAACAGGTCTCTATACAAATGTTTCCTTAATTCTGATATTTTTTATTATTTTTATTTTTTTTTTTTTTTATTTTTATTTTTTAACATATTTTGGAAGTTATTTATTGGCCAAATATTAAAAGCTAATTTTTTAACTACATTAAAAATTATTACAGATTTTTGTACTTTTTAACAACTTTTGTTGTAAACATAACAAGAATTAATATTTTCAAATTAAAGTGATACTGTAGAATTTATCCGATTTTATATAGAATAAAACTAAAAATTTCCATATATTTCTTATTTTTATCAAAAAGTAAGCGCCAAATAAAAAATATAAAAATATTCTTTTCCTTAAAATATATGAAGAATTTTTTAAAAAAGTATAGAAAATGTTGAATAAAATTAATATAGTTAAAAATATATTTAATAAGTGAGAATGTTATATTCAGCTTGGCCGAATCTATATACCCACTATCTGCAACATTTTAAAATTTCACCTTATATGGTATGATGAACCACGCCCATTTTTTTGTTTTCAAGTTTACATTGGGCCTTGAACTATTTATACAAAACTTTAACCGATTTTTAAAATTAATCCTTATATGACAGGTGGGTGGTAAAGTGGGCAGATGGTTTACATTTTTTTAAATGAAGTTTTCAAAATGTTGAGTGGTGAAAAATTGCAATAAGGAAAAAGTGATTTTTTTTAAATTTGTTATAACTAAAATTTTACCAAAATGGATAACAATACTGGAGGTGAGTACTTAGAAAAAGATGAAAACATTTTACTAAATGTTTGTGTTATGTGTCAAATTTCGTGTTTTTTTTTTAGATCACATTTTTTTTTTTAAAGTTGTGAAAAAGTTTTTTGTCTTCTGTGGTGTAGAACTTATATTATTAGCATTTGTTTAAGGAATGATATATATGTAGTTACTCGTGGAAAGGTCAGGCTTAAAACTTTTTTTATTAATTTGAGAAATTGTAATATTTCATCGAAATGGGAGATGGTGATGTTTGTTTGGTGTTCGAAATTTTTTGTTTTCTCCCTATAGATGTTAGTGTCAACGCATTGTTCTGTATTTGTATATGTTTTTACACTAAGTAAAAGCTTTGGTCCGCAATTGTACTCAGGTCTAATATATATAAGTCCCCTTCCCGAATTATTATGCTCATACACAAAGGTGTAGGGTATCATATGGTCGGTCTTGACCGACTATACCTTCCTTACTTGTTTGAAATACTTATTTTAGCAACAGGGGTCTCTACACCAAGTTTTATGATGCTAGCTCATTTAGAAATAATTTTTGACGCAATTTCGGCTTTTGGACACACAGTGCAGTGTTTAATAAATAATTTTAATAATAATTTTAATTTTAAGGACATGTGTATATTACACAGGTCAACAGCAAAAAAAGGCTTCAATAACTACTATATAGATTTGATGTAGCATGGTTCCAGTAGTCCAAAAATGGGCAAAATTTAAAATTCTATGGAGAGGTTTCTTTTTAATTTTTTTTTTTTTTTTTTTTTTTTTTTTTTTTTGTAAAATTACATAATTAATGATAACTTAAAAAGTTTTAGTCCGATATTATTGAAATAAATTTAAAAAAATTTATATTTTCATAACCTTTAATCCCTTCATATATTGCGTTTCAATCGGCTCAGTAGTTTCGGAGTTATAATAAAAAAATGAAACAAAAAACATATTTTTTACGTGAAAAAAGCAAGTTTTTTTGTTTTAAAAAAATTATTAAAAATCGAAAACGGCAAAAACTGTTCAGATTTATTACTTTATCGCAAAGACACATATACTAGCAAAAAAATGAGAAATCGATCATAAAAATCTATTGATTCTTTTCGAATTTATTCGCAGTTAAGTGAATTCGCTCATTTTCACAAAATTTTATAGCCTGTTTCTCTATGTCGAACGAAAGCAAGTCGAACGAATTCGAATCGATTTGGGTTTCTGTATTTCCTACGCTTTCGTTCGCTTGGAGTTACGTCTTTTCGTTTTGTTGTTGTTTTATTTTTCTTTAAGAGTAACTTTTTTTCGTAAAAATATTAAAAATACTACTAAATTGTTTAAACTTAGATACAACCAAGTAAATAAACAAGAAAAAATAAAATAATTTAAAAAAATTAAAAAATAACAAATTTATTAAAATTTCTTTAGAAATTGTTTTTTAGACACAAAATCGTCATTTATCGATACAAAATTTATCAAAATGAATAATAAACATGAATGAGGAACATTTGCAATGTCCTGGCAGGTATTTTTCCTATTTTTCATTAAAAAATTCAACCAGTCGAAAGCAAAATAGCAAGTGACTGATTTTGACATTTTTGTTCTTATCGTTCAAAATACAGAAACCCAATTTTATATGAATTATATATTTCGACTTGTCGTTCGACTCATTGTTCGCATAGAAGTGAGTTAGAGAAACCCAAATCAGTTTTCGTTCGCTTAGAAGGCGAAAGAAAGCATTCGTTCGACATAGAGAAATAGGCTATTAGTCTTTTGATGTATACAATTGTTTTTGATGCGATCAAGAGTTTCAAAGTTATGAAAAAAAATTGTTAGGCAAAAAATATAAACATAGTAAAAAAAAAATAAAAAAACAAGCGAGAATTTTATATTCGACTTGGCCGAATCTATATACCCACCATCAACTTTTTATATAGGAGGTGGGCGGTAAGGTGGGTACCACGCCCATTTTTTGTTTTCGAGTTTACATTGATCCTTGAACTATTTGTACAAAATTTCGATGACATTTCACCTTATATGGGAGGTGCGCGATAAAGTGAGCGGACCACGCCCATTTTTGGTATCCAAGTTTATATCGACTCTCATACTATTTATACAAAATTTCGTTGTCGTACATGCTTTTGTTTCAGAAATATTATTAATTAAGTATGAAACGAACACCCTGTTTTTCTAGTTTTTAGCCTATAACACTTTTATTTTTTGTTTTATTTTTTTATTATAACTCCGAAATTACTGAGCCGATTGAAACGTAATATATGAAGGGATTAAAGGTTATGAAAATATAAATTTTTCTAAATTTATTTCAATAATATCGGACTAAAACTTTTTGAGTTATCATTAATTATGTGGAAAAACGCCTAAAAAAATTTGTAATTTTACAAAAAAAAAAATAAAAAAATTAAAAAAAAAACCTCTCCATAGAATTTTAAATTTTGCCCATTTTTTGACTATTGGAACCACAATACATCAAAATTGTATAGTGGTTTTTAAAGCTTCCAAAATTTCTTTGATTTTGTTGCCTTGTGCTATAAATATTACATACACCTGAGCAAGTCATAAGAGAAATTTCGGAATCTCTGAACTAAATGCATTTATACATGTACATATGTATGTATATATATGTGTCATTGGAGATTCGTCGTAGTTGGTTCAGTAGGCACAATTAAAATCGGTTTCTAGATGAAAGAGCACGTAGTCACAACAATAACAATGAATTGCATTTATATTTATTTTTCGTTTCAATACAAGCGTGCGTACGTATATTTTTCTGTTTATCTGTAGTAGTTACCTTCATATCTATGTATGTATAGCAGTATGTGTGGAAAAAACAGATTGCATGGCAAAACAAAAAGGACGAAAGTCTCGTAATATTAAAAAAAAAAAAAAAAAAAGTAAAAATAAAAAATAACTATAGAACACATCATCAATTCACAACACATGAACGTTTTTTGTCCGCAAAAAAATAATATACTGCATACATGTGTATGTGTGTGTTGTTATTTACCAGCATTAACCAAAATCAGAAAAATTAAAAACAAAAAAACTGAAGGATTTTGCAACTTGCAACTTATTGTCTTTCAAAACAAAATTTACGTGATCATTTGCTAACTATTAAAAAAAGGATTAAACAATTTGTAATTCTAAGAATTTGTGTGGTCATAAGCAAACTTCTTTTCTCATTTACTAAATTCGGGTCATTAAAAATAAAATATTACTCGTACGAGTACATACATATGTTAGTTGAATAGTTTTAGTTGGGTTTCATATTAATTTTTTGACACATTTCAGAATACACTTGCTCTTTACTTTTTTTATCGTTTGTATTTAGGTATGTATATAAGTAGTACATACATATGTACCTTAAGATATATCTTTTGTATACCGAAATTAGTTTTGGTCTAATAAAACATATTTACTTCATTATTTTTATATGTAATTAAGAATTACATATGTCAGCTAGACAGAGAAGTTTATTCGAAAAAAAATTAAATCCAGTTTCCAGTTAAGTTTTTCTGATTTTTGGAATTATAAAATCGCTTTTGTAAAAAGTTGGTTTTTGATATATAATAAAATCTTGGTTTGTTAAGATATCTTAACGAAATTTTCAACGATGGTTGACTTTATAATTTGAAAAAAATTTTATGTATTTGTAAAGGCAATCCTACAATTCCCAAAAAACGACAAAAATCTCGAAAATGGATTTTTTGCATTTTGCCCATAAAATCCAAATTTATTTCAGGTTTGGAAAAAGCCTTTCTCAAACTCTTTGGAATACATTAGAGGTTCCGAAACAGCATTCGGTTTGCGGAACTAGCCTTTGGGATTTTAGAACATATAGGCTAAAGTAAAAAATTTTCATTTAAAATAGGTCAAATTCGAGATGGTCTGTGCATAGTTTTGTTGGGCGTTTATATTCTAAATTTAAAACCGCAAAAATACCTTTCAGAAAAGTATAAAGTTATTATATGGGAAATTCTACAAACTCGTTTACTTTTGGGGTTAAAAAAATTTGTTTAATGGCACATAAACGCTATTTTGTACCAATATTAACTCTCTTTAATGAAACACAAATCTGTTCGCGTGAATGACTTTTAGCGAAAGATTTCACGATCTGATATTTCACGTCTGTAACCCACATTAATATGTCTAAAATACAAATTAAATGTGATACGATGAAACTGATGACGCCGAAGATAATCATAATGATTTTTTAACATTTCAATAAAAAAAAAAACTTAATCAACAAAGTACGTGCACATTTTCTCGTTTTTTGATTTTATAAAATTCTTTGATATATTTTTAATAATAGACGATCAACAAATTTTTTTTTTTTTAATTTTATAGTATGTAGTTTAAAATCAGAAATTTAAAAAAATTTTAAAAATTGCACTTTATAATATATAAAATACAAATTAAAGAAAGTTCGATAAGTTTTATATTAGTGAACATAATCGCGATCTGTTATATGTTTAAATCTTTCTTTAGAATATCGAAAATAAAAACAAGCGTGAATGTTATATTCGAATCCGCCGATCAACTTTTTCGAATTTTACGTTATATGGGAGGTGGGTGGTAAAGTGGGCGGACCACGCCCATTTTTTGTTTCCGAGTTAACATTGGTCCATGAAATATTTGACACAATTTCTTTGAAGTTTCACCTTATATGGGAGGAGGGCGAACCACGCCCATTTTTGGTTTCCAAGTTTATATCGACCCTCAAACTATTTATACAAAATTTTGTTGTTGTACATGCTTTTGTTTAAGAGATATCAGCAGAAAAGTATGAAACGGACACCCTGTGTTTCTAGTTTTTAGCCCATAACTTTTTTATTTATTAACCGATTTTGCCCATTTTCAATACCAAACAAACTTTGTATAAGATAAATATTTATGCCAAATTTCATCCCCCTACGTTGCACCGTTCCTGCTTTCAACAGACGGACAGACGGATATAGCTAGATCGACTCAGAATCTAACCAGGACCCAGAAAATATATACTTTGTGCGGTCTTAGATGATTCCTTTGACATGTTACACACGGAATGACAAAATAAATATACCCCCCATCTTTTTGATGGTGGGTATAACAAAGTATTCATAGATTTTTCAATTTTTTTTTTTTAATTACGTTTAATTCACTGATGTGTTTTTTTATGTCTTACCACTAAAAAGCTCTTCAAATGATATTTATTAATAAAAAAGTTGCAAATTTTAGTTGTATTACTATAAAATAAATTTTTCAAATACAAAAATATACAGCCAAAAAATTTTAAAGTGTAATTATTTTCGAGTGCCACTTGATTCCAAACAGCTACAGATTGGTATACAATTTGACCGATTTCAATTAGCGCCTTGGGTGTGCCTCAACGATTTATGAAATATTAAAGACACCGCGATCTTTAAAATGTATTTTCGAAACCTTTTTGATACCGCGATACTTTAGCTTCATTGAAATTTCGCTGTGAGTGTGCCTCGCGAAAAAAGCACCTCTTAGAGCCATTCACGTTTTTGTCTCCCCAAGTTTGGGCCCACCTGCAGCGTTTCCATTGAGGCCACATTAACGAGATACATCTCAAACGATGCATAATTACAAAGGTAACACTATTTAACAGTATTTTGGGGGCTGAATCATTCCGATTGCAATTGATAGCTCTTGATATGTGTAATAAACCCTCCAAAGAATTTTTCTATTTGTAGTTTCTCATAAATAGATAAAAATAATATAAATATAGTTCGAAGCTAAAATATTTAAACATAAATGTTTAAAACATTTAAATGGCAATATTTCATTAGAACCTTCTATTCATCATCTATGGACACATATGCTAAAATCCTCGATTACAACAATCAAAAGAAAGAAAGAAATAAAGAAAGTTGTATTACTTCACTATGTGTTGTTAACATAATTGTACCGAAAGTTATTAAAATAAATCAGAATTGAACAATCGAGAATTTTGTCTAGGTTGTCCCGTTCTTACCCTATCCTGCTTAGCTAGATCGACTCAAAATCTAACCAAGTCCCCATGTGTTATACCATTTTATGTTCTCTATAAATGAATTACTTTTAAAGCGTTATGTTCATCTCTTCCTTTAAAAGCATTTGTTTCTTAAATGAATTTAGTGTTATTTTGATTAAAAAACAGAATTGTAAAAATTATATTTTTCACAAAGTAAAATTATTATTTTTTCATTTTTAAATTTTCTCAAAATGATCTTCATAATTCATAAAGATTAAGTTCACTGTTTTAACTTTGTTTTGCATGTAAAATTTTTGAAAATAAATTAATGAGTCCAACGAAAAAAACTTAAAAACTTTTACATTATTTGAGTATCCACTTCTTAGAATCTAGTATTTTTTTATTTTTATCTTTTTATAATATCCAAGCAATTATAAAAAAAGAAAATCTATGTGGCAGCAATAAACTAACTAAATTCTGCAATTAATTCAAAAATTTTAAACACGACAATTTCGTGTGTTTAAATACTCGTACTCGTTAAAAGTTAAAACTGTCTTAAATGAAATTCAGCATGGAATATTAAATGGATTCATTTTACCAATTAGATTTTTCTTTAATAAGTTAATTTTCCTCAACTCATAATTTTCCCACCATACAACAGGTTTGGTTTCAGTTTATTTAGATATATTTTTAGAGAGGGAGAGGGAGTTGGTTTAGTTTAGTCATCATTATAACAACGTCATCCATTATACTTTGATGAGGCATGAAAAGTGTTGCCAGTCAGTGGTAGTGGTAGTGCCACCATGACAATATCACTCAAGCGAAAAAGACGAATGAACAACTTTAAATTTTAAGAAAGAAAAAAAAATTAAATCAAATAAAGAGTTTTTGGACAAGAAAAAAGTCTAAAATGGTTTTATTTTTATGTGTGTATTTTTTAGTTTTTTTTTTTTTTTTTCGATTCAATTTATTCAGTTTGCAATAAGTTTCTTTCCGTTTAAAATATATTTTTTTTAACATTTTATTGTTTTAGTTACTTTAGTTATTGTTGTTTTAGTCTCATCTTGTTTATCACTAAATTTAAATACATGTTGGTTTTTTTCATCTTTTAGACTTTTTTTCGTTGTAGCATGTATTTGAATCTTTAAAACTCCACAAGAGTTTTTAGCACGAAGGGATCATTATAAACTTCAAACAACAGCCAACAACTTAAAAAAAAAATACTAAAATACTATATTAACAACAATAACAACAAGTACTGAAACTAAGTTGGAAAAAAACACTGTGCACTTGTTGTATTTTAGAGCAAATGGAATATTTAATCATTCCCACGCGTCAAACAATAGTGAGAATTTTCAGAGTTAAAACCGTCATTGTTAAACATAAAATTTCGTAAATTTCTATAAATTGTTATTGTTGAGGGTTTCTTTTTTTTTCTTAATTTTTTTCTTTTTATAAAAGTGTGTGTGAGTTTTTTTTTTTTATAAATAGATATTGTATGTTGTGGTAAATAAGTTTGTTGGAAAAAGATTCATTATGTGGATCTTATTCTTTTTTTTTTTTTTTTTTTTTTGTTTTTGTATTTTTTTTTACTTCACTAAAAGGAAGGTTTTCCTCCACGTGATCTATGTAAAAACAAATAGTCAGAGAATAACAACAATTTATTCCTAATCGAAAAAAATACCGGATAATTTTACACCCTGACATGGACAACGAAATGTCCTAGTCACAATTTGTGTAATAAATTTGATAATGTTTAGTATAATTATCCTTTAAAATTTACAATGTTGTTCAAAAATATAGCGGAGACTAACTAACTGAAAATGCGCTATAATTCTTAAAACGATAAGGGCACGTATAAATATAATTCAACATGTACACTTTGCAGCAAAAAGTTAAAAGGATAAACGTTTTCCTGATTTTTCCTAATTTTTCCGCTACTAATTTCTGAATAACTATTACGAATAACAATTATGTAAATGTAGCTTAAAAAAATCTATTGGAGTTTAATTTATCTAAACTGGACAAAACGTTCTCGAGTTGTACAAGTATGACAACCTAAAGGCGGGGTCATAGTAGTCATGCTCATTAAAAAAATTTCCATACATGATGGAAAAAAGTGAAAACAGATTCTCATTTAGCACCTTAAATGCCATCTAATCCACCCATTTGTGTTAAGAAGAAAAAATATTGTTTTTTTTTTACGCACCGCACAGTGGGTTGAACTACACTGTCGGGCAAAATATAGTGCGGTTTTTTACTCTTGCTATTTAGTTCATAATTATTGTCTTCTAGGTTCATAATGGTCTACATTTTTGGTGTCCAGGTATTTATCGTATTATATTCTTTAAATTAATATGCAAAAGAAGTTTTTGAAATATGTGTTTTTCGTGCGACATAATAAAGTGACACTTCACATAATTTCTTTAATTTGGCTTCCAATTTTCAAACTTTTTGATACAAAATGGAAGGCATATTCTTAAGAAGTGCTAAATTTTAATATTCTACACAGAAAAAAGTAAAAATGGACTTCAATTACGAAATTAGTAATATTAATTAATTTTTAATTGATTTTGCTCCAATAATCAAAATGATAATATTAATAACTAGAATAATTGATATTATTATTACTTCTTTTCCTTAAATAGATGCAATGAGCTGAACATTTTTGAAAATTTACTTAAATTTATTTTATTTCTGCACTTTTATATACAAATATTTAATTTTTCTTTATATTTTATTAACAGCTGTCAATTTATTAAAAAACAAAACTGAAAACCAATTAGAAAATTAATTATATTAATAAATCATATAATTAAATTCCAATAGAAAGTTAATTAATAATTTTATTAAAAAATTATTTGAAATAATTTTTTCTGTGTATTCATTAAATTCTAAAATGTTGTACTTTAAAGACAATTACATTAATCTAAATTCTGGAATCAAAAAATCTTACTGGATTGTGGTCGAAGACTTTCCGATAATATGACCGAATCTATCCTTATTTTGCAAATGCAATAATAGTTTTAATAGAATTTAATGAATAGAATATTAAAATGTAGCACTTTTTAAGCATATGCCTTCCATCTTGCATCAAAAAATGCACATATTTCAAAAACTTCTTTTGTTTATTAAATTAAAGAATATAAAACGACAAATACCTAGACAACAAAAAAGTAGACCAAAATGAACCTAGAAAGCAATTATTATGAAATAAATAGCAAGAGTAAAAAACCGCACTTTATTTTGTCCGACAGTGTATAGCGAAAAAGGGGATTAATTCGTGGGAGCTTTAAATTAAAAAAATATCTATCGTCCATTCCATGAGAGATTTATAAAAAATGCCAATTTTTTCACGGAGGGTCATCCGATTTTGTTCATATTTGGTATGCATATAATCTATGGAGTCATTTAAATATCTCCATTTTTATTTTTTTTTTTTTTTTGAATTTTGAAAAATTCGTGAATTTATTCGCTATTTTGATTTTTCGAAAAGTCAAAAAAAAATCGCAAAAGTGTCTAACTTTAAACACCAATATCTCTAAAAGTTGTTAACGGATTTTAATGATTTAATTGCATATTTAAGAAGAATATGACCACTATAAATGTAGTAATTTAAAAATAATATTGTAATTTAAAAATGCATTCATAATGCAAATGCAATTTTAGGATGCATTTTTGAAAAATTTCTATTCTTTCGATTTTAATTTTTTTTTATTAATATGTTAAAAAGCAATATCTTTACTATAAAATGCAAAAATAACTGTTCTGGGACAATAAAATCTACTATTTTTAATATTTTTTTTTTTTTAATTTTCATAAATTTTTTCATACAAAAATTTAAATTTTTCAAAAAATTTTGATTTTTAACTTTTTTTGGTTATACTCTTTTAGTAATATGTAGCTTTAAATGTTTATAACTCCTTAAGTAGACGTCGGATTTTATTGATTTAAAAACTAGTATAAAGTTTATTACCATAAATATTGTAAATTATATTGTATGAATCAAATATAATTTTTTTTCTAATAATGCACTCACGAAAAAAATGCAATTTTCGGATGCATTTTTAAGAAATTTCTACCCTTTTGATTTTAAATATTTTTGCTTAATATTGAAGACAAATATGTATATTATATAAAACATTAGCACTTAATCTGGGACAAATAGGTTTTCTACCGCAAATAACGAATTATGAAATATAATGATTAAAACTAATTTTATAATAAGCTCACAAAAATTAAAAAAAAAAAAATAAAAAATTTTGTATGAAAAAATTTGAAGAAATATTTAAAAAAAATTTTTTTAAATAGTGAACCATTTTGTCCCAGAACAATTTATATTGTAATTTTTAGCAAACATAATAATGTTTTTTATATCAGAAGAAGAAAAAAATTGAGAGGGTATAAATTTTTCAAAAATGCATATTAAAATTGCATTTGCATTATGAATGCATTTTCAAATGATAATATTATTTTTAAATTACTACATTTATAGTGAACATATTCTTCTTAAATATGCAATTAAATCATTAAAATCCGTTAACAACTTTTAGAGATATTGGTGTTTATAGTTAGACACTTTTGCGATTTTTTTTTAATTTTCTAAAAATTAAAATAGCGAATAAATTCGCGAATTTTTCAAAATTCAAAAAAATAAAAATAGAGGTATTTAAATTGCTCCATAGGATATGTGTATACCAAATATTATTAAAATCGGAAGACATACAAAATATTCTTGGGCGTTCTTTCATGGAAGGGACGATATATGTTTTTATTAATGGATATTCATTAATACGAAAAATACTACAGTTTAAAATAAAAATATCTTGGTAAACATTTTTTTTTATTGTTATGGCTACTTTTGTTTTTCAGATAAAATGGGCTTTATTTAGAGTTTTTGTTGTAACTATTGAACTAAAAGCTATAAATTAATAAATCAAAGTGTAAATTGAAGTATACTTATTACTATATGAGATAATTTTAAGAAAAACCAGACAAATTATTGTTATTGAAATTATTCAAAATGAAGTCAATTTTTTTTAGTTAACGGAAAAATAATGCAGAAAATCAAAAAATAGCTATTTAATTAATTTAAGATTTATTTAGACAGACCCAAACTTACGAGAAATTAAGTAAAAATGTTTTTATTATACTTTTAATGGTTACAGTTGTTTATAATCTTCATTTTTAACTTCCTAGGTTTCCTCTGGTAGTGTAATATATTGTGATTTTTGCCTAATTTCAATTGGTTTATTTTAATATAAAATTAAATATTTTTCGTTTAGGCAAATATTGTGAAAATGTGTTTCTTAATAACTCATTAAAACTCTACATTTACCTCGAAAATACACCATTTTCGAAAAATTATTAAAAATATTTATACAACATATATCCGAATAAATTTTAATTTAGAATACAAACCGCAATCTAAACTTAATCCAGCTGTTTAAAAAGAAGAACTATGTTTTACAAAAACTAACAAAAATCACACTTTGTATTTTGAAAATTTCACTTGATGCTACTATAATTTCATGTTCATATCTTCAAAAATTACATAAATATCCACAAAAGTCAAAAGATTGTAACATTAATTTCATAAATGAAACAGTCGTAAAATTTGTTCCATTTAAGAAAAATTTTATTTGAAAGGCGTTTTATGATTTATCTATTTTTTCATTAAGGGAACGTTTGAAAAATTTTACCAAATGGCTTAATATTAAAGCAAAAAAAGTAAATAAAAATTGTGGTTTCTTTTGCTTTTGCGGCAAACGACGTTTTGCATTTTCATTTAGACAATATTTGCAATAAATTATGATATTATTAAATTTATTTTATGGAATTTATGGCTACAGTTCGCTTCTCTCCGTTTTCATTCCATTTTCCTAAAATTACTTTCTAAATTTAGTCATATTTCGTACGCGAGAAAAATCATCTCTTAACTGGCTGAGGGTCAGACATCTTTCAACAGCATTTTTACTAACGTTTTTACTAATATGATACCCTACACCATTGTGTATGAGGATAAAAATTCGAGAAGTGACTTATAGTAGACCTGCGTCCAATTGTAGACCAACACTTTTACTAAATGTAAAATATAATATACAATTGCGGAATAATGCGTTGATAATAACATCTATATGATTTTATGCACTATAGGGCGATTCCCAGAAATGGGATTATATAGGAGCTATGGTAAATTATGGACCGGTTCTCATAAAATTTGATACTAACATTCGTATGGGATTTATGCACGTTTAAGTGATGTTCGGAAGAGGAGATTTATATGATAGCTATGGTCTATTATGAACCGATCTTGATGAAATTTGGCACAAAGATTGACACTTATACAAAACTTCTTTGTACCGAGTTTTATTGAAATATTGATATATTTAAGGCATTAATAATAGTTAAATCCCTATTCTGGGAGAACATTTGTATGGGGGCTAGGTGAAATAATGGACCGATCATAACCAATTTCAATAGGCTTCGTCTTTGTGTCTAAATAACTACTCGTGCCAAATTTCATCAAGATATCTTTAAAATTGCGACCTGTAATTTTTTCACAAGGTTTACATAAACATCCAGCCAGACGGACGGACGGACATCGTTAAATTGACTCAGAAAGTAATTCTGAGTCGAACGGTATACTTTAAGGTGGGGCCCGATAATTTTTTCTGTGCATTACAAAAGTCAGCACAAACGCATAATACCCCAACCACCTATGGTGGTGTAGGGTATAAAAACTAGATTTTACTCAAAATCAGCAAAAAGTTAAGTAAAAAACGAATAGTAAAGTATTTAACTTCAAAAAATGTAAGTAAAAATGAAATATGAATCCAAACACGGACAAAATGAAAATAAGAAGCATCTCATTATACAATATTCGGCACATTTCTTTTACCATTTATGATTTTTGTCCGGCTACGAGAGTTGTTTTCTATCAAAACAGGTGTCCGCGTACGCCAAGAGAGCGTCCGGAGATTAAATTATTCTAAAAATGCCACCTAAACCATGTAACCTAAAAAATGTTCCGCCTACCGGAGCTGTCCGGCTATGGAAGTTGTCCGTGAAGGGAGATTTTACTGTATAAACTTTTCAAGAAAAAAAAATTGGGAGAATTTTGATCCTTAACTCCGAAAATACTGATAATTTTAATCGGCATCTATAAGAGTTTTATCTATCAAAATTTGACAAACAAGTGTGACCACTGAATAAGGTTGTCATATTAGTAAAAAAAAAAAAATAATTTATTTAACGAAAAAAAATTTGCCCACCAGTTCATATCCATTTGATTTTACATAAGTATTTTCACTTGACTGTGAATAAAATCAAGATTTGTGCATCAAAACAAGTGTTTTTAAAAAGAATTTTAAAAAATCTTTTTTGACACTAATTTCCAAATTTTTAAATAACTCCGAAAATGAAACCAGATACATATTTAGCACGTCATGGTCTTTCAATAGGAAAATTCTCGGAAGCCTTAAGTTTCATGTATACATATATCATAAACGCCATATCAACCGACAATCGGACGGACAATCGTTATTTCGACTCTTCTTTCTATTAGTATCATTAATATTTGTACTTTTTAGGTTCTCAGCGAAAATTCTAAAAATTACTGATGGAGTGACAAAGTTTTTACCATTTCCACATTTTTATATGGTTTATATGTCGTTAAGAACGTCCGTGCTTAATTTTATATATTTTAAACAATAATATGATATCATACGTTTAAACTCCTTAAAAAACTTTCTCAAAATTATGTGTAGTTCTAATAGTATGTATGTATATATTTATACATGAGTGTATGTGAAAATTAATGTCCCAGCAAAGACGGTGTCAAACGTTTGAAATATGATGACTTTATCATTTGATATTAAATAAATTTCTCAAACATGTGTCAAATGTGGATAGAGGTTTAAATTTCAAGTTTGGTTATAAATTGAGAATCATTTGAGAAAAAAACCTTTGAAAAATTATATTTTCTCAAATTGATATCAAATGTTATTATCAAACCTAAAGATAACTTTAAAAATATTTTAAAAATTTTACGCTCTTAACTTGGTATCAAATGTTATTATCAAATTATTCATAAATTTTAAGAGAAGTTCACAAAAATTTGAAATAATGCGTCTTCTCAATTTGATATCAAATTATTTATAAATCTTATAAATTTTTGTAAACAAAATTAAACAAAATTTTAAGAAGAATCTAATTTAAATTATCTAGTCATTATTAAAAAAAAAAGATGTTTAAATTCTGAAAATATAGATAGCGGATATTTGGAAATAATCTTTGAGATAATTTTCCTTTAAAAGGATCTAAAATTTGCGGTTTTTGTAAATAAGTATATTTTATATATTCTTATTTAATTCTTATAAACAAAAATTTTTATTTACAAATTACATATTAAAATATTATTTTTTCAAACAAATACTCAAAGCTACAAATTAATAAATGAATTAACAAATAAAATAATAAATAAAATTAAAAATCAAATAATTTTTATTTATGTTCCACATTTAGCCACAATCAATTTGAAAAATGTTTGAGAATTTCATTTAATAATGATTCGATAATAATAGCATTTCTCAATTTGAGAATTAATTCTCCTTTTTGTTGAGAAAGCTATTATTTTCAAGTTATTTTCAAAGCGTTCTCAAACGTTTGACGTTTGAGAAAGGGTTTGATTTCAAATCATTTTCAATTTGATATCACACCTTTGTGTTTGCTGGGGTTATTCATATACATATATGTATATACAAAGATCGGATCTATGCAATAAAATTATGTATTTACAATTCGAGTATTTTCCGTTTCTTGTTTGCATTCGTGCAACAGCCGCAAAAAACAACCTGATGATGATCTTCTAAAAACATTTTCCCTCAATCTTTCGTTTTTTTTTTTTTTTCCTTCATGTATTCGTTTATTTGTATTGCTGTAAGTTTCTGTTTCTTTGTTTGTTTCTATTTTTTTGCTTAAAATTTGGCGTGGAAATTGTTAAATCATTTCGAAAGCAAAAGAGAAATAAAAACAAACTCAATTATGAATTGTGTATATTTGTTATTAAAGTAATTGCTCTGAATATTAAACACACACAACTGAAATGCTGTAATTTACGTTTTTTTTTTACCTAACTAAATAATAACAACTCATTAATGGCGATTTGAAATCATTTAAATTGTTTGACTCTTTTTAATTCTGCAAAATCCCTTTAAGTATTGCATAAATCCAATTAAGTGGAGTTGTTCATTATTGTTTTAAAAATTATTTACGACATTTAAAATGATACAACTACTCACTATTTATTTACTGTTATATGACTCTGTGAAAATAACTTCTTAGAATTCATATTACCAAATATAGTGAGAAAAATTTCATAAAATATCATATCTTCCATAAAAGAACTATTTTAGAAGTTACAATTATAATTAAGTGATTTTTTTTAAACCCTTTTTTAAACTAATCCAAGTCTTTTTAAATTTCTAAAACATATTTGAGAATCTCTATTTTTACTCCAATTCTTGATTACATACCTTTTTTGTGGGTGACCTTATTGGGAACTATGATATATAATAGTGCACCAATTTCAATGTTCTATACTATCATATATTGAAATTATTTATACACACAGAAAAAAGATTGGTTGGAAAACGGTTACAAGTATATAATTTTTATTGATATTACTAAAATTTTATTTTTATAATTAAAAATTTTTGACTGCAATCGATATTATATAATTATAGATATAAGATCGTAATTATATTGGTATTTTTGTCCTAGGTGTTATTAAATCGTGGATATAAGATATATTCTACAAATTCGGTAGGGAGAAGCAAATTAAACGAGAGAAGAAGATATAGTCGGTCAAGCCCGACTATATGATACCCTACACCATTTCAATCCACATAATATATGTATACAACTTACTTGTGTTAAATATTAACATAATACTAACATTTGTATGGGATTTATGCACGATAGTGATTTTCGGGAGAGGAGTTTATATGGGAGCTATGGTCAGTTATGGACCGAACTTCATGAAATTTGGCAGACGGATTATTGTTGATATAAAACTTATTTGTACTAAATTTCATTAAAATATTCATATTTTTAAGGCATCTATAAGTGTTAAAACTCTATTCCGGGAGGACATTTGTATGGGGGCTAGGTGAAATAATGGGCCGATCATAACCAAATTCAACAGGCTTCGTCCTTGTGTTGAAAAAAACATATGTACCAAATTTCATCAAATTATCTTCCAAATTGCGACCTGTACTTTGCGCACAAGCTTTACATGGACAGCCAGCCAGCCGACTAGACGGACGGACATCGTTAAATCGACACAGAAAGTGATTCTGAGTCGAACGGTATACTTTAAGGTGGGGGTCAGAAGATTTTTTCTCTGCGTTACAACTTCTGCACAAACACATAATACCCCAACCACCTTTGATGGTGTAGGGTATAAAAAGCTTTTATAATAAACAATTAGTTGAAGCAATAGAAAAATTTTTTTGTACAGTGGACGTCCAGTAGTACGAACTCTCTTTATTAGGAATTTCCAATAATACGAATGGCAAAATTTTTGCATTGACTACTCTATAGTACGAATAGATAGGCATTTTTTCTATTCGATAGTGCGAATGGTGGTTTGTTATAAGAATTTTTGTTTTATTTACGTATGAATGAAGTTTTTATTATGTTTTTACTTCATTCTTTCGCGGTCATCCACGTTTAGCGAAGTTATTGTGAAGTTTTTTTATTTTTAAAAGTGTTTTGTGTTTTTAACTATCAAAATGTTGCAAGTAAAACGATGTAAAAAAGACAATTTCTTTGCAAGATAAATTAAAAATTATAGCAGACCACGAAAGTAAAACATCGTTGTTTGAAATTTCAAATAAATATGGATTATCCAAATCCACAATATGTACAATCATTAAACAAAAAACGCAACTGCTGGATAATTCCATGAGTTCGTTAAAAAATCGGTATAGACTTACAAGTGGTGAATTTAAAAAAATGGAGGATGCATTTTACGAGTGGTTTTTAGCACAAAGAAAATTCCATATCACAGTCGGTGGAGAACAATTAAAATGCAAAGCTGTGGAGCTGCACAAAAAATTCTACAACTGACAATGGTCAGTTTTGTGCCAGTGATGGTTAGCTAACAAAATTTAAAAAGCGTTATGGAATACGATTGTTAAAAGAGTCTGGCGAGAAATTATCTTCTTATAAAGAACTTGTTGTGCCATTCGTTAATAAGTTAGCGTCTACTATTATGGAGCATGGGCTATCAAACGAGTCAATTTTTAATGCAGATGAATTCGGTCTCTACTGGAAAATGTTGCCAAACAAAACATATGTTCACAGTGGAGAAAAATCTGCTCCAGGTAGAAAATTGTCAAAGGAGAGATTAACATTTTTAATGTGTGCTAATGCTGCAGGAACTAAGAAAATTAAACTTTAATTAAATTTTGTAATAGTAAAAGCTCAAAAACCGAGATCTTTTCGGAACAAAATTCTTCCTGTTGAGTACGGAAACTCTAAATCTGCTTGGATGAATGCAGCTTTGTTCAAAAAATGTTTATTGATAAATTTATTCCAGAAGTAAGTTTTAGTAAATTGTTTTAATGTTATTAATGATTTAAAAACTGCCAATTAAGGCTCTTCTAATATTAGACAACGCTCCAAGTCATCCACCGGCAGATGAACTGGTTCATGATACTAAAGATGGACAGATTTGGGTAATGTATATGCCCCCCAATGTAACTCCACTAATACCGCCCATGGACCAGAATGCAATTAGGCTCTTAAAACTGAATTACCGTTTACTGTCAAAAATTGTATCTTCCAACGAAAATTTAGAAACGTCCCTCAAACAAACCACTTTATTTGAAGCCGTTTCATTGGTTGCCTTAGCCTGGGAAAAAGTATCCAGTGATTCAATAAAGATATGTTGGAAGAAAATTTTGAGCGATGACAATTTTGATGACTAGGATAATATTCCACTATCAGTAGTGCGTGACAGTGAGGAGATAAGAGCAATTTCCAAAATGCACAATTTACTACATGCAAATTTTCCAAATTCACAATTTTCTTGATTTATTTGAATGGAATCTTGATGATCCAAGTGAAGAAATTGAATTGGATGATGATGTCGATGAGGATAATATTTTATTAGTTCCTGACAATAACTCTACAAAAGTTAAACATGCGGATGCAATAAACTTCTTTGACACATGTATTTAATGGGCTGTTAAGAACAACATTGAAACCTCGAAAATTATTATTGAGAATTCTTCATGAAAAGGCAGTAAAAATCAGTTTAAAAAATAATAAACGTCAATGTTTAATTACAGATTTTTTAAATAAGTAAATTGTATGTTCTTTTATGCCTATTTAAATACAAAAAATGTATTCAAAATAATACAAATTAATTATATCTTGTTTCGTTATGTAGTTTTTTATAAAAAAAAAAAAAAATATATATATATATATATATATATATATATATATATATATATATATATATATATATATATATATATATTTATAAAAAACTATATATATATATATATATATATATATATATATATATATATATATATATATATATATATATATATATATATATATATATATATATATATATATATATTAATAAAATCTAAATATTTTATGTGAATTATTTGAATTGGAACATAAAAATGTGTTGTTCAATAATACGAATTTTTCAGTACTACGAAAGGGCCTGACAATATATAATTCGTACTAGCGAACGTCCACTGTATGTTAGTTTTTAATTTAAAAACAAGTTTTCCATTACAGCGGTCGATAATTCTTTATATAGAAATATAATTTGGAGTTCCTAACTGACAAAAATTAGGTACCATGATAGAATTATTATTGTTCTGTTATTTTGATATTTTATATTAAAAATATTAAAAATTTGTTTTAAATACAATTAACGAAAAAATAAGCTTAAATTTAGAAAACTAACACTAAAAAAAATACAAAAGATGATACGGTAATTAATTAATAAAAGACTAATTCTTGATAACATCCTTAATATGATTGCAGAATCCATTCGTAATACATATGCCCCAATAAGGAGAAAACTGATTGTACTTTGTTGTTAAATGTGATGATAGTGCACCTGAATATAAGTAGGTATATCTTCGTCTAAGTGATTTTGATATAAGATATTTATGTATTTGCTGATGCTGCTGCTAAAACAATTTTTTGGAAAAGATCGCAAACACAAAAGGTTTTGACGTTCACGGGACGAATGTATAAAAATATGGTGCCGTATAAATTCATAAAATTTTATGTAATAATTTTATATTTGTGTATTAAAGTTTTCATTAAAAAAAAATAAATAAATAAATAAATTTAAACATACATACATATTACAAAACATTATTTTAATATTTGGTATGTAGATTTTAATTCGACTGGTTTCCACAAATTCGATTACTATAGCTAACGTTTTTCTTCGGTGTATCTATAGCATTATGCTGGTAAATGAAATATTTTAATGATTGCAACCGATTCGCTTGATGGTTGTTATAACCGACCGGATTCGATTGGCAAACAATTTGGTAGCCACAACGAATCTCTTTTCTCTGTGTACCATTTATAGCACAAAAGTTTACAAAATCTGGTAAACTTTTAAACCGGAGAATAAGAGAACTATTTTTAAATAAATTTGGAATATAATATTTGTTAAAATTGGTTTTCGAGTTCTCGTGTATTTAAAAAATGTACTAATGTAACGAATTTTAGATATTGATATCTCTAAATGATTAATTTAACTCGTATTCTTAATGTAGAATTTTATTCCAAATCATACAAAAATATAGAAAAACCATTTCGAAGACGATTTTAAGCATTTTTATTATGTTAACGAATATGAGAATTTTCATTACCTTGATTTATATGGGCCATTGTCAAAAATTTTTGATTTTAGAACTTCAAAAAAAAAAAAAATTTATTTTGATGGCACATTAAAATCCTTTTGTATACACATATAAAGTGACTCGAATGCATGTAGAATCAGTTCGCGTTAATCATTTCATGTGAGGGGCGCGAAAGTTATGGCGGTTTTAAGTTGAACATATAAAAATTTTTACAAACTAGGTGTTTATGTATAATTCTGGTCAAAATTACACGTAATATTCAAATAAAATTTATGATATTTTCAATGTTTGATGGTATTGTGGAACATATTTTAGGGTTTCCTAGTAAAATTTAAAAAATTTACTTTTCAATAAAAATTTGCGAAAAATTGGAATCGAATCTAAGTTATTTCTCCATATATTGAATGAAAATATATTTTGTTAGAATTTATTACAAAGAAATGCTTTTTAATATTTTTTTTAACACAAGTAAATATTTTTTAGTCCATAAAATGTTTATCTTTCGAAATTTTTTGATGCGGCTTCGAATTTTTATTAAGCATAACAAACATCTACTAATTATGGCAATTATAGTTAATTTCATGTTGTCCACACGATGTGCCTTAGCGAAATGTATTTTGACAAAAGTATCACGTTTTCAATTATCAACGACATTTGACTTAAATTTGTAATACCAATCAATTATATTTATCGCCGCTCTTACATCTATATATATAATATTTGTTTAAATTGCAATTTTCTATATAAAAATATAAAAACAAAAATTGCAATTTTTGTATAATTTTCAAAAAGTCCATAAAATTCTTGTATTAAATTTATTTTTAATGCTCCTCCGATTTTGTTATGTAAAATAATAAAAAACTAAGTTCACGCAGTAATTCATGCCGTTTAATATGAAACCGTGAATGTGCCTCGCGAAAAACTGACTTTTTTAAAATTTTTCGCACTTGTTTTCCAAACTTTGAGACTATCAACTACGTTGACTATTTCGGGCACATCAACGGGATATAGTGCAAAATACGCACAATTACAACAAAAATCAATCCCTATCCCAAATTATTCGGTTGAGGGGCACACAGACCCCGCCCAAAAAACTGAACAATTTTAAAAACTAAAAAATTTTGTCATCAAAATACCCTGTATTTAACTATTGAATGTCTGCACAACAACGAAGATGGTACAAAATTTATCTGTAAGTCCGATTAGTCTACTTATGATCGAATGAGATCAAAAAGTATAAACGCACGAACAAAAATTGTAGAAGAATGGGAAAAACTTAAGTTATTTTTAGCCGTTTTTCTCATCATAATTTCTTATCATAATTATAAAAAGAAACCTGTTGTGCTAAAATTTTATACTCTATTAGTTTAGATATGTAATAAATTTGTTTAAAATATCATTACCACAAAACTTATTAAGGATTTAAGTCTGTTTCAGCCAGTTTACAATTTTTGGATAATGGCCCATATGTTTCACTAAGTGAACTGAACGAATTGATTTATGATTTAAATCAAATTTTTTTATTTGATTAATACACCGTGCGATGTCATATATATATGTCGGAAAACAAAACATTTCTTGTTCACCAAAGAATACTTTCAATATTCACATACATAAGTAGAACTTTACCTTGTTAAAAGGTGGTCAAATATCAAAGGAGAAATATTTGTCAAACCTGATATTTGAAAATTAATAACCAGGGAAACCATAATATGCATTAAATATGCAGTAAAAAACGAAAAATATGCTCTAAAAAACGCGAAAACGTTATAAAATAAGGCAAAACTGAAATTTATCAACCGCGTCGAAATTTGATTCCCCATTTTTTACTATATCTCATGAAATCGTTGTTGATCTTCTATTTTCTTATCCATATAATTCTAAACACTATTATTAGTTCAGAAATTATCAAAATCATCATATCGATTACTTACCCCCAAAATATCGTAACCAACAACATTTTCGAAATTCGTATTTTGTTGAAAATTAAGAATCATTTAGATCATTGTAAAAATTTCATCGACGTATCAAGTGTCATTTTATATTTATACCGAAAGTAACTTTATCGTAAGTGACAATGTGTAAACAATAACAAAAATGCTTCTCCTGTAAAGTTTTGTTTACTTCGCGGTTAGGACTCGATATGCTTTCATAAAAAAATATTGTTTTTACAACTTAAACTTGTTGTTACAAGACATGCTTCTCAACGATAAAATGGTATTCATTAAATTAAATTTACATTTTTTTTTTTTTTTTATAAAATCAAATTTTAAAAAAATTCTACTTAAAATGTCAAAATATGCTCTAAAAGGGTTAAATATGCCCCAAAAATAACAAAATATTCTATAAATATGCACTAAAAATCGCCAGATGCAAAAATATGCCGTTAAGGCTAAAATATGCAAAAATATGCACTAACAAATCGATTTATTTGTTCTGAATGATTTATTTGTTCTGAAACGGCTAATATTTAATCGATGGCTTCATTCAACTTCCAAGAAATAACATGCATTTGCATATTTGTGGTTTCCCTGCTAATAACCGACGGAATGCTTAGAAAAATCTTAACGTCATATATAACATCAGCGATAGAAAAATTCAACAATATATTTTGCACTATTCTCGGAAATTGCAAAAATTTCGGTATATTAACTTTCCTACACCAAGGTTTCCCAAATGGGGGTCTGTAGCAACATTTCAGAGGGTCCGCGAGAGAGACCGAAAATGTGTATTTATTGTTATCCATCTACAAGTACTTGCTGCTAAAACCTTATCTGATATATGTGTTTAAAAATGATCTTCAAAGACATGAAAAAGAAGTAGTAAATGCATGAGTTCGCGTTATAATGCACTGCTTAATTTTTTTGGTGAAGCATGCATGATTTTAACTTTGGCGTGTCATTGGAGTGCATGTGTTCAAATGTTACATAAGTATGCCTTTGAACTACTTCAAGAAATGTTTGCTGGGTATAGACGTAGTAAATTTTATAAAAAGTAATGTCTTAAAAAATAAAATTATTAAAGCCTTATGTGTCAATTTAGATGCAGAACATAAGAAATTACAACTTAATTCCGATGTCCTTTGGATTTAGAAAGTCAATATGCTGAAGAAATTATACTAATTAAAGACAGAAAAGTTGACATTGAATTTTCCCGATACTATTCGGAGCATAAAACCAAAATTCCAAACCAGTTTACTTCATAATCTATTCAACATTGCTGTTTATGACAACCAGATAATTGTCAAGAAAAAGCAATGGAACTAAAAAATAATTCGTGTGCCTAAAACTACTTTGAATCTTTGTTGGTTGAATAATTTTGGCTACTCCGATTTCTATGAAATTTCACATTGTGATAGTAGAGGTATAGGCGAGTTTAAGTTTTGAGCTTGGACCATATAGACCTACAGGGGGCGAGTCCACAGGGTCCCAAAGTTGGACACCTCAGGTGTAAAATATATTAAAAACGATCCTGATTCCTTATATCTGAACCGATTTCAAAGATTTTTATGTGGGAGGATTCTGCTAGTCTACAAAAATCTACAAAAAACATCATCGCATTCATATATTTTCTCTTTTAGTTTAAGAGATATTGAGTTTCAAAGATTAAAATTTTAAATTTTTAGCCTGTCAATGTGAAGTTTTTTCGCTACAGCGGGTCCAATTTTAGCCCAATTTTCTCTAGATTTTTCTTATTTCATTAAAAATAAATAGAAAAATTGTATAAAGAAAGAATTTTGAAAAAATATTTACGGAGTCAAAAGTTACAAGCATTTAAATTTAAACTTTCAAAAAAAGTTGCTTTTTTCCCGTTTTTTGCCAAAAAAAAGTGGTAATATTCTTTTTCTGTTATATAAAAATTTTCTTTAGTAACATAGGTCAAATTTGGGAAACCCTGGTTCTTGCAAAATTTGATTTTTAAATGCAATTTTTCCTTTAAAGTATTTTGTGTTTAGTTATCTTTCAGAAAAATATAAATTCTATATATTGTGCTTAAGAAAATTTGTATATAACAAGAAAATAATGTTAGCACTTTTTTGGCAAAAAAACCGGAAAAAATCAACTGTTTTTGAAAGTTTAAATTTAAATGCTTGCAACTTTTTACTCCGTAAATATTTTTTCAAAATTCGGGCTAAAATTGGACCCGCTGTAGCGAAAATCTTCACAAAGACAAACTAAAAACTACAAATTTTAATCTTTGAAGATCAATATCTCTTAAACTAAAAGAGATAATATATACATACGATGATGTTTTTTGGAGATCTCGACTAGCAGAATCCTCCCATATAAAAATCTTTGAAATCGGTTCAGATATTAGGAATCAGGATCGTTTTTAATAAATTTTATACCCGAGGTGTCCAACTTTAGGACCCTGTGTACTCGCCCCCTGTATGTCTATATGGTCCAAGCTCAAAACTTAAACTCGCCTATACCTCTACTATCACCATGTGAAATTTCATAGAAATCGGAGTAGCCGTTCCAAAGTTCCATAATTATTTCCATTTCATTTTTTAAATCGCACACTGTGCTTCGGTTTTGCATATTTATACGAAATTAGTTTTTCTGCCCTACAGTTCATAAAATCCAAATTTAGATCACGTTTGAATGTGAAAAATGAAGCAAGATGTGCCTTTTCAAAAATGTCTCTCAATGTTAAAAAGTTAGTAAAAACAAAGACATTTGTCTTTGGTAACGCAATATTATTTAAAATAAATAGCTTTTGAGTTTTTACGATTTTTAATTTCTACTACACTAAAAATCAAAATTGGGCCAAGGGGTCCGGGAAGAAACAAAAATGGATAGATGGGAACCTCAACCCTAAAGCACCATAGGTGGTATACCGCACATTTAAACGTACCTAAATTTATGAAAGGGACATCATTTAGAATATATTTTCCAAATTTTAACTTTCTACGATGAATGGAACAGGATGCTACACGGCCATACCAAAAGAAATCTTAAAAAAATCTCACCAGAATTATTGATGATGATTTCGTCCTTTCTCTTAGATATTTTTGAAAAATCCAAAAATATGGGTCTATTAATTTTCTTTAGCTATCGTTTGATGTTTAAATCATTAAGATTGATGAGAAAAAATTTTAAGATTTGTTTTAGGATCATCGACGTAAATGGCCTTATGCTCCCAAAAAATAATTTTGGTAATTACTGTCCATGTTAATATTGTGAACAAAGTACAGGTCGCAATTTTGAAAATGTCTTGATGAAATTTGGCACAAATAATTATTTTGGCACAAGAGCTAAGCCTAATGAAATTGGTTATGATCAGTTCGACGTCTTAAACATCTTTTGTTGCAAAATTCTGCTTTTTATTTGTGTACTAAATATTTTAAATTTGAAATTATAAAAAAGGATCTTTGACAACTTAAATAATATAAAAATTATCGCAAATTTCTTCGAAAATTAGTTTAAAAGTGTTTCATTTTCACATTGTAGCGCTTTAATTATGAATTTGAACTTCTGCGCCATCTTATGCTAAGAATGATAACAAATAAGCGGAAGATGCTATTGCAACCAAAGATGGCGTTTAGAGCACAGACATTTTAAACACCAGTTTGTTACGATTCGTAAAGATGTCGCTGTATATAGCAAATTACTAAGAAACTGCGTTATCTAAAACTGCTATACCGATAACAAATTATACATTTGTATCATCATCATTACGACCCCTTGAGACCCACTACAATTTATGGTGTAATAATTTAACACCAAATCAAAGGTGAAATACGATTTTAAAAGTTAATGTTAAACATGTTCGGAAATTTTTAAACCCAATAAATAGAAAATATTTAATATTTATTCTTAAATCAATCATAAACATTCAAAAACTGAACGTTTCCACCAAAGACAGAAGATCGATCCATAATTGAATTCTTATTCACACTGATATAATTGTAAAGTTTTTAGTAAAAAAAAAAAGTAAGTCTGCAGTTTGGACGGACCCTCATTTGAGTACCGTTGTATTAAATAATTATGTTTCAATAACGCTGATTAGTGTAAACGATACGTAAGAAACAAGAACTTAAAATATGCTTTCAGAAACTTATATTTAAATGTGTAATTAGTAAAAATGTTGCATATTATAACATATTTTAGGAGCTCATTCATTTACCCTCTAATTTTTTAGTTTACATTTCAAACAGGAAAAACAAAATATTTATGTTTAAAGAGCGTATTTAATAGGTTTATTGATATAAGTCTTTAAAATACGCATGTAAATCCGCTCCCTGGTATTCATGTCAATTTCATTAATAAATAATCTAAAAATTGTCTTATCTCTACTTAAGATGTTTTGTGAAAAATTCAGAGACAAAGTTTTTTACTTTTTACATTGACATATTCTGTTGTCTTTTTTATCGAAACTAAAACATTAGTACCATCTATTGAAGAGATTTAAACGTTTTCTATTTTTTCAAGAATGATGGAAATACATTTAGGTTTGTGGCTGTGCTAATATTTTGATATAAAAAATAATACTTATTTGATATTGCAGTTTAATGGTCAGCCTGCGTCAGCCAGCCAGAGAACTGCGCCGATCGGCTGTAAGCCGGCTGAGTCGAGCCGCCGGAGGTGTTTTAAGAGCCGCCGCCGCCGATAAAATTTCGGCTAAAACACGACTCAATTACAGCCGCTGATTTTGGTCAAGCATTGATGAATTTTATATAAAAACTTAAGTAAATTCATTATATTCTTGAAATTTTAAATTTTAATATTAATTTTAAAATTTTTTTTCATAAATTTCCTTATAATGTCGGCGACATTTTTTGCATTGCTGCCGACTCATGAATTTCGGCGGCAAATTTGCTTTCCAAATGGCAACGATATTTGCTGAATTTTTTGATGGATGAAGCTGCGCTGCACTTATGTATGATCATCATATCATCATACAAGTTAACACGGGAGCTTATGAGTCGTGTATGACAACATTAATTAGCCAGGTTTGTGCAACTCATCGTACCATTTGATTTACATGTAAATCGTGTATGATGAGTGTATGAAGGCAAGTACGACGTCGTCGATGCTGTGACACAGTCAGCAGAGATTCTGCTGCTTCAGAAAATAGCAAATACAAATGTCAAAAACTTGAAAAACAACATAATTTAAATGAATTTCTTTTTATAAAAATTAAATTTAAACAAATTTAAAGAATAAAATGAATAATAAAATAGGTATTGTGTCGACTATAAGCCTTTTATATTTTTTGTAATACAAATTGTTCCGAAATCAATGATTTTTATGTTCTATTTTTTCAGATTTCGAGATGTTTTATTGTTTTGATGATGCTTTGACTACTTTTTTTAGAAAACGAAATTTATTTTTTCAACAACATACAGTGGCTCACAGCCAGTACTTCTTTTTGGAAAAGTACTTCCATGCAGGGTCCACGCACTTATATAGCACTGTGAGTGCTATATAAAGGAGTATTGGTTACAAACCATTTTAAAATGGTCACTTTAAATGGTTAAAATATATGCTTCTATGGTTCAAGAAATCATTATGAGTTTTTTTCCATGAAAATCGGTTGGACAATAAAAGCCATTGATGAAGTACCGAATAAACATTTATAAAATCGCAGTCTGCGACAACCTACGGATATCATCACCAAAACTGACATCCGGAGTTCAAACAATGTTGCGTTAAAACTTTTGCCATACATTGCAAATACTGGGTTATTGTACTCGTCTTAATGGCGTATCACTGCCGGATTCTGGAGTACGGAATACGGAGGACCGGTTCGTAGAAAACTTCTAGTGCCTACATGTCTTTAAAGGTAGCAAAACTAAACTTCTTCGTAGAACTGTGGGTCATCTGTCATCAGTTTATTCAATTTTGATATTTTTTAGTTCTTTATTTTTCCTCCTGAAAATCGATTTTCTACTAAAATCGAAATCGATTTACCTTTCCCTAGACAGTATTAGATACCTTTATATCCTAAAGGATAATTTGTTGCAGAGTGCAAAAAATCGGGGCATATTATCATATTTTTGATATTGCCAACATAACGATCCGAATAATAAATTTGGTATTGTGTACAATTTGCTAATATATAAAGTCGTCGGACCTCAATATTATTGAAAATTAGTGGTCCATATTGGAAATTTACATAATAAAATAGGTGTTAGGCCCTAAAAATGCACTGTAAACACATTTTGCCTAATATTACACAAAAACTGGACGCACGCAAACCGCCTCTAATCTGTTGCATACAATTAAGACTACCATTCCACATAAAAAATAATCATGTATGTGATAAAAATCGACTTCGAGCCAAAAACGAATAAGGATGTGATACACATAAAATTTTCGATTTCAATTTCGTTTTATTGTAAAAACGAAATTGATTTCATTTTCCATTTTGTTTTATGAAAATCTCAATAAATTAGGTTGTGATCATGGTTGTGATAAAAACGAAATTGACATGATTTTATTGTTTTCAAATCGAACAAGTTTTGGTACTCGTTTTAAAATTGAATTTGATTAAAACTGTTACAAAAGTATTAGAATCATTAAGCATGGGTAAAAAATAAAAGCTATATTCTAGAAAGAAAAATACAAAAAAAAAAAAAATAATAATAATAATACCTTTTAAAGAATATATATTGAGGGAGAGGTTAAGAAAAGTATAGAGATTTGTAAATCCTAAAATTTTTGTAATTTGTGATGGAACTTGTGGTGAAGCGATGTACCTTATTGTTAAAAAACCTATCAGACACTCGAATTAAACTGTAACTTCACATGTGGGTTTTACAAATTAACTTTTAAGGTTTCTGGATATATCTACCGCAAAGGAAAAAACTGATTTTGAATATTCAAAATAATCATTGTGCTAACCCAATTTCAAATCACCAGTAAACATTTAAAACCAATGCAAAGTCCAAACTACATCTGCTAAAAAGCGTTCCTATTAAAATAATGCATTAATTTTTATTTTTGTAGGATTAATTAATTAGTCGCCAAAATTTTAAATTTATTATTCCTCCATAGTGTTATTTTTATGGGCAATGTTTTTTTTTCAGAAGCAAGAAATATCTCCTTTGTGGCAGCTTCACGCAAAATCTATAAAACTTAACTTTTGATAATTTTTTATTAAAAAATTAACATAAAAACATTAAAATAAAATTAATTTAATCAAAAATGGAAAATGAAAACGTTCGAAATTCATCACAACCTAATCGATTTAAGAATTTACTTTTGAAATCGATCGAATTTCATCACATATCTGAATGTAATTATTGGTCGTAATTTTCATTTTTTTTATGTCATAAGTGGGTGCTTAAAATAAGCTGTGAGATAATAAAAATATTGGATTTATTATTTTCATATCTTTAATTTGCTTAAAGGTAAACTTTAACACCAAATAATGATTCTATATAAAACTAGAAATCTTCCTCTTTCTAATGATACCAAATTTTATTTTTAATTCCTATAATTGTATACTGCATAATTTAAGCTATCACAGCTGAGCCACTGTATATTAGTGTGTAGCAAAATCTCAAGAGTCTTGTAATTCGTTATTCACTTTAAAAGGAAGAGGAATAACGACACGTGTCTTCAAGATTATCACACGTTACGCTATAGAATACATACATACAAACTTACATACATTTCTCTCTCTCCGGAGTCAGTAACAACTTTAGCGTGTTCATCATAAATCGTCGATGGTTATATGAATTATTTGTTCATCCATATTATGGACGCATTCACTCAATCTTTTTGTATAATAAAAATTCAACATTAATCTCAAGCCAAGAAGCTACTATAGGAAATTACATATACAGCGAAAGCTTCCATAGGCGGTGATTTTGTCCGTTATCAGGAGATGTCCGTCTATGGGATATGGTTCATCATAGTTTTTAATAAGAGGTAATTCAGCAGCATAGGTACTGGTATCTTTTTATTTCAACATCCAAGATTGATTGTAATGAATTAGCTTATAGATAAACATATTCTTATTCATACATATTAAAATGCAAAAGACCATAACGTGACGTAAAAATCAAATTTAAAATTAATTATTTGATTTATTTAACAATTTGATTAAATATATTCATGATTAATCGATTAATTTTGATTTCATTTGTTCAAAATTATGATTAATCAATTAATTTTTTTATGTTTTTAATTTTCATTAAAATATAAAAAATGCATGCAAAGTCGTTTGAAAACAAAAAATGTGGGTCGTTAATCACCAAATAACATATATTATATATTTAGCATTTTTTGTTTCATTTGTTTAATTGTAAACTAAATTTGAGAACATTGAATAATATTATTCAAATTTGATTAATCAAAATTAAAAATAATTAATCAGAATTAATTAATTAATTATTTATTAATTAGAATTGTTGATTAATCGATTAACTGATTAATATGTGTATAGATTAAATAAAGTTTTGTATAACCGATTAATCGCACATCTATAGTATTGACAAAAGTCAAATGATCGTAACATTAATTTCAAAAACAGTCATAAATTTTGTTCCATTTAAGAAAAATTTTATTTGAAAAGTGTTTTTCTATTTATCTAGTATTGAAAACAGTATGACAGCGGACATTTAATTCTTCGACCAATTATTTGTAGGACCAATTTGTTTTTTTTTTTTTTTTTTTTAATTTTTAATTTATAGCACGAACATCATTTTCGTTACTCATTTTGGTCAAACTCACAACAAATCAACAGGTTGACTTCAAGAATAATAACTGACATAATTTCAATGATAAAATAATTTTAAAAATTGCTTCGGAACAAAGTTATGAAGCAAAACGTGTGTTAATATGAACTAAAATATGAACTAAATACATACTTACTTACCCAATTCACAAAGTATATTATTTGAGTTATTGTGTTATATGTTATTTAATATTATGTTCAGACACATATGTTTTTTACTACACAATTTTTAAGTTAAAATAAGAACTTTCTATATGATATTATGAAAACAGCAATTAAAAATGAGGTTTATGAATTCAGTTTCAGAAAAGAACAAATGAGAATGAGATATTCCAATTCAAAATTTGAAAATATCATTTTAATTCAGAAAGGAACATATTAAAATAATATTTTTCTTTTAATTTTTCTTTAATTTAATTTGAAATTTACATTTTTCACATAAATTTCAGAATTGATCATTTGAAAGTGAGATTTTTTATTTAGAATTGAGAAAAGATTAATTGAAAATTAGGTTTTATTTTGAAAATAACAATTTAAATTTGAATTTTTTATTTTAATTTTTGAAAAGAAGAATTTTCATTTAAAATTCAAAAAATACAATTGAAATTTTGAAAAAACTAAATTAAATTCAGAGCTTCAACTGAAATAATATATAGAGTGAAATTTGCATAAAGAGTAAAATTAATTCATACTTTACACTCCAGAAGAATTTGATACAATCTCTAAATTTTATTTGCTTAAAGGTAATATAAATTAAGTTGACCTAACATTATGTTATCATTTAAATCTCTCTTATTCAATGTTCTAAGTTTTAATGAATTTTTCTCAATTTCAATTGTTCTTTTCTAAATTTTAAAATAAAAAACTGAATTTCATTTGTGCTCTTCTGAATTTAAAATGTAAAATTTAATTATAAATTGATCTTGTCTAAATTTAAAATATAAAAACTTATTTTAAATTGTTCTTTTCTAAATTTGATATAATAAACTTATTTTCAAATGATCTTTTCTGAATGCAAAATAAATAACTTAATTTTCAATTGATATTTTCCAAATTTTGTATAGAAATTGTAATTTCAATTAATCTTTTCTGAAATATTAATGAAATATAGAAATTTCAACAGTTCTTTTCTAAAATTTAAATGAAAAATCTCATGTTCAATTGTTATTTTTAAAAATTTTAATGAACTAATTTTCCAATGATCTTTTCTAAAATTTAAATAGAAAATCTTATTTTCAATTGATTTTTTAAAAAATACCGTTAAAAGTGGTGTAGTTTTTTAAGAAACACAATAAGTTTAAGCATCACTGTTCACATATAATTTTATTATGTGTATCCTTTTGGCCTGTTTTTCGTTTGCCAAAATATTTTCACAAATTGTTGATTTAAATAAAAATTTTACACAAAAATACTTTCTAATTCCAAAAATAAAATTTTTAAACAAATAATAAATGTGAACAAATATAAATTTAATTTTTTGTTTGTAAACGTTTCGGCAATTTTTAAAAATCCATTTTTAAACAATTTTCTATGTACTAAAAATACTAAAAATTTCTTCCCTGTATGGAAATTTAGATGTTTTTATTGTGTTAAATAATTAAATAACTCAAATCGAGATGTTTTTTGGCTTTGAAATATATGAAAAAACAAGTCAATTTTTTTTTTTGGAATAAACATATGTATTCTGCATTTTTCAATATTACATTTATCATTAAGTATAAAATTTAAAATGTAGAATTTGATCCCCTATTATGAAAATATTATCCTGAAGAAAAATTTTTTCTTAACCCGCTAACTTTAGGATAAATCTTTAGTACTTGGCTCGTTCATCAGATATTTTTATACCCTTCACCAAAGGTGTAAAGGGTATATATAAGTTTGTCATTCCGTTTGTGTCCATGTCCGTCCGTCCGTCCGACCGTCCATCCATCCGTCCGTCCGTGTGTCGGTTGAAATGGCGTTTATGAAGCCCACTGATAACTGACATATATAATATATATATCAAACGATCGGAAATGCTTTCGAGAATTTTGCTATTGGAATTCAGCAAGATCGGTTCATACAATGCGGAGATATGTTAAAAAAACCGGTTTTTAGAACCGGTTTTCCAGTTTCTAAAGCCTCTGTATATACTAGGGAATTCGTTTTTACAAAGAAGTCTCGGACATTTTTTTCTGAATATTTGTTCTGAAAAAGTGAAATAAATCGGTTCAATAATAACTGAGATATCGGACAAAACGCATTTTTTATTTTTTGAAGCCCTGGTTTAAGCTATAGGTTTTTATTTTTATACAGATCGGACACAAATATTTTTTTAAAATTTCGGTTTTTTGAATCAGCAGGAACGAAATTACTTTATACAGTCATGAACGCACACACACACATATAATTTTAATAAAAAAGAAAACACAATTTTTTTCCTTATTGAAGCAAACAAGTGGTCAAAAGGCTTGTATTTTTTTATACAAGCCTTTGAGAGGCTTGTTTGGTCGCTATCATAGCACACTCATGATTTGTTCATAAAGTTGAAGCACACACGCAGTATTTGTATGGTTTTAAGTGCCTGCAGAACAGTATTTATTACTCCGCACACACACTGATAACAACACTTGAAAAATATCAAGTGGCTTGTACAGCCTTATAAGACACAGTTTGCAGGGCTCTAGTTGATAATTAGCATTTTTATACGATAAGATTAGAAAAAAATCTTAAAGAACTTATTAAAATTTTTTGGACGCTTAGGGAAAAATCGGTTTTTTCATCAGCCGTAGGTATTCTTAAAAATTTCCACTGACAACACTGCTCCAGCTTGAAATTTTACATGTGTAGGGAGAAGATCTGTGTCAAGATCATATATACGTTTTTAATAATTTTAAAAATATAAATAATGTTCAAACAAAAAGTCTTCCGTTTTGACACATTAGAAGTACAAAAATACGGTACTCATTTACCTCTCTAATTCACTTAAAATCGTAAATATTTCCCATACTATTTATCCGATTGCAAAGATTAAGGTATCAATTAAAAGCTCTTACTTGCGCATTTATAAAAATAAATAAAAAAATATAAAAAATTTATAAAAACAACTTTTTTAAATATTTTGTAATTTTTAGTACAAAAAAAATAATTTTTTTGTGGAAACAATTTTTTCTAAATAGTCGGCCTTCGGCCGAGTCGAGCTGCCGATTATTTTTTAAAGCCGCCGCTGTAAAAATTTCAGCTTGTTAAGCCGAAATACAGCCGCCGATTTTGGTCAAACTTGTAGTAAATTCAGTGTAAAACCTGTAAATTCATTAAATTCTTGAAATTTAAAATTTTAATATTAATTTTTTTAGATTTTTTTTTATAATTTTCCTTATGAAAACACAGGAGCTTATGGGACGTGTATGACGAGATTAAACCCCAGAGTTTGATTTACATGCTAATGCAGGTACATATGAAGTGTGTATGAAGGCAACTACAACAATGTCGCTGCTGCGACAGTGAGTATAATAAGTAAAATAAAAAATACAAATGTTTTTCATTGATTTGAATAGTACCGTGTTCATGACAGCAACGTTTATGATTCTATTTGATAATTTAATGATTACCCACAATCAAAATTTCAATATAGTTGACTGAATTATAATATGTATTTAAATATGTTTATATGAAACCATATTTATAAAAAATCAAAACATTTAGTCAATTCTACAACTATTCAGTTAATTCTACAACCATTCAGTTAATTTTACAAATTTGGTTAATTCTACAACCATTAAGTTAATATTTTTATTTGCTTTTAATAACTTTTGAATAAACATTTTTGTGTATCAGTCCAGTAGTTTGTTAGTATATTAATTCTCATTTAGTTTAGATATGAACAGATATAAATTGACAAGGTTTATTTTTATTCAGTATGACGAATGTACCACATATCGTGGTACAAATGAATATAAATACATATGAAAACATGGGTACATATATAAGGTGAAATTAGTTCATATGTATCGAGGTCTTATATTGAAAATGGGTCTCATGCTGATTTACAAAAAAAATTTTTGCGTGACTTTAGTTTTCTGTCTTTTATATATTGTGTTAATTTTGGAACCAAAAGTTAATTTTAAAGCTATGTATACACATAGCAATGTACTGACAATGAAAAATTGTTAGCAGGAGTTAAATTGCCAGTTTAGACGATTATAAGAAAACCTTACAATTTCATTGCCAGACAATAAATTTATCTGCCAACAAAAATTTTCAGTTTACACTATTGGCAGGCAGGGTTGTTAGATTTTTTTGAGCCTCTGTCGCCAAATTTTTAATCAGAAATCGCCAAAATTAAATTTTATATACTTTTTTTTGGAACTAAAAAAAACTTAAATGTTTAGTTCTTCAAATTTTACATAATTTTAAAATGTAAATTCAGCATCAACAAAGTCAATGATAATTTCATTAGCTAATAATAATATGAATAAAAAAAAATAAAATATTAATATACACTTTTCTGACATACATAGCTCAATTTTAGGTCAACAATTTTAAAAATTTATTGAAATTATTATATTTTTTAACAGAATAATTTTAAAATTATATAACGAACATTTTTCCTAACAAACTTATAAATTGTTTTGAAGAATTAATTTATTCATGAAAGTTTTCTTTTCATTATGGCCCACAAAATCTTAATATTCATATTTGAAAGATGATGGAAAACAAATTGTCAAAACTTTTATTGAAGATATTTTTAAATTAAGGATCTTTATTTTGTTATTCGGGGTTCATAAACAGTAACTTTTCTTGCTGCAATTCTGAGTTCGTAGACGAGAGAGGTAAAGTGAATGTAAATGTTTAGTATTCCCTTCTCTTATCTCTCCTACGAATTCAGAATTGCAGCAGGAAATATTGCTGTGTGCGATCCCCGACTTAACTCAGAGGTTTTTACAAAATCTCGTTTCGTATCTTTAAATTTGATAATTTAAAGGTATTTCTGGAAATACGAATGTTGAATTTCAAGTTTGAATAAAAATGAATATTCATTTGAAAAAAAGTGATACTTTTTCAATTTCATATCAAATGTCATTTCTTAATAATTCTTAATCCAAAAATAAATTAATACTTAAAAATAAGAATTAATGGTAAGTATATTTTCAATTTGATACCAAATGCTTTTGTTAAACGAGGCTATATTTAAGAAAATGGTAAAAACATTTGAGTTCAGTTAATTAAAAATTGAAGATAAAACCATTGTATTTAAAAATGGATTTTAGAATTGCTATTAAATGTCTTATTTCAAGGACGAAATATCATTAAATGTTTTTTACCTTTTTACAAAAATTGCCAGAATGATAATAAAAATCTTGCACAAACAGTTGTTTTAGAAATTTTACTCTATATTAAAGAAATACTTTTAATTTTATGATCAAGCAGAATGTTAGCGACCACCTAACAATTTTTGTATGGACCCCTTGTTGAGAACCGCGGTTTTGGATAGAAAAATACTAAAAATAGACGTTGGATGTAACAAAACGTAATAGTTTTACTATGATACCTATTTAATGATATTTTCATAGTAAAATAATAAAGTACTCGCACATCTACAAAAACAAAAATTGCTTGTATTTTGTTAGTGTAAAACTACTGCCCACAATGTCAAAATGCTTTGAACGGAAAAATGAGAGAACGAAAGAGAGCAAGAGAAAAAAAACTAAAAAAAAATTACATGTGAATACAAAAACAATTTGACAGTACCGCGAGGTTTGCCAATGAAAAAATTGTAAAACAGCTGTTCTTACGAGTATACTTTATAATTATACTATGGATATTTTAAAAATTAGCCAAATAAATCGCCACCTTGTTAAAAATCGCCACATCTGACAGCCCTGTTGGCAGGTTGTTGTATGGCAAAAGTTGCCATATCCGTGGTCAGACATTGCCAGAACTGTCAAACGAAAATTGTGTGTTAAATTAATTTAATTAAAAATTTGTATGTTTTCCTTAAATTAAAAACAATGGAACAAAAAAAAATATATATATTGCAACTATTTTAGCTGCATATGTTCTCGAAAGCAGCTAGGACGAAGACAAAAAATTATTTTAATTATTATTATTTTAATTTCTATTGATAGGTTAAAACTATTAACAACACACAAAAATTTTATCATATGCAAGGCGTAGTTGTCATCGAAACATGAACGAATGTTTTTGTCTAGGTTTAAATCTCAGTTGAGACAACTTTTTGTATTGGCTTTTATTGTAGTTTTGTAGCACTTGATTAACTACTTATTTGATTGTTTAAAATAAGTATGTACTTTAATAATGGGGACCCATGAATTCTTGGACATCGCCATATAAAGGTAATGAGTTTTTCACACCAATTATAAGTAGTTACCGACCTTTATTGGCTTACTGGGTAAGTAAAGTTTTTACTGGGAATATAATATTGTTTTACTACGAAATGGCGAATAAACCTACAAATGTCCTAAATACTAAAATAGCCGAACTAAGAGTCCAAAGACATTTTTGATAAATTCGCTCAAAATTAAATTTTGTATATATTGTAGATTACAAAGGAGCCTATGTGTTTTTTATAACAAGGATAAATAACTTATTTTGGTTTGAAAGTCATACAAAATTATATACAGGTAACCCTCGAATACCACGATACTTCATTTACGCAATTTATTTATAACGCGATTCTATTATTGAACATTTTTTAAATACGTTTTTATTTAACGCGAACTTGCTATAACGCGTATAAACAATAGTGACAAACTTTGAATTGCGCAAATTATGATAGCGGTGGTGGCATTGGAAAGAATTTATTGAAAAAAATAGATTATTTAATGATATAATGGCTACTAAATAATATAATGTAATTTATAAGCGAAGTGTTGCATAATAGCTTAAAAAGTTTTTTATAAGATTAAAAAAGGGGAAAACGGCAAAGTATGTAACAAGATTATAAAACTTTAATAAAAGTACAATAAAAACAATCCCAAAAATATGTATATTTAAATAAGTGTATGTATAAAAGGTAATGTGTACTTGATGTTCATAATATGCCACCAATATAAAATTAAATTAATATAAAATTCAATTAAAAGTTTAATTTTTCATCAGAAAAAGCATAAAAACTGTTCATTAATATATAAAATACGTAGTTTTTCATATTGACGATTTTTGACGATTTAAAATAGTTGATTTGACGATTTCTTTCTCCAAATTTGACGATTTTTCACCAAATTTATCTGGCAACTATGTCTACAAACAATATATTTTTTTTAAGGAAAAACGGGATATCTGCAAGTTTTTGTTTCATTTTCAAAGAAATGTCAAAATAAAAATTGATAAATAATGAGAATTTTTTTTGCGATTTGAACTTTTTTTAAACATTTGAATTAGAATCTTGATATATCTCCAGTGTTGTGTTGCCAGAAAATGTAATTGGTAAAGTGCTAAAATGTCCAAAAAATTATGCTAAATTGTTCCACAGCAGAAAATGACAATGCTCTTGTTTCTTAAAAATTATAGTACAAATGACAACTTATAGAAATGTTTTCTTCAGAGTTAATGGTAATATTGGGAAATAAAGTAAAAACGGGGCTTATATTTTAAAACTGAAAACTAATAACGTCTGATTTACTAAGAAATTCTTTCAAAAAATCAAAAAGTATTTAATTAAAAATTTCTGCAAAAAAAGTGCTAAAAGCATTTAGCATATTTTTATAAATCGCCAGTGCATTTTAACCTCTTCAAATGCTAAATCCATAGAGTAGCATATAGAGACGAAAATCACGATTGACATTTAAACAAAATTGTTGTTTTGTAAACAAAAATGTGTTTTTATTTTCTTTTGGCAACAACAAAATGTATTTGATTACATGTATTTTGTTGTTGCATGAGTTAGGTTTTTGACAACCGACTTAGGTTTTTGACAATTAGTTTCGTCTCTTGTTACTCTTTGGCTAAATCTAGCACTAAAATTGCTAAAATGGCAACACTGTATATCTCATAAAAAATTTGTTATCGCAATGCAGTCTGCAGAAAAAAGCCATTAACCTTTTTTAGATGCTTATAGATCATACGCGGGTGCACCCATCAACATTTTATGAAGCTAAGTGAGAGCACTATACCCTAGATTTAAAGACAGGAATAAAAAAATTTTAATAAAGTTTGTGATTATAAGCAAAATATCTTAATTACCAAAAGCAGTTTCTGGAAAAAATTATAATTAAATAAAAAGTGCAATAAACATCGTCTTTAAAGGTTTATTCACATTTGAGTTGTTCATATCCAGTTTAGTACAATTTTAATTGGTTTAAAATTTTTTTGCATATTTTTTTTCGCATGCAATTTTTTTTTCAAAATTTAATTTATAATTTTAATTTTGAATACATTTTCGCTTTTTTAGTAAACACACCTGTTATTTGAAATTTCTAACGTTTAAAAAAGGTCCTGGCAACCACAAAATTTCACTTTTTTTATCTCCTGATTGGTATGATATCATAAATTTAACATATTTTAAATTTTTTTCCAAAAAATATAATTTCCGATAAACAAAACGGGCTATATGAACATTTTATAACATACATTAAAAATAATTAAGACAAAACGGGCTATCTACCATAACTTCGCGAGTAATGGGGTTAAAAGATTTATTTTTCAGTGTGAGGTTTAGTAGACGTAATATTAATAACTCGTAAAAGAATGTATTGCAAAATGTTGAAAAATGAGGGAAATAAACAGTTTTTATGTTCTCCTGAACACTTGGTGCTTTGCATGAGGCCCGTTTTGAATATAAGCCCTCGATATGATAAAGTGAAAAATATATACATATGATAAAATGGAATTATATATATATGATAACATGGGATTATTAAATGATAAGAACATGATGGAATAAAAAGCAATATTTAAGAAAATGTTATAAAACTTAACAATAAATTATAAAATGGAATCATAATAATGATTACGTACAAATATACTTATTGTTACCTGTAATCATGTATTGCAATCGTAGTATGTTTCTCTTAGTTTATGTTCACTAGAACCATATTTTTTTATTTGCGTGCATGCATCCTAATGTTAGCCGTTTCGACTTACATTGTTACCAAGTGATCTAACTAAGACTGAATAAGAACACCGCACAGTGTGCGATTTAAAAAATGAAATGGAAATAATTATAGAACTTTGGAACGGCTGCTCCGATTTCCATGAAATTTCACATGTTGATAGTAGAGGTGTAGGCGAGTTTAAGTTTTGAGCTTGGCCCATATAGACCTACAGGGGGCGAGTGCACTGAGTCCCAAAGTTGGACACCTCGGGTATAAAATTTATTAAAAACGATCCTGATTCCTTATATCTGAACCGATTTCAAAGATTTTTATATGGGAGGATTCTGCTAGTCGATATCTACAAAAAACATCGTCATGTTTTTTGTAGATATATTATCTCTTATTGTTAAAGAGATATTAAGCTTCAAAAATTAAAATTTTTAGCCTGTCTTGGCGAAGTTTTTCGCTACAGTGGGTCCAATTTTAGCCCCATTGCTTTAAAACAAATATAAAAGTTGTGCAAAGAAAGAATTTTGAAAAAATATTTACGGAGTCAAAAGTTACAAGCACTTAAATATAAACTTTCAAAAAAAGTTGATTTTTTCCCGTTTTTTTGCCAAAAAAAAGTGGTAACATTCTTCTTCTGTTATATACAAATTTTCTTAAGTAACATATATAATATTTACATTTTTCTGAAAGATAACTAAACACAAAATACTTTAAAGGAAAAAAAGTTTTTAAAAATCATTTTTTGCGAGAACCAGGGTTTTTCAAATTTTATCTATTTTTCCAACTAATTTCGAATTTTCGGCTTAATTTCTCAAATCTCAAAGCTGGAATCAAAAAAAAAAATTCATACTTGTTATTTAGTCTGAAGTGTTTTAATTTTTTTCGCAATAGAAATTTTTGCTCCCCTTTATCGGTTGGAAAGATATAGCAAAAAAAGTAAATAATCCCATTTTTTTAAATTTTTTAAAGTTTTTTGGGAAATACGGGATTTTTGTAGACAAGTCTAAAAAAGTGAATAGCGCTTTGAATTAAGCATTAAAAAATCTACTTATGTTATTCAAAAATATTCACTAACAAGAATTTTATTGCGTTATTAAAAATGAAAAATATGCAAAAAATCCCAAATCCATCCGTTCTCATTGTTTTTTGCAAAAAGTATTTAATACATTTTTATATCGAAACATTTTTTATACATATTTGAAAAGAAGACAAAATTTCCTAAACATTGATGTACAACAACAGCAGTTTTTTTGCAATTTATCCGTTCTTAAACAACACATTTTTTATATCAGTTTTTAGAAAACAAATTAAAGAAAGGTTACTTTCAAAGATGATATTAATTATAATAATTCAAGTTGTATTTTAACAAAAAATTATTCAGAAGATAGACAACAATTGAAAATTTATGTTAAATGTGTAAAATTTTGCGTAAAGAATTCCATTTCATAGTTTGGTGGCTGCCGACCTTAGAAACAAAAAAATTGTATAGTATTCTATAGTCATGTTAATTGGGAGATAATAATGTAATTATTACTTCGGACCTAAATGTTTCTTGCAAATACATTTAGGCCCTAATTATAAATATTTCGTCGGAACTATGTAATGATTTATCTGTTAAGGGGTCATTTCAATGATGTTTGTAAAAAATGTGTTAAAAGTGAATTAAACTTAAGATTTATACATAAAAATGTTCTACAGAATTTTTCACCGTAAAATTTTACTATAGGTCGCTGAAATGTAAAATTGTACCTGTTTTACCATTTTTCCAAAAAAAGATAAACTATAAAATCTATTAAGTATTTCATTAAAAATATTTTTATTTTTTTAAATTATGTTATATTTCAAAGCATAGTTTAGGGCATTTACAAACAAAATGTGTCAATAAATTTCATGCCGACTATTGGATCATCACATGCCGAACACTGGAAAAATATGCCGACTATAGATACAATCGATGTATTTTATAAAATGCAATAAAATGGCCAATTAAACATTTATTTCTTTGCAAAAATCTAACAAAATCTGAAAGAGTACCCTTTAATAAAGTGGTACAAGTGCTCGTTATACAAATATCATGATCACATTCGGAAATATTAATCTTGAAAGTCAGAAAAAAATTAAACTGCCGACCACCGGTACACACCCTACTTTTTGGAAAAAACAATGAGAAAGGATGGATTTGGGATTTTTTGCATATTTTTCATTTTTAATAACGCAATAAAATTCTTGTTAGTGATTATTTTTTAATGAAATTTCACACATAAGTAGATTTTTTAATGCTTATTTCAAGCACTTTTTTAGACTTGTCTACAAAATTCCCGTAATTCCCAAAAAACTTTAAAAAATTTACAAAAATGGGATTTTTTACTTTTTTTGCTATATCTTTCCAACCGACAACGGGGAGCAAAAATTTCTATTGCGAAAAAAATGAAAACACTTCAGACTAAATAGAAAGTATGATTTTTTTTTTTTTTTTGATTCCAGCTTTGCGATTTGAGAAATTAAGCCGAAAATTCGGAATTAGTTGGAAAAATAGGTAAAATTTGGGAAACCCTGGTTCTCGCAAAGATGATTTTTCTCAAAGCTTAGGTCCTCCTCTGCAACTCTCTCATACATTTCAATTTAATCCAACCAGTAGTTTAGGAGATACAGATTTATTACCAAAAAATTTGCGTTTGACCCCACTGTGCGTGACTTTATTTACTCGTAATTTTACCAGCTTTGAGATAAAAAAAAGTTTAGTTTTTTTCCGACACTTTTTTCGAAATATCTCCTAAACTATTGAGCGGATAAAAATTTTGATAGTAGAGCGATTTAAAGCTAATTTTATTCCGCATATCGTGGTATATCATTTATATAAATTGTGCATACTGTTCTCAAGTAATTGTGAAATATACTCGAGTAATCGGCATATTTAGGGCACAATATTAGACACGCCCATAAAAAAAATCCCGACCTGATGGAAAAAAAAACTGAAAGCTGATTCGAGTTTAGCATGCGGAATTCCATCTAGTCTACATATTTTTTTTTTTTTTTTTGGAGGAGCTCGAAAAAAAATTTTTTTGTCGACCACTGTAATTAGTTTTTTTGCCACAACTTTAAAAAGAAGTTAAATTGAAAAGGTGCTTTCCTGTTTTTACTTCAATTTCAAAGAGTTCTTAATGTTAAAAAAAAAAAAATTATACAAATTTGTTTGTTTGATTAATATACATATAAAAGAAGAATTATTTCTTCTTTTTTGCTACAACTAAACAACATTAATTAAAAAAATTTCTGAATTAATTTTTCTTATACAAAAGTTTGAGAATTCTTAATCTTGAAATATTGCGTGCAGTTAAATCGATATTATTTTAAAATTTAATACCATATAAGTAATAGAGTCATACCATTTAAAACTGACACAAAAAATTACAATTTTGGACCATACATCTCTGAATTTTATGATATTCGATAAAAATCATTAAATCTAAGACTGATACAAAATTTCAGAAAGTTGTATAAAGTGGTTCGCGAAATATAAAAGGTATTCACCTCAAAAATTGCAACTTTGCTACCCCCTTGCAAAGTAAGTTGTGTAAAATTTATTCTATGTGGTTGTTGTTGCTGTTGTGTTTACAGAAATCGATGCAAGTTTTCTACTTTGCAAGGGTCTTGCAAATTTCTGAGGTGAATACCTTTATAGTGATTTGAAAGTCTAACAATTAATAAGTTATGTACACAAAATTACAAATATCTTTCAAAGTATTTATTTTACAAGATTCATTGAGATGTCATATTGAAGGTATCAAAATTACCTTTAATATGATGTACAACATCACTTTTTTAACATAAAAATGGTCCATATCTCGCTATTTACAGTTCGCGGTTAAATATCTCAAAAAATTTTCTTTTTAAAAATTAAAAAAAAAAATATATTTTAATGGTGAAAATGTTTTCTATGCTCATGATAAATGGCATTCTGGGAATCGCAACAGTTTAAGAATTATTACAGAAAATGTCATAACAAATACGAAATATTTGTTTCAAGTTACACTGTTTCGTTTATAATCAAACAGAAAAATTACCAATTGCTTTCACAAATCATCCAATTTAAATGAAATTTTGCAAGAATATTACATTATTACTAGTAATGCAAATACGTAGTTTTATTATGATGGTTCGCGAAAATAAAGAAATTAAATAAAACTATAAATCGCGAGATATGGACCATTTTAATGTTAAAAAATTTTGATACCTTCAATATTACATCTCAATGAATCTTGTACCATACTTTGAAAGACATTTGTAATTTTGTGTGTACAAATACAATACAAAAGTTGTATATATTTATATTTAGCTATTTTACACTTGCACTTACACTTGATAAAATTATCAAAAATTTTGACCCAATTTTAGTAATGGAAATATAATTATTGTATCAAATTCGGAATAGGTGATAAAACCAGCTGGTTGGTTTTAAATGTAGGCTCAATAATAAAAAATACATATACATTTTGGACCTGAAATCAGTCAAATTAATAAGTTACTGAAGAGCGCAGAAATGAAAATATTTTAAAATGATAAGGGTTGGCGGAGCTAGATATAGGTACTAGAGTATTAATTTTACTCGACTTGTTCATTGTTCGAATAATCAAATAACTCGAAAATGCAGTTTTTAAATTACTCGAATAATCGAGTAAAACTTTTAAGTTACTCGAATTATTCGAATTTTACTCGTTTTTTCAATGCTTATTAAAAAATATAATTTTAAAGTGTGATTTGAAACGCTATAAAATGACTAGATTTACACTGCGAAAAATACTAATGATACCCAATTAAAGAGAGGAGATTATCTATACTTTTGATAAAAAATGATAATTAATGTTGAGTTTTTATCCGCTTTGGAATAATTAGCGATTTTGTCCCATAACCTCACTTTTCTATTTCGACACATACTAATCTATGTGCTATACAGAGGTTTTCAGATATATTCAAAAAGTTTATACAATATTTATAAGTATCGGAGATCTTCCAAACCCAGATTTATTTTGAGCATAAAATGTCTTTAAATAGTTTAGTTATAGCGAAAAAATATCTCAACATCTTTACACTAATTGAAATTTGGGAACGTATTACCCATATACTGCAATGACTGATCGCCAAACATAACCAATTTAATTAAGTACTAGACAGTCATTTAATATTATACAAATGTATACAGTTTTTTAAGATAATTTACAAAAATATATAAAATTCTATATAAATTCTATAAACTTGTATACACAATTTTTCAAATATGAGAGAAATGTATTGTAAATTTAAAATATGTAATTCTTTCTCCCAAATGTACGCGTAGGAATTATAATTGGCTCCATTTTGAATTAAACCATAATTTTTATAAAAAAAAAAAATAATAATAATCAATATTTTATTTCTCCTTTCTTCCTATTTTTGTTATAATTTTTTAATACGACTCTTTATACAATTTTAGTATTACTTGGACTTGTGCCAGTTAAGCTCTGAAAAAAATTTTATTGAGTTATAACATTTGAGAATCACAAAAAGCTCTTTGGATCACCTTTTACTTTTAGGTCCAAATTCCTTCCATATTACAAATTTTATCCAAGTCATTTCCATTATATCCTCTACACCAGACTGAGAATTTATTGGTATATCAACTATGTACTTTCATTCGTAGACCCAATATGTTTTTCCAAATTTATTTCTTATAAAACATTTAATATAAAAAGGAGAATCCATTTTCTTTATTACTATTTGAATTTTACATTATGATTTTTTAAAGTGACATTTATATTTTTGTGATCAAAAAACGACCTTCGGTTATTTTTACAAAATATGTACAATTTTTGTTTAATAAACTTCCGAATTGTGGTGCCACTTTTAAATTCTAAACATTCTATAAAAATTTTGAAACATTGTTTTTAAGTCTAATTTTTTAAAAAACTGTACGAAGGTACCAATAAAGATATTTACCGAAATCGATCACTTAGTTACCGATCACTTAGTTAGATTTGTTTTGCCGACCAGTGGTCCTTAAAGACTAATAGTTGGAATTAATGTATTTTGATGTGCTAAACACGAATCTACTTTCAGTTTTTTTTTTTCAATAGTTCTAGGTTTTTTTATGGCCGTGTCCAATATTTTTCAAATAATAAGGACATTACTATAGTGTATTTCACCATATGTAACTGAATTTAATTTTTTATGTGCTTAATATTTTCCGAGTTATTTGAAATTCGTATAAGAAAAAAATTTTGGCAAAATTTATGATTTTTCTTATACTAAAATTTCTTTCGAAAAATGAAATCATCAAAAATGTTTCAGTTTATCATTTTTATCTAATGCTACGAGTAAAATAAGATATATATTAGGGTGATCGATTATTCGATCACCCTAACTGCCAGTAATGGCAATATAAACCTATAAAAAACAAAGAAATTTTTAAAATTAATGATTTAAAACAAACTAGAAGACAACGCCGGAACAAATATAAATATAGACAGAAAAATTACTAAAAACTACAGCGGAATAAATACGACTTTATACCCACCATAAAAAAGATGAGGGGGTATATTGATTTAGTCATTCAGTGTGTAACATATCGAAAAAAATCATTTAAGACCCCATAAAGTATATATTTTCTACGTCCTGGTTAGATTCTAAGTCGATCTAGCCATGTCCGTCCATCTGTCTGTCTGCTGAAAGCAGGATAGGGCTCGAACGAGACAACCTAGGTAGACGAAATTTGGCGTAAATATTTATCTTATATAAGGTTTGTTTGGTATTAAAAATGGGCAAAATCGGTTAAAAAAAAAGTTATGGGCTAAAAACTAGAAGCACTGGGTGTCCATTATAGCTTCATTTCATACTTTTCTGCTGATATCTCTTAAAGAAAAGCATCTATGACGACGAAATTTTGCATAAATAGTTTGAGGGTCAATATAAACTTGGAGACCAAGAAATTGGGCGTGGTCCACCCTCTTAACCGCCCACCTCCCATATAAGGTAAACTTCAACAAAATTGTGTTCAAATAGTTCAAAGACCAATGTAAATTTGGAAACAGAAAGTGGGCGGACCGCCCACCTCCCATATAACGTAAAATTAGGAAAAGTTGATGGTGGGTTTATAGATTCGGCCGAGCCGAATATAATATTCGCGCTTGTTAAAATTGTGTTTGATTGTTCAAAAGCAATCGAAAAAATTATGCTTAGAAACCCGGATAATAGAGGTAATCACGGTTAATCGATGCAAAAAAAAAAAAAATAAATTGATGCAAAAAAAGAAAACAGTTACAAATTTTCTTTGCCGGATAATCGACGTTGCCGCTTAATCGAGGCCCCACTGTAATATACACGTGCTTTGTTTGTTTATATATTTTGTTTTGCTTTTTGTTTTTTATAGTATAATTAAAAAGTACACTCGTAAGAACAGCTGTTTTACAATTTTTTCATTGACATACCTCGCGGAACTGTCAAATTGTTTATGTATTCATATGCAAATTTTTTCGAGTTTTTTTTTACTCTTTCTTTCCTTTAAGGCTCAACTACATAGAATACTTTCGCTTCAACTGCGACTGACAGCTACGCAACACATAAATGATATTAACCCAGTCGTTGCATTAGTTTGTTATTAAAATTTTATATAATAAATTATAAAGATGTAAAAATTCTATTGTTCTCAGTTGAAATAAGGAATTGCAAATTAAAATTTCCGACTTAACGAAAAAATATTAAAATAAGAATAAAACAACCGACAAAATATATTTACGTACTTCGGCACATTTTTCATCTTTGAAGTACTTCACACAGAAATTTGGCGTACTGATTTGGTTCCGCTCAATATAAATGCATGTATTTAACTTAGCTGTCAGTTTGGGCAGGGGTCTTTTATTACACTTGGGGCCAATGTGGACAGATATTCTTATTAAGTGTAAAATAAAACATACGAATACAGAATATTACGTTGATACTAACATTTTTATGAATTTATTCACTTTTGGGTGATTCCCGAAAAAGGGTCTTATAAGGGAGCTATGGTAAATTATGGACCGATCATCATAAAATTGATTTGGTTCCGCTCAATATAAATGCATGTATTTAACTTAGCTGTCAGTCGCAGTTGAAGCAAAAGTATTCTATGTAGTTGAGCCTTTATTCTCTCATTTTCTGTTCATAGCATTTCGACATTATGTGCAGTAGTTTTAAACTAACAAAATACAAGCAATTGTTTTAGCACTATCATTTACATTTATATAAAACTTATTTGTGTTGAATATGATACTAACATTTTAATGGGATTTATGCCCTTTAAAGTGATTTTCGGAAGAGGGTTTTATAAGGGAGCTATGGTCAATTATGGACCGATTTCCTTGAAATTAAACTTATATGAAACTTATATGTGCCAAATTTCATTAAAATATTTCTTTATTTAATGCATTTGTGATCGTTAAACCCTTTTCCGGGAGGACATTTGTATGGGGGCTAGGTGAAATAATTGACCGATCATAACCAGTTTCAATAGGGTTCGTCTTTGGTTTAATATAAGATCATATGCTAAATTTCATTGACTTATTTTAAAATGTTGACCTGTAGTTTGATTACAAGGTTTACATGGACAGACTGTCAGACGGACGGACATCGTTAAATCGACTCAGGAAGCGATTCTGAGTCGAATGGTATACTTTAAGGTGGTGGTCTGATGGTTTTTTCTATGCGTTACAAACATCAGTACAAACGCATAATACCCTCCCCACCTATGGTGGTGTAGGGTATAAATTTCGGTAATAAAAGAAAACATTGAATTAGTATAAAAAATATAATTAATCTCAATTTTCCATTTGTGAAATGATGATGAATGCAAAAAAGAAAAATATATTAATAATTAATATTTAAAAATCATAAATGCAGCCATTTTTAAAGGAAATACGCTTTTATTCCAAATATACGTGTTGTAATAAAATACGTGTATTTTGTTAACAAATAATTTTGGCATATATAGACCTCCCTAACTCAGCTCCGACTTATTGATATTTTCGCCATTGATAGTACTTTTATCGGTGAAAATAATGATGTAACAATTTTTCAGCGCAATTAAATCTTTTGGGAGTTATAGGGTTTTGAAAATCGAATTTCGGATAAATAGTATAGGAAATGTTGACGATTTTAAGTGAGTTAAGGCTCCGTTACTCTACCGTAAATGTAAAAACGTAAATTTAAACGGAACGTAAGTGGATGGTTACTCAAAAAACGTACTTTGTTGTTGTTTTGTATACATCAATATCAGTGATGTCAATTACACATATTTCCAGTAGATCAAATTCAAATTAAAAATCGCTAGATTTATTGGTTTGTATTATAGTGATTTGTATACAAAACGAAATTTGTGCTTTTATGACAAAAATTTTAAACTTTAAAGTAATGATTCGACTCTACGTCTTATTAAAATTATTTTACATTTTTTAGTGAAGAAAACAGCAAAACAAATTGTCCAATTGATAAACCTTTTACAGCGATTTTTTACGCAGTTTTAGTATATTGAAATAAAAATCTGTCAACACTGTTCTTACAGCTGTCACGTAAAAAAGTAGAGCGACCTAATTTGATTAGGTTGCTACGTAACATTTACGTTTTTGAGTACACATACACACATAACTCTCATAAGCAAAACGTGTCAGCTGATTCGCTACATTTACATTTACGGTAGAGTAACGGAGCCTTTAGAAAGGTAAATGACTACCATAATTTTTTTTGGAATTTAGGCCTCTAAATAAACGGCTCACTTTCATGAATGTTATACAAATATGTACCATTTTTTTCCAATGCTGTTCTGGCAACACTGATCTTATGCACTTTTGTATTTTGCCGTTATTTAGCAACGAAACTACAAGCAAAAACAAAAACACAATAAACAAAGCGCAAGCAGAGCGAACCGAACGATTAACTAACGAAAATACAAACAAAAGAGAAACAAAAAAGTCCGAATAAGGCAAAGCAGCGGCAGAAGGCAAACTCAACGTCGCTGCCCTGTTTAGTTCTTGTTCGTCGTCCGTTGAAGTCGCTTCGTTGGAGTAGAAGAAAGAAACAACAAGAAAATAAAACCAAATAATTTAAAAGAAAAATAATATAGTTTTTTTTTTGCCAAACGTACCGCCTATTCGTGTATGTGTGTGTAATTTATATTTATAAAAGTGATTTTTTATTGCATTTTATAGTATTTTTTTCTTATACGAAAAGAAAATTTAAACGAAAAAAATAAAGTGGTGTCTTTTTTTAATCTTTTATTTCTTCTCAATTTTATGTGTGTATGAATTGTATGAAATAAATGTCGTTCGTACATGTCTGCTATAGTTACAGCTGCAACTACAACAACAACTAGTACACAATTTAAAAAAAGGAATACACATTGGAAGTTTTTTTGTTCCTTACAACAAAATTGAATAAAAATTGGTAAATTAGTTTTTATTTTAGTTTTAGTTACAACGAAATAAATAAATTTGAATAATAAAATAGTGAAATCGTTGTATTATTAAATGCAATACCATTTAGGTGTTTTATTTTTTTTGCGAAATGTACACAAGTATTTTTTTATGAAAAAGTGATGAATGCAAGAAAAACAAAAGAGTGAGAAAGAAAGAGAAAAAAGAGTTCATTCAAAAGAAATTGTATTTTGCATTTACACATTCATTTATTAAAATGCAATTTAACAAAAAAGGGAATGTAAACCATAAAAAAATGAAAAAAAAAAAAATATATATATAAAACAACTACAAACAAGTAACAGTGTAATAACAATTATTTATTTTAACAATGAATAAAAAAAATGTACGAAAAAAATAAGTGCAATTTCACATAAAATGCAAGAAGAAGAGTACAAAATAAAATAACAATAACTTGAAAATTAACAGTTACAACAACTAAAGCAAAAACAATAGTAAAATAAAATGTATGGAAAAAATGTTAAACAAGAAGATGGGATGATGAAAATTCTGTGTAGAACAGAAAAATAGAAAAATGAAGTTTTTTGTTGTAGTAAAATTCAATAATATTCTTCTTTATATCAAAAAATAAAAAACGCTGATGCTAATAATGAGAAATGGAGATGATAATAATAATAAACTTACATTGCATACATACATATATGCATACATACATATGTATCTAATATATTCATTTTTGGATTTGACTGAATGACTTCTCGGTTGAATGTATTATGGCTTGGAAGGAAGGCTAAATGTAGGGTTATCGCTGAATTATTTTACTGTAAATCATTCTTAAAATCGCCAAATAGATTACACTGTTGTAAACTATTTTTTAACAGGGATGATAAGTTACTTTTACAAAGCTTGTATGTGTTTTCTGTAAGAGATTATTCATATTATATTTGAGTGTATGTTGAGGAAATTGGAAAACGTTGACATCATTCATCATTTTCTTATAAAAGGAATGAATAATTGAGGAGTAATTTTATTTAATTTACAAATTTTCCAATAGTAGTATTTTTATGATATTAAACTGATAAAAAAAATTGATATAAATAAAATATAAAATGTATTACTCATTGAGGTGTAGCTGGACTTGATAGTTGGGATAGTATTTATTGGTTGGGATATATTACCAATACTATTGTTTTGATCAGTTATGACAAATTTTTTTTTAAATATTTTAATAATTATTGCAAACATATAGACCTGCGCTATCGTGTATAACAAAAAAAAAAAAAAAAAAGGTCGACAAAAAACGGATTTATACTGCTGTACAAAAGATCCTATGGATCGTAGTGCTCAGCGCAACCAGTAATTTTTTTTTATCGATAAGTGCAACTTTCTATTTCTATTATCATAAAATTTTTAAGATTGCATTGGATCCAGCAAATTCTTTGCTAAATGTATTTTTTTTTTAGTTAAAAAATAGTTACTCCGAAACTTAAGCTATGAAATAAACCATATCTTTCTTTTATTTAATTTAAATAATTTATTAATATGTTTTTTATTAACCCTACGGTACATACCCAAAAAAATTATCGTTAGTCAATACCCGTGGTACCCGGGTACCATAGTTTAATTTTCGTTGATTTTATTAAAAAATATATATCATTTTATACAAACTATTTATTACTACCATTTAACTGGTCACAGATCTTAAAGCAAATCGGTAAATACATTTAGAATGAAATTAAAAAAAGATTCGGCTGTGTAAAAAGTATACATTGTAATTTTAAAATTTACAAGACTTGATCTAAAATAAAACACACGTTCCATGTAAACTCTTTGAGAAAATAGTTTAAGCCAAAACTTAGTAAAATTTTAACTTTATATGAATCAAAGGAAAATAAAAATAAAATTTTCAATATTAAATAGTGCAAAAAAAGTTAAAAGTTAAAGTAGTGCAAAATACAGAAATTATATGCGGGTACCATGGGTATTGACGTAGGTATCAATTTTAAAGCCATTTTACATATAGACCAAGTTAATAAAATTAGATTTTTTCAGTTTTTATTCGGTATAAACACCTTTATTAATAAAGAAATGCGAGCACTTCAAAGTTCAAAATGGTACCCGAGTATGTATCGTAGGGTTAAAAAAATATAATGAAACGCTTCAATGTTCAGTTCATAGATTAACAACTAGATATTTATGTGAGAGAAAAAAACCTAATTCAATTGTCAAAAACCTAATTCATACAACAACAAAATACATGTAGTCACATATATTTTGTTTTTGTATTTTCAAAAAAATGAGTAAATTTTTTGAAAATTTAGTATAGGGTGGCTCTCACATAAACTTCTAGTTCTATTCTATGGTTCAGTTGTCGCCTATCGGCATACAAGTATATTTAAAAAACGTGTGCTTAGGTTCTGACAGCAAAAGTATGCATACACTATGAAGGATCTTCGTTTTTCGAAATATTGCTCCAAATACCTTTCGAATTTATTTGATCTTCGTATTCCTAAACAAAAAATTAATCGAAGTTCTTTTATAGTTAACAATTAAACAAAATTTAAGGATAATATGGTGAAATTACGTCAATAATATATATATTTTTTTTTTTATACGTCGACTTCTACTTCATAGTGTTTTCCTTTTTAAGGCTTTAGTGTAAAACCACTGCACATAATGTCAAAATGATATGAACAAAAATTGAGAAAATTAAAAAAAAGTCTAAAGTCTATGACAAGCAGAACGCTAGATTGTTTTCAAAATTTAAAAAAAGTCAGAAAAAGTTGCGCAACAAAGATGGTACTACAGTTGGCAACTCTTTTTGTGTATTTCACATTTTTCCGTCAAGTCGAATAAAATAAAACATTTGATTATGATGTGGTTGTAAAATGCAGATGTTTTGGAGGAAGATGATGTGTTGTTGTGTGAAAATTAACTGTGAAAAAGTGGAAAATGCAATAGCAACAAAAACCTCAATGGAACAAAAAAAAAAAAAACTTCAGTTCATCATTATCATGCACATACTAATAAATAAATGAACAACTAACTACAAAAAGATGAAGGAAAAATAAATTATTACAAAGAAAGAAACAAAGAAAACTTCTCGATTGTGTAAATTAAGTTCACAAAACAAAGTTCGCAACGAGACCACAAAAACAGCAAGCATTTTTCTGCTACTCAATCATACAAACAAACAAAAAGTGCATAAGAAAAATTCTAATAGAACAAAATTTAAAAAGAAAATAATGAAAATAGTACAAGTTGTAAATGAAATAATTGCATGTTTAAAACACTAACAAAGACACTACAATAAAATTAGAATTTTCCCGTTTATTCTTAGATTTAACAACGACAATGGAACATGCAATACGAACAGCCCAACCCTTTTCTTCTCTACTGCATTCGTTCATTTACTTATATGTATTTTTAATTTAATTGCCCTCTTTCCAAACTAAACGTACAAAATTCTCACCCCATTTTTTTCATCTTAAAAACTAAAATAAATTTAAAATAATAAAAAAAACCAAATGACCTGTCAAATTGACAGTATTCTCTTGTCTTCCTTTTATTTCTATGTGTGTTTCTTTAATACTCTTTATCTTTATTTCGTTCGACTTGTTTTAAGTATATTTTCCTCTTTCTTCCTTTTTTTCTTCCTGCTGTTTTTTTTTCACATCTTGCACTTGAATGTGCAACAACAACAGTAACTAAAACTATTATATCTAAATTCGAAATAGAAATGAGTGCATTTGGGTGTCTGTTTTTCTGTTCGTTTAATTTGGGTCCAAGAGCACTTAAGTTATTTCCTTCCATTACATTTACTCTTAATTTTTCCACTTAATTTGAATGATTCATCATGTCAAATCTTTAAAATAATTTTATATACACAAATTAAATAAATAAATATATAAATAATTACATACATATTAAGTTAATATTTAATAATGTTAAATATTTAAAACCTTTCTGAACTTATTTTTAAGCAAAATGTACATATTACCAGTTTTTATCTTTCTTTTACCTTTTCTTTTGACCACAACAGCTGGCGTTTTCAATTATTTTTTTTTTTTACATATTTTTTTTAAATTCTTCTTTATTGGTTAAATAACACCCTCTTGGATAAAGACTTTAATAATTCTTCACATATGCCAACTGTTTTCTTTCCCTCTGTAGACCCTTGTTATCAGGCCATTTATGCTTATACATTGGCATGTTAATTTTTTATTATACCGCTTAAGTTTTCTCTATTCTGTTAATTAAATTTAACAAAAGGTATGGGTTAGTACCTAATTATTTTGTGGACATTGAAATTTATACATGTACGAGAGAATAAGCCTGCCAATGCGAAAATCTTAAAAAATACATGAACAACATTTGGACGCTTTTCATTTCCCTGATCGAAGTTAAAGATTATAAGCTGTTAGAATCTGATGAGATAATAGTGATTATCCCATCACTATAGAAAACTTAAAAAAAAAATGCCTTCACTGACCGAAATCTAAAATCAGTTTTCGATATAATTTGGAAGCACACAAAGAATATAGCAAATCAAAATTTCTTAAAAGCAAAACAATCCTCAAAAAAAAAAAAAAAAAAAAAATCTCCCCTACCTGATAGAAAAATCTGGCTTCGATTTGTAGGAGGAATAGTTTTGTAAGTAAGCCGATTTTTAGCTTTTTTATATTGTTTGGGAGCTTCAGAAAGCTCTGGAAAGGGAAAAATGCTAAGAAAATGTCAAATAAAAAACAAAAATGCTTAGCAAATTACAAAGGTTCGCAAGAATTAATTCTTTAATTCACTTTTTAAAATGGAATTAAATTATAAAGAATTATTAATTCTTTCAAATAAATTCATTGTAATTAATTCTGAAGCTTAATTCCTAAAGCTTTTGTTAAAATGGAATTAATTCATTTGTGAATTAATTCTTTGGGAATGCTTAATTCTTTTGATTTCATTCAAATTTGTTTAAATTCAAACTATTACAAATTGAATTATAAATTTTTCACCATTCAATTTGTACTAGATTGAATGAAAGTTTTATTTTTTAATTCTTTATATTTTGAACAAGTTTATATAATTGCAAAAAAGATGTATGGTAAGCCATATTTACGTACACATGTTTCGTGGCGTGCACTTCTTTTAATTTCAGATATCGAGTACTTTTATTAGCTCTGTATTGAACGTATATTAAATTTAATCTGTTATATGTTCTTAGGTTATTATGAATAATAGGATTTATAACTAGATTTCACGGAGAACGTATTACGAGTATCATTTTTCTTTTAACCTGTAAAGTTCAGCATCTTTGTACAGAATCATCTTCCATTCTTTGTAGAGTTTAGCTGGATAGTAACATGTTAATTTTATATTGATTTTAGCAAAATACTAATGATTTTCAACTATTTTAATACTTATTTTGAAAGATATATAAAAATAGAATAAAAGAAAAATATTGTCATTCAATTTGTAGTAGAAGGGAATGAAGGAAAAAAATATATCATTCAATTGAATTTTATTTTTTTAAGGAATTAATTCTACATTTTTTTCATTCATTTTGTAAAAGAATGGAATGAAAGAAAAATTGAATCATTCAAATTGAATTGTAATTCTTCAAGGAATTAATTCTCTAGGGAATTAATTCAATACAAAGTTAAGCCTAAAGAATTAAGTCTAGGAATTATTTTTTGAGGAATGATTTTAAAGAATGCTAAACTAAATTTTTATAAGCTGAATTAAGATTATACGTGAATTAATTCAAAATTGAATTCATTCTTTCGAAGCTCTGGCAAATTATCAGGCCTGTTCTGGAATTACGGTGATTTCAAAGCATGAACGATTTTGAAATCACACAAGTGGTTTTCAGCTGTTCTGGAAATCACGTGATTTTAAATTTTTCGAAGTGATTTTAATTTTAAGAAATCATGAGTAAACAGCAAATTTTTTATTTAGTTTACAATTAAATAAAATATAATATTTAGCCTTTTGATATATAAAATATTTAGCCTTTTGAAATATAAAATATTTAGCCTTTTATTAAAATGACAGGAGCAACGTTATTGCCAATAATTGCTTTAAAAATGAAGAAAATAAATAATGAGCGAATTTATAAACGTTATTTGCGGAATCTATCAAATCCTATGGAAACAGAAGAAAAGTTGTGGGTAAACAGCTGACAGGCAAAGAAAAACAGAAATCACGAAATCTTTTCCAAAGTAAAGAAAAATGTAAACGCAGAACTAAAGGTGTTTTCAATAAATTGCTATTTTTTAATTGTTATTCAATAAAATAAAAATTTTCAAATAAAAATTGATAAAGAACATAATAAACTTATTTATATAAAACATTACCTGTAACATACCTGTATATATGTATATATACAGTTATGGACAAAAAAATAGGGTCAAGTGCATTTGTTTGAAATTTTTGGAGTTTTCGTCAAAATTTTATCCAGAACAAAAAAACTGTTAATGCCAAATCATTGCGAATATATTGGGTTATAAACCTATACAACAATAATATCCTTTAACATTATCCCGAAAACGGTACATCGTCTCCAGCTCAAATAGTCCTTTTTCAGTGTGGACAAAATAATAAATAATCTTATTTTCAATTAAAAGGCAGCAGTTATGGACAATTTTAATCTAAAAAAGTTCTTTGGGAATAGAAAATAACCAAAATTTTTTATCTAGTCGTGGACTTTAAATGCCAATAAGTCGATTCGAAATTTGCTAGGAATTTAAATTTCTTCTGAGAATATGAGAAGACAATTGTCGAAATGACAATTTATTCCAAATACTATTCTGGAAAGCCCCAGTCTTATAATACAGACCGGGAAAGGCCTAAAATAGTATCCTCATGTACCCTAAAGTATAAAAATTGCGTGTTATCTTCTAAAAAAGGGAGTATTTATTTTATAGAAGAATATAAATGTCAAATTTTGTAGCATAACTTTCGTATGGGCTCAAAAATAATGATTTGGAAACATTTAATATCCCCTGTACAATAGGGCATAATGGTGTTACTAATATATCGGAGAGGGTTACTAACATTTCAAATTGTCAGATCGATAGTTCAGCATCAGGGATTTCTAGAATAGTCTTCTAAACAAATAATGATTCCTCCAATTGTTTTCTTATATTCCCAGAAGAAATTTATGTTCCAAGTTAATTTTGAACCGACTTAATAGAATTAAAACTTCCAGACTTGGTAAAATTTTTGGATGATTTTCCGTTTCCGAGGAACTCTTTTTGCACTAAATTTTTTTTAATTGATCTTAAGTTCTACTATTTAAATGAAAATAAAATTATTTAACTATAATGATCGATTTCGGTACTTATCTTTTGTTGGGACCTTCGATTTTACCCATATTTTAAAGTGACAAATCTATAAATCCTTTCCGATACGAATAGTTCTCGGAATTGAAGATCATCGATGATTCTCATCTTTTTTTCAGTATTTTATTTAAAACATCGTTATCAAGATTTAAAAGAAGTGAAGTTTCATAAAAAATGTTTAAAATATTTTTAAAAATTTTAACAAAATTTATGCTGACCCTATTTTTTTGTCCACATTGAAAAAGAACTATTTTAGCTTGAGACGATGTACCGTTTTTGGGATAATGTTATAGGATATTATTTGTGTATGGGTTTATAACTCAATTTATTCGCAATGATTTGGCATTAACAGTTTTTTGTTTTGCATAAAATTTTTTCGAAAACTCAAAAAATTTCAAATAAATATACTTGACCCTATTTTATTGTCCGTAACTGTATATATATATATAGATTAGCTTTTTATATGGGGGCTAGTACTTCCCTTGGACCTAATCGCCCTCTTCGTAATTTGATATGAAAATGACTTCTTCAACTTTTTAAAACTTTCACTGTAGTAGTCCTTTGGATATGAGAAAATTTATATTTGTGAGATGGAGGTTCACAGGAAATTTGTGAACTGTAATAGTTCCTTAGATATGTCATAATTAATATTTGTTTTGTATGGGGCGTACCACTCCCCCTGGACCTATCCGTCCCATTTTCATCCTAAATTATGAAGGTTCATGAGAAAGTTATTTATGCAACATTTAAAGGCATCTTTTATAAAATTTCGTAAGATATGCAATAATATTTAATATTTCCAGTACCATTTTCCGATCCCTTTTCATTTTAAATTATGAATATTGATGAGAAAGTTATTCCTACAAAATTTTAAGACTTATGCTGTAATAGTATTTAATTTGTACCATAACTAGTATTTTCTTAGTATGGGGGTATTATTCATTCAGGTCCTATCCTTTTCATTTCAATTTGTAACAATCATAAGGAAGGAATATAATTTTTTTATATATATAAATCAGTAGATAAGTTCTTTACTTTAAAAAATAAACAAAAAAATAATTTATAAATAATAATAAAGCTTTGAAAAGATCTCTAAACAGAACTAAAACTTGTATCTAATACCCTACATTGCCATATGTATGTAACAACAGAAAATATTTTAGGAACCAAAAAAATTTATTTTTCCAACTCACCATCACTTCAAGCAATAGATTTATATGGTCGAGATGTGTTGATAAAAAATCGCACTTATTTGTTTTACTTATAATAAAAATTATTATCCTTAAAGTGTCCACGAATTTTAATTAAAAGCAATTTCGCTTATTCTGAATGTTATTATCATTATCTTTTTAAACAAGTTATTCAATGTAAATATTATAAGTTTTAAATACAAAAAAATTACAAGTAGTTGTAATTGCATAAATAATTAAATGTAATCTTTTCCTTTGTATTGTTCAACTATAAAAGAAGCTAGAATGTAATATTCCTTCATATCATAATTTCAATTAAACTCTTGTTTATTTTTTTTTTTTTTTAATACAATTACTACAATTTTTTTATTTTTTTACAATCACAAATTTATTCTGTTTAAGAAATTGTCTTTATTAGCAACAAATTTTGCAAACATATTACAATAACATTGTTGATGTTTCATTATTTAAAACAGTTAATTAAAGTAGTGTTAAATCAAAATTGTTTGATTCAAAATGAAACGAAGATAAAAAGTACCATTTTTTAATTAAAATGTGTATTGATGATACCAATAACTTTTGTCAATCAACTTATTGAAATGTGTTTTGTCAACTGTCTAGATTTCTGAATTCTCTACAATATTGTAATCAAAACACAATCATATACGACGAATACCAATTACTAATTGTTTGTATTTTATTCTATTCATGACATACTTTATTTTATGATTTTTTTTATAGTTGAATATGTAATTGTTAAAAATTCAATAGAAAACAGATCTTAATTTTGTATTCGCAATACTTTCGTATTTGTTGAATTAAATTTAAGACGACATTTGCATTTTCTAAAAAAAAGTACATAAATAAATAAGAATAATTTTAAATTTTTATTTACCTTCTCTTTAATTTTATTTATTTGAATTTGTTTAATAAATAAATATACAATTTTTATTAAGTTAAATGAGAAAGAATAATTGAAATAAAAAACACCTGTCTTTTCTTTAGTTTATTTTTGTATAGAATGCCCCATATTGAACGAATGATTACATGCACTTGTTTTTTTTTTTTCTTTCTTTTTTCTCTGCTCTAATAAGTCACATGTTGTTATTGTTTGTTTTCTTCTACTGTTTGTGTTGCCTGCTTGTTTATTGTTGCTGCTTCTTCTTTACTTCCATTGTTGTTGCACTCGATCAAATTATACGAGATATTGTTGGTGATGGTGATGATGATGATGCTGTTTGTTATTTTCTTGCCTGATAAAATGTTTTAATTTCTATTTCTTAACAAAATCACACACAAATAGAAATAGAAGAGTCTTCTTTCCATAATCATCTTGGCAGAGGTGGAAAACACTAACAAAAATATCTAAAAAAATTATAGCGTCAGTTGGGCATTTAGTCAGTCATTCAGCCATTTAGTTGTTCAAGTTGTGCAAATAAAATAAAATGTGAAAATTGAAATGAAGAACAATAAAGTAATAAAAAAGTTTTTCAGAAAATGAATAAAATTCTTCAAGATGAAGTGGAAACTATTTTTAAATCCCATATACGTACAACACACTCATAATGAAGAAAAGGTAAAGATGGATGATGATATTGATGGAAATGGTGATGATGATATGAATACGAAATAGAATTTTATACAAATAGATTCCTGAAAATGTTTAAGAAAAACAATAATAAAAAAAATACTTTGCATGCGGGAAAATCGATATTTTTGGCATGAATTAGAGGAATGATGAAAATCGTATTACTCATCACGCGTATACACACAAATATACATACACATTCAAACATAAACTCAAGCTGAAAAGAGAATAGAAAAAATCTATAAACGTTTTTTTTTTTTTTTTTTTTGTAAACAATAATTAACAACGGCGACAGAAAAAAATAATAATTATCATGGTTATTTGAAAAAAATAAAGAAGGATTTTTTATTAAACGAGTTTGTCTGCATGTTACGTGTACTTCATTACAATTAATTGTACCACCCTTAAATTAATACGTTAGAGTTCTAAGAAACACGTTATTTATTTTTATTTTCATTCTCATGTTCACCCTGACACTGACCACCATTACTTTTTTTAAATTTTTTGTTGACTGGCAAAAGTTCCCATGAATTCCATTTTTTACCTGTAGTTTCTAGCCGCTATTTTACCATTTTCTTCCCTCTTTTATACGTATTTTCCTTTTAACAACATTTTCCTTAAATACGGGAATAACATGACGTATTAGGGGTGATTTTCGTTTTCATATTTTTGTTTTATTTTATATAATTTATTATACTCTTTGAGTGCTCCTTTTCTTCTCGTTTCATTGGGGTTTGTAAGGTTACCAGATATGGGATTTTAATTTTTAATTTTTTTAACTGCAAATTATAACTGTAAATATTTTAAATAATGATTACACGGAGAGCAAACGGGTTTGACATCTCCGATTTTCATAAAATTCTATACATAAATTGGCTAAATCATAAACTTTTGGTCATAAAATAAGACTTTTCGAAAAACGAAAAAAGGTTAAATGTTCTCAAAGGTGTACTTGTTTAATTGCTAATAACTTTTAAACTATATATTCCAGCTCTCTTGTTTAATATTTAAAACAAGAGTTCATATTCAAAGTTGGAAGTATAAAAATGCAATTATTATACATATTTAAAAAAAATAATATTTTTAAAATTCTTAAAAAAATATATACATTGTTGACACAACTTATCTTCATACTCTTAAAAATTTCATACACTATCTGCGCGCTTAAACTGGATAATGTTTTAAAATAGTTTGATATCGAATTTCCAATTTATGCTAGAGTGCCATTGTAAGATTCATGCGGTAAAGTATGGCATTATAATTACCAGTTCCAAAATAAAAATAGAGAATAATTTTGATACTAACTACACTTAATTCTTTACATGACTCGTGGGAGAACAGAACAGCTGATTTCCGCATGTCGCCGCATTCCGCGAACATGGGTCCTACAATATTAGATGTAAATTACAAAAATGTTTTCACAAAAATTTCCCGGTAAATTTTGGTATGGCGAATACATATTTTTTAAATTACAAGGTAATTTTGATTTAGAAATAAAATCATTCATTGTTGTCCATTATCACATATTGAGTTTACTGAATTTAAGATTTTTATTTAAAAATATATGTATGTAGATTTAAAAAATCAAATTTTAAGAAAATTAAAAAATAAAAAACTTCTGGCAGCCCTGCGGTCTTGGTAATCGTAAAAGTACCGAATTACATTTAATGTTATCATGTGGTTTAATTTCATTTATTATCAGAAACATGTGATTCAATATCTCAACTGTCTGTTTTTTCTCTCATTTCTATTTACACTCTATGTTTTGCCCTCTCAGGCTTAAATAGAACTCTCTCTATTCTTTAGTTTATGTTTTTTGGTTATTGTATCAAAAATTAAAAAGGAATGGTATACAAAAATATGTGTCATTTGGGGTGTATTAATGTTTATTGTACAGCAACAATAACAACAGAAACAACAACAATGCATAAGAGTTGTCGTCATCATTCTAATGTCATTCTCTTCAGTCGTTTTCGTGTAGATTTTCTGCATCTTAAAAAAAATCGTACAAAATATATATACATATACATACATATGTATATTTGTTTGTGAGTTTTAGCGAATTTAACGACAACGTTGTGTATTTGTTAACGATTGTGTTGACCGAGTTCAATGAACATGCTCATTTATCGCCAAATGTGTAGAAATAAATAAAACAAAAATAAATAGTAAATTTAAATAAACAGCCGGCAGGATAGAATTTCTTTAAGCACTTCATCATATTTTTTTAATTTTTAATGTTTTACAAAGTTTTTATTTTTAAATTTTCTCTGTTTCAAATTATACATTTGCTTAAGGGGGTTTTACACTACAATACTTTGTATTAATACCAAAAATATTTTCAAATGTATTATGGTATAAATACCTTCAATACCTTGTATGTTGAAATCTTGAAATTTTTGAAACGTTATTGCATCTCTTAAAGCAAATTTCCGCACACCTTTTTGTTTGTAGTTTGATTTTTATTCAGTTTAGTTGAATTTTTTGTTTTTAATTTTTTTTAAATATTTCAATAAAGAAAATAAAAAATATGACATTCAATAATACTTTCATAATACATTTTTTGATATGTATTATAGAAAATGAAACTCTGGTATTAATACCAAGTATTATAGTGTAAAACCACCTTTAGGACGTATTGTAAAAATTCTATTAAATACAATTGGGGGATTCACAAAGTGTGCTATCATGTCGTATTGTCATAAAATTTTACAAAGGAAAAGTAATAACAATATTTTTTATACATTGAAATATTTTAGGACATATGACAATACGACATGATAGAATACCTTGTGAATCCCCCAAATGTTTATTCGAATAAAAAATATTTGATTAATTAATAATTTGTTTTTTAATTTAGAATTGGATAAAAATATCATTTATTTTAAAAATGACTTAAATGTTATTTTTTGTATTTTAATGATCTAACTGGACTTATCTAAGTATATATACGAGTCATTCCATTTAAAACCAACACGAAAAATTAAAATTTTCGTCCTAATCTTTCCGAATTTAATGATTTGGTACAATCATTATGCTTGTCAAAACTAAGACGGATTCAAAATTTCAGATAATTTTATCAAGTGGTTAGCGAAATATACAAAGAGTCCCAGTACCATACTTACAGATAACATACAGAATGGCTCCATCCATATATATTTTTCACGAATTTAAAAATACCATTTTTGGTGATACGCGACCGCGAAGTTTAATTCGCTAATTATATACCATTAGAATTCAACATAATAACATGTTTCAAGTATCATTTTTAAGGTAATTTCATTACCATAGTTATATTTAGAATAGTTATTCGCCTCAATGAACGTTGTAGCATAAATATATTCATATTTTTAAAAAGACAATTTATCTTATTTTTAATATATATCAAACTAAAACTCGGCATTTGCGTTACCAGCGTCAAAGTTAATATAATTGCCGAATTTCATTACATTCGGATGATTTTTGGAAGCAACTGTCGGTTTTTGTGTTTTATTATAAACAAAACCAAAGAATACTAAGAATTGAAGGCTTGTTAAAAAAACCTAACTCTGTTGTCAAAAAAAACCTAACTTTAAGATTGTGTTAGTCAAATTTTGTTTATCGTATTAGTGAGGAAACCACTTTTCACCACACATAAGCACACATAGTTGCACAAAAAAGTATTCAAAAATTATTAAATATAATTCATCGGATTTTCATAATTTTTCATCATTTAATGCAAATAACATCCACAAATATAAATATAATTAAATTTTCTTGGCTTTTTGTTAATGAATATGAAAATATTTTAAAATTATTTGAAATTTTGTTTTATTTTTAATACCAAAAGTAGCAACTTTTTTCGTTCAATATAAATTTCAACATACAAAATAGGAATGTCAAAAGTATAAAAAAATATTTTTTTTCGGTTTGTGAAAAATAAAAATGTGTCGCGTTATTTTCCTTAAATTTTAAATGAAAGTTTTGTTTATTTTGTGTTGTTTTTCTTTCTCACAAGTGTGTTGAATTCACACAGAACTTGTATGTAAAGTGAGAGAAATGTTGCTGTTGTACGAAAGGGACCCATTTTCCATTCTTAGTATTCTTTGAACAAAACAATACAAATTAAAATAAATATTTCGTATTTATTATGACATTTGTTGTAATAATTCATAAAAGATTGCTAGTCCCAAAAAGCCACTTGCCACGGTTATAAAAAACATTTTTACCATTAACATATATTTTTTTAAAATTTTTAAAAATACCATTTTTTGATTTGAGATATTTACCCGCGAACTAAAAATTGCGAGGTTTGAACCATTTTGATGTTGAGAAAATAGTCATATTATACGTTATATTAAACGTTAATTTGATACCTTTGGCGAGCATAATGTCTATATCAAATATTATAAAACTCGGAAGAGCAATGGTTAATCGAGGACCGATCTCCATAAAATTTGGTGCAAAGATTGATACTTGTACAAAACTTGTTTGCACTGAATTTCATTAAAATATTTTTATTTTTAGGGCAGTTTTGAGTGTTGAAACTCTATTTCGGGAGTACATTTGTATGGGGATAGGTGAAATAATGGACCGATCACAACCAATTTCAATAGGCTTCGTCCCTGTATCATAAAAGTCCAAATTTAATTGAATTATCTTCAAATTTGCGACCTGTACTTTGTGCACAAGGTTTACATGGACAGCCAGACAGACGGACGGACGGAGGGACACCGTGAGTTCGATTTAAAAAATGATTCTAAGTTGATTGGTATACTTTAAGGTGGGTGTTGGATAACGTTTTCTATGCGTTACAAATATCAGCACAAACGCATAATACCCCAACTACCTATGGTAAAAAGTATAATCCTGCTTAGATGCAATAGTTTTTCTGTTTTTTTTTTTTTTTTTTTTTTGTAACAAATTTTATATAAAAGTGTTACTAATTTTTTAGGAATGCGTATCTTGTACATTACCAATGAAATTATACATATATTGCTAATGTAGGGTAAAAATACTACAAAATAAAATATGTTATTTATTCAATTGCTCACATAAAATAAATAAACTACAAAAAATCATACATTCACACATGGAATGACTGTAAAAATATTGAGTAATAAAAACAAAAACAATAATTTACTATAATACATGATATCAGAACGACCGGCAGTAGTCCGCAGCAGAATTCTGCAGCAGCTAAAGCAGCATCAGCATAGAATTGGAAAATGTAAATCATTGGCTCAAGGCCAACAAATGTTTGATAAGCAGCAAGCGAAACAGTCAGTGTTACTTGTTATGGGAAAGAATGAACTTTAACAAATAAAATTTGTATTAATCATCCTGTTTCAGACAAATTACAATCTTTATAATATGGAATTTAATTTAGTTATTTACTAAATTTATAATATGAAATAATTTCATGTTTCATTATTATGTTTGAAGTGTTGAAAATTTATGCAGATTTTTTAATGAAACAAATATTAATGTATATTTATCAAAATCCATATGTTTTTAGTAAGTAAATTTATGAGATATGTGGGTGTGACTAATAAACTAGTTTTAAAAATTGAAATGTATCAAAAAAAAAGTTTTTTTTATTTAAAGTTTTATTTTTGCAATTCCTAAGTATGCTAATTTTTATTTATTGTTTTGTAAGTTTTAGTTTGATTTATAAAATATTGATCTAATAAAATATTTCTTTAAAAATTCTAAATGTCTAAATCATTGACAAATTATGTCATCGTCATTAAGAATTCGTTAGAAATTTTTATATCTACACATATGGCCCTTTTTATATACATACTTTTATAAAAAAAAAAAATATTATAAATAAAATAATTGTCAATTTTGTTTAATTGAGGCATGATTTCATGAATATTTATATAATTTTTTATACTTCTTTCAAATAAACGTAAACAATTTATGTATGTCGTAAGACTTTATCTATTCCTCACCCCTTGAATAGATTTAAAATATAAAAAAATAAATATTACAACAACAAAGATCAAAATAATCATTTAAAATTAAAAATAAAAAAAATGTTCCTTGAACTGTGGACCAATTAGATACATAACATAAAAGAAAAAAATATTGTCACATATATCCAACAACCAAACACTAATAACTAAATCAATAGATTATTTTTTTTTGTTGTTTATTCTCAAATTGAAATCGAAATCAAAGCCGGTTTTCTAAGTTAATTTATCAACTTATTTAAATTAACGGAAACAGGGCAAAAAAACAAAACAGTTAATAATAAAAACGACATAAGAATATAACAAACTTTAAAGGTTGTTCATTCCCCATCTAATCAATTAATGTGTTTTGGGGGGTAAATATTAAGAATGAGATAATACTGAATATAGTTATTTAAAAAATTATCAAGTTTTTTTTTTTTTTTTTTTTTTTTTTTTTTTTTTCAATAATCGTTTTGTAATTCTTTAAGAATTTAAGCTTCTATTTCTAATGCTGGATATTTGAAAAGAAATATGAGATGTTATTTAAAAATAGTTATTATTAAATTATAACATAACCATAACTTATATTTTAATAACTTCAAATATTGTTTTTAAACAGGGCAAGTTTTTCAAATTTAAAAAATAATCTTTTGGATATTTCAAAATAATTTTACTAAAATTTTTTTCTTGAAATCTTTGTATAAAATGAATATAAATAGATATTAGTTTTCTTAATAAACGGGTTGTTTTTAACACAATGGAAACACATAGTATAATAATCGGTGGGTCTACGGTTGAAAAACATTTACAAAACGTAAAGTTTTACAAATTAAATTTTCTTATCTACAGTTGCGTTCATAAAAATAGGCGTGCCCTTATATAAAAAATTAGGTTTAAATTTTTAAATACAAAACACTTTTTTTATTTAATTTTTTTTTTGTTTAATAATAATGGTTAATTTATTATTGCAGTACTAGAATAATTAAATTTGTGTTAAAAAATACAGTTTCTTGTCATAATATTATACAAAGAAGTCATGGTCACTGAATGGAAACCTGGTAGTGGAAGAAAAATAGTATCTTCAGGCTGTAGGATTCAGATAAAATAGATAGGATTTTGAGAGCAAATCTCCTTATCTCTGGAAGAAAAGTGTCACAGAAAGTAAATTGCTTTGAATCTTTATCACAAAAGTTGAAAGGAAATCTAGCCTGAAGTCGTATAAATTACAAAAAATTCCTAATATGCATATGCGGGAAAGAGTCACTTCATTCCCAAAAAAAGGTTTCATTAACACATAAATATACGTGAATGAGTGCCTTTGGAAAAGACTTCTCCCTTTCCTAAGAAAATACAGTGTATCCGCATTTTTCTGGCCTGTTCTCGCTTCTTCTCATTACAACAAAAGAATGGAGTGATAATAAAGAAATTGTTAGTGTTTGTACTGCAAAAGAGGCTAATCCATGATATAAAAAATAGGAGGTAGTTTCATTTCTAATTATTTTTCGACATATTAACATTTGACAACAAAGGGGTTTTGTTTCAATTGAAAATAAAACTTCTTTTAAGTTCCACAATTGCAACATGCATACAGGGACATACAAAAATAGCAGCTTTTTTAAATGAATATTATCCTAATAATCTCCAAAAGGGAGTTTCAAATAATACCCGCAAGAAGAAAACCATGGAACTAACATATGAAATGATTAATTTATAGTCATTTCAATCAATGAGAAGCTTTTTTTACGAATAATTGTGAATGGTGCTGGTTGTGCCGATGATAATTCGTAATCTTTTAAAAATTTCCAAGGAAAATTGAGGATTAATCTATACCAGGGTTTCTCACAAGATCTTACTACGCGACCTCTTTTTGACATTGTAATGGAAGCGCGACCCACTTCAACTTTGACAAATTTAAAAATCAGGTTAAATGTTACGTAAAAATAATATAATTAAAGAAATAATATAATTGTGACATTGTTTTTGCTTTTTGAGATCTTAAAATATTATGAGACTTTTTCGGATAATGCGTCTAATATCATTCTCTGCGTTCACTAAAGATCTAATATTTTTTTAATGGAAAAAAGTGAAAAAAATATTTTCACATAAAAAATATGTTGATAAGAATTATTCTAATAGTTTTAAGGCTTTAGAGCAAACGAGCGGATAGACTTTGCTATATTACAACTATTTAAAATACTTTTAAATCTGTTGATTTAAAATTAAATTTAACACTTGAGTTACATTTTAACTCTTTTTAAAATGAACCTGGTACTTTATCGATATTCACATTGAAAAGATTTTTCCGATTTTAAATTATAAAATTGCTTAAGCAAATTTTCATTAAATAGCCCGGAAACTTTCCGCGAAATAAAAGTTTTATGTAGTCAGCATTGAGAAGTTGCAACATTCGAGCCAATTTTGACAATCTTATTCAACAATATGTTTTTCTAACTTAAAATTCGGAAATGGTATTAAAACAACGTTACTAATAATGGTGTTGGCAAAATATATTTGCAAAAATAAGTAGTCTCCTGCGCAAGATGATTTGAAAAGCAAACACACTTGAATTTCAAGTGTGTGTTTCATAGCCAACATGTGCAAAAACAACAATAAATACTGTTCGTACTGTTCGCTGCCCGAAGCAAAGCAAGTGTGTACTGTGTATGAGCGACTGCAAATCCGTGCGTTCAAATCATTTATCGTAAACAAGTGGTGCAAGTGGTGTGGCAAAAAAAAAGCAAATCATACAAGACGTTGAGAAATGATTTAAAGATTTCAAGTGGGCTTAATGATTTGTTTGTTTTTTGTAATACGTAGTTGCTGTGTGTGGCAAAAAATCTTCATAATGTGTAAAAAGTGGTTGTTTATAAATATTCTTGCATACACACACATATATACAGTATGTCTATATTTTATTGTTGGTTCTTCTTTTCTAAATAAATGTAAAAGGGTGAATTCATAAAGTTATTAAAAAATACTCTTTATTAAGAGTTAAAAAAGTAAAAAAATTAAAGTTGACATTTGAAACTGTCAGTTACATATGTAAGTTAGAAAATTTTTATCTTTAGTATTTATTTATATTTTAAATAAAGTTAGTCTTATAATTAATTGTATGTTTATAAAAAATTTTAAAATTGTACTTATTTATATTATGATAGATTTTATTGCATTTAATTTATATTTACTAAGTAATCATTCTATTTTAAAACTAAAAGGAAATAATATAGAACAATGTCTTTTCATTTTTCAAATTCGTTTCCATATACGTTTACTCCTTGACTAATAAATTTTCCCAAATGTTTAGAATACGATGGAACATCTGCACTGTAATAAAATTATAAATGAAATATTTTAAGACGTTTACCTAAATTGTGTGTCCCGTCATATGTACATGTTCAATATATAATCAAGTAAAGGATGCTGTTTTACCTGATTGTAAGCGAACTCAATTCGTGGTTTTATAAAAAATAAATTTACATTTTTTACAGTGCAGAACATATGTACCTGTTTCTTATTGATCTATTTAGGTGCTTCTACAGATTTTATTGCTAAATTCTTGCTGTTTTAAATAAATAAGAAATAAATAAGAAATATACCTGTTTTTATTGGATTAAAGTTATTTTTAGAAAAGGCTTATACATATTATTACCTAATGTAAAAATGAGTTTATAAATAAAATTATAATATTATTACCTAATATATTTCATATATGCTATAAATGGAGTTATGAAGTTACATATGTATAAGAAAGTAGTATATAAGTAATTAAGTATATATTTGTTTTAAGTAATAATATAAAAAACCTTGTAAAAACTTTAAATATTTAATAAAATCTGTTTACTAATAAAACTTAATGCATGTTTCTTTAAATTGTTATAACTAGTAACATTAATAATTTATTTGATCGTAAATTACAATAAGTTTATAAACAATACTTTTAAACGACTGTTTTACTTACGAAATTACTTTATACAGTCATGAACGCACACACACACATATAATTTTAATAAAAAAGAAAACACAATTTTTTTTCCTTATTGAAGCAAACAAGTGGTCAAAAGGCTTGTATTTTTTTATACAAGCCTTTGAGAGGCTTGTTTGGTCGCTATCATAGCACACTCATGATTTGTTCATAAAGTTGAAGCACACACGCAGTATTTGTATGGTTTTAAGTGCCTGCAGAACAGTATTTATTACTCCGCACACACACTGATAACAACACTTGAAAAATATCAAGTGGCTTGTACAGCCTTATAAGACACAGTTTGCAGGGCTCTAATAAGTAGGATTGCATGTAAATCGATAGTTTCATTAAAATTAAGTGAACTATTTATCTTCTTAATTAAATGTCTTCCTTGCCACATCGTAAAGATATTGTGTCATTGGACAGCATCACCTTCTTTATTTAATCATTTTTGCCTTTATTAAAAAATACTTTCAATCGAGGTTCCTTCATTCGTTGATTCTTAAAGGAACTTATTTTAGAAAAAATCTTTAAATATTTTTAAGTTTTCATTGGAATTTTTATTTAAACTTTAAACATAATATTTGTATTAAAAAATTCAGTGTTCAAGAATATTTTTTAGGATCTCTTCGCGACCCACCGCGAAAGTCCTTACGGACCCCTTATGGGTCGCGGACCCCCATTTGAGAACCGTTGATATATACATTACAATTCCATTGCATATAAGGAAAGGGAAAAGGAATCATGATTTCTTAAAGGTTCTCATATTTGCTGCCACATATATAAATCAGATATAAAAATGTAGCAAAAATAGACAAAATTACACGATTATAAATACACAATATTTATGCCAGGGATATTTCGTTGTGTATGTACTACATCTTATTTAGGAAAACTTATAAAATTGTTTTTTCATGTCCTAAAGAAAATAAACTTCTACAAGCAGATTTGTATGCATGGATTTTTTCGTGCCCAGTCCATAGTTAAAGCTCTATTAAATAAATAAAACATATTTTAACAAAAATGTTTCAAAACAGGTCGTTCATAATAATAGGAGTAGAACTTTTTTTAAAAATTTTAGACGGGAAATTTTTGAAAAGACTTTATAAATGTTTTCAAAATAGATTAAATAAAATACTTTTAGTAATTTGTGGAAAAATATTTATTTTTGGTGACTTCAGCATATCTAAGAGTCATAGAATCAATAAGATACTAACACCGCCTTACTGTAATTTTTTACCAATCATCTTACACTAAGATCCGAAATTTTTCAGTATTTTTTTGTTGTCATAAGCAAATAATATAAATAAACAAAATGCATGTATTATTCGTCTTCGGTTCCGTCTTCATTTAATTTAAACAACTTGTGTCTGATAACGAAAAACATCCACAGCCACTACTAGCTTGTGTTTCAGCCTTATTTTCCTGGAGTAATAGGAAAAATTAGTGACTGTCATTTCTGTATGGATCTTTTTTTGTATTTTCAGTATAAAATTTTTCACGAGTAGATATTTACGTTCATGCATCATATAGGGTGTTCAATCTATTGATATTAAAATTAAAAAAAAAAATAGACTATTAGATCATTTACATTTATATTGAATTAGTCTAATGGCTAATTTTAGAATTTTACACTATCAAGTACTGGTAATTGTAAGTAATACTTAGTTTAAATTGTTATTCAACAATAACAATAACAACAGCATGAGTATTAATATACGTTAAAAAAATCATAGATTATTATTAATGAAATTAATAGAAACAACGAACAAGAGTTAAACACTCGCTCAATAATTAAGTGACAATTACTCTGTTTTACTTAAACGTCAACACAGAGACAATGTTTGTCTGTTTGTCTGTCTGCCTATCAGTCAGTTTGCCCATTGGATGGTTGATTGGTTTGCTTTCGCTGGTTACTTTAAGCATTCGAAACTTTTTCATTTTGAAAAATATTTTTGTTTAATTTATTATGGAATGAAAATATTTCATAACGATACATTTGTTGCTGTTGTTGCTTTTGGAATTTGTAGAATAGTAGAATTGTTTGAAATTCACATTCTTATCTAAAGTTATCAGTACAAGTTACGCTTTCGATGGTAGAGGACCATCATCGAGTACATCGAAAAACGAGTAAATAATTGAAATTCGAAAAAAAAAAAACGAAAAAATAAAAGAATAGAAACAGAAACAGAAATTCTAGGCTCAATAATTCTTTGCATTTTATATCGCGCTGACGTTGTATTTATTTTTTTTTATATTATTTGTGTGGTTGTTATCATTTATTTTGTTTAATTATTGTTGTTGTTATTTTTTCTATACATTAAGATAATAAAGTCAAGACTTGCAGGTGATAAGGATTGTAAAATAATTTAAACACATACACATCATCATAAATATTTTTATTTTTTTATTATTATTTTTATTTATTTTTTTTTTTTTTAATTTTGGAGGTTTTTCACCTCCATTATTAAGTAAAAAAAAAAACAACAACAAAATCTGAAAACAACATTAGCTATATGAATACATATGTATTTTGTTATGTAAACTGTAATTAAACCAAAAGCAGCAGTTGCAACAACAACAATATATAAAACAATGATAACAACTATAGGTATTATAAAAAAACAAAAAAATCATTAAAGTGTTTTGCTCTTTTTGTTTAAACACTAAGCGTTTTCTACCAAATACTAACAATATTGGTATCATACATTTAATGTGGCTATAAAATCCCTAAATGTGCGCGCAAAAACAAAATATTAATAAACCCAAATCGACAACAACTAACAATTAAAATGTGAATTCCGAACACACATCATCGACGTCGCTGTTTGTTATTTTTCAACGTGAGTTTTTTTATGTGTATAATGTTGTGCGTTTGTTACCTTTTCAGCCATATTCATTAATAAATTAACGGTAGTCAGTTGCCAAAAAAAAAAAAAAAAAAACGAATATAAGAAAAAAGCAACACTTGGCTAAAATTATTGAATGAAAAAAATGTATATTGGCAAAAAAGAATAGCATATAAAAACAATAAAGAAAAAAATTCTCATAAAGCAATTTACACACATGGTTTTTGAGTCTAAAACGTTTCCGTCAAACATTTGCTGTAGTTAAATTTTTATTTTGCTTCTTTTAGTAATAATGTACGCACATAAATACATTCGTACATACATACATGTGTACATCGATAAAAAAAATAATAAGAAGAATAAAATACATATAATCGCATTAATTTTAAATAGATACTTGCTACAGGTAAACAATGTGATGTACCAGACAGTAGTGAGCATTAAAATAGCAATGCGAAAAAATAATTACAGTAGATGGATTTTTTTATCTAATACTTTTTGATTTTTTTTAAAGAATTCCGAAGTAAATTTAATAATAGTAGTAAAGAAGGGAAATATTTGAAACCGAATTATTCGATTAATCAACGTAATTTGCTCGAATAAATTTTTACTCGAAATTCATGATTTTAATTTAATCGAACCATTATTTGATTTCAATTTGTCGATTAATAAAGCAAACAATATTCGATTGAATACCCTAGTGGACAGTTTTAAAGTATAATTTCCAATTTTACTGTATTTCCCTACACATATGGGATTTACAAAAGTTTTAATTTAGCTTGCTCCACCGGCAGGGCTAAAAAAAAATATATGTGCAAAATTTGGTTCGATCGGTCGTAATCCGGCCAGTCGACTTTTACCTTTGTCTTGAAAAAGGTCTTAAAAGTAACTAATATCTTTATTGCGATATAATTCTTTAATTTAACATTTTGCGAACAAAAATTATATAGGCTTTTTTATTCAGAATAAAACGCCGAAATTTTTTTAGCCTACTATGATGTTATAAGCAATCAAAGTAAAAAGTTATACATGAACTTTTTTTAAAATGGCCCTCGTTTTAATACGGACCTAGACTGTTATAAACGGTTTTTATTATTTTGTGGAGCAAGATTTTCAACCTTTCTAAATCAATACATTTTTACACATATGCTTACTATTTTAGCGTAGATGGACCAAAATCTGAATTTGGGATATCGATTTTTCATTTATTTTGGTAATATTAGCATTAAATGTAGAGTGTAACATGTAATTTTGGATCAGTACAGCAAGTATTTTAATATTATTATTGGATTAACCAGTGACTCAAAATTTAGGTGTTGCGATTAACCAAAAATTATAAAAGTTGACATGTTGATATTTTTAAACAAAAAAACCTTAAAAATCGGTGATATATATTCAAAACCTACTACTACACATACTATAACAAATTTAGAAAAAAAAGTTTTCAATTGAATTTTGCAAGAAACAAGGGTAAACAAAATACATATGATTTTTTTTTACAATATAATTTAGCATTGTTGTTTGCTGCCCTAGAACAATTTACTTGGCATATTTTTTTATTTTTTGGATGATTTAGCACCTTTATAATTACATTTTCGTGCAACACTGCTTTAACAATTTCTGTAATCTATCGTTTGTAATAGGAATTAGGTAGCTTTCATTAATCTTTTTAATGAATTTCTGAAGAAACCAATCATTTAATTATGGTGTACTTTAATTTAATACTGCAATGGAGAAAACCAAAAATAATATAATTAATTGAAGTTCATATAAAATAAATAAAAATGTTGATACAAAAGTAGTGCATTGGGAAAATAATTAAATTATTTTCTGTGAACACCAGAGTGACTATAAGCACACTGAAATATGTGATAAGTTGGGTCCGACTTACCAGGAAATTTTTTCATATTTTACATTAATTTATTAAAACAGCTGTTTAGTTCGACGGACCGAATCAAATTTCCAGACTTGATAAAAATTATTTTTTTTTTTTTACATTAAATCTTTTTAAATTTAATTAAAAATAAAATTATTTAAATATAATGATAGATTTCGGAACTTATCTTATGTTTGGACCTTCGATTTTACCCATATTTTTAATGTGCCAAATCTATAGATCCTTTATGATACGAATAGTTCTCGGAATTAGACATCATGAATGATTCTTATCTTTTATCCAGGGACAGAAAATAATCATTATTCTTGAAATTTTAAACAAAAAAATCAGATACAAGGAACAACCGGATAAAAGTGTTAAATACAGAAATGTAATCTTCAGAACAGGTTCTATCGGAATCCGGAATGATTTTTATTTTATTGATTTTTCTGAAAAAAATCAATATTAATGATTATTTTTGATTTTTATTTTTTCGCTCAACTTATAATCATTATTTTTTGATTTTTATTTTTTGCTCAACTTTTAATGATTATTTTTATTTTTTTGCTCAACTCATAATGATTATTTTTGATTTTTATTATTTTTTTTTTTTTGCTCAACTCATAATGAATATTTTTGATTTTTACTTTTTTTGCTCACAATATTAAACTTAACATGAGAAATGAAACTATTACGCAATTTTTGAAGAATTCTCATCTTAAATTATATTTATTTACTAAAAGGCAAGTGTGATGATATATTTTTCATCAGATTTTTTAAAAAAAATCCAATTTTTTTTATAAAAATGGAATTTTTTTCTAAAATATTGTTTTTTTTTTTTATAAAAAATCAATTTTTTTTTATTAAAAATAAAATTATTTGCAATAAATCATAGTTTATACTTAAAGAAATTTTTTTACTAGATAAAAGTTTAATTTCTCATGTTAAGTTTTATTTTGTGAGCAAAAAAAGTAAAAATTAAAAATAATTATTATGAGTTGAGCAAAAAAAAAATAATTAAAGTCAAAAATAATAATTAAAAGTTGAGCGAAAAAATAAAAATCAAAAATAATTATTATGAGTTGAGTAAAAAAATAAAAATCAAAAATAATCATTAAAAGTTGAGCGAAAAAATTAAAATCAAAAAATAATGATTATTTGTTGATTTTTATTTTAATTTTATTTATCATTTTTTTTATATTGTTAATATCGAGATTTAAAAATAAAGTATTTTTTTTTTTTTTAATATTGACAAGTTTACACCTGACCCTATTTGGTCTAATTGCGCTTGAGACGATGTGCCATTATTAAGATAGTGTTAAAGGATATTATATTTGTAAGGTTTATAATTCAATATATTCGCAATGATTTGGCACCACAAATTTAATTGTTTTGCATAAAATTTGGTCGAAAATTCAAAAAAATTTCAAATAAATAAACTTGACACTATTTTTTGTCCGTTACTTTATGTTAATTAAATTGTTGAAGAACTTTGAGCGAAAGAGTATTAAATACAAGATTGTTACAATTCGTTATTATTTTTCATCACATGAAAGCAAAACAAAATCACAAATAAAAACCTTGGTAATTATCGAGTTTTTACTACATATTTATCAGAGATGGCGGTAGTGCACTAAATTGTAAGTGCAATAAGTTTTTCACTAAATCGCACTATAGTAAAAAAAAAGATTTTTATTTATTTATTATTATTTTTTTTTTAATTATAATTTATTAAAGGAAATTTTCCAACAATTATAAGGTTTGAATCGATGTTTATTGGGTAAATTATTTAAGAGACAATATTTGTATACAAATATGTTTTAAAAAACATTTTAAATTTAAGAAAATAGTTTGTGAAAATGGGGGTTAGTCTTTATTTTGTATTTAATGGATAAAGTTTAAAGAAACATTAGCTGGTCTTTCAATTTAGTGAAGAATCTCTAAGTTCCACTAACATTATTGGAGGATTTTTGCACTAAAGTATTTATTAAAAAAAAGTAATGTTAAAAAAAATTTTACTACCTCTATTGCTTAGCTGATATTTTTCAACTCACCACTAAAAAGCAAAAACTGTAGTGAACAAAATTTGCAATATCAGTAAGTATAAGTGAAAACTGTAAATTTAGTGCACTACCCCCAACTCTGATATTCATACATTCTATAAGTATGTATATAGAAATAAATAGATAAATAAGTAAAAACAAAATATTTATGTATTATACATAAATATTATACGTTAACGTCAAAATGATTAAATCACTCCAATAATATCATTAAAATAATATTGAATAAGTTATACCCCTTCACTATAAAATTTCCCACAACTGTGTAATAATATTCTCTAACGGCAATCACTCACATAAATAAATATAAGCACCTGTTTATGTTATTTTCTTTAGTTCTCTTTTCGCAGACACAGACTTTGGCAAACACATTAAAGCCGATTCTTCTTTTAGTCGTTTTTTATTCTCACATTTTTTGTTGACACACTCATCGACTAATAATAATAACAACAATAGAAATAACAACATCAATAATAAATACATATAAACAAAATCATCATTCATTAAATACCAATATTTAAACAAGCTTTTCTTTTGTTATTCAATGTTTTTTGTATTTACATAATTCTTCCGGCCTTTTCATCATCTTCTGATTTGTCAATTTTAAAACTACTTAATACTTGTCGTTATTAGTGTATCTAACAATTGTCGGCTTTTGTTTTATCCAAAAGATACATATTATTTAAAAGTACTTAAAATATAGACTAGTTGCGAGTATATTGGTAAATAGAAATAAATAAATAAATAAATATTTATTTTAATTTTTAGTTGCTGTCGTCATTATTATTATTACTATTGTAATTACCACTTATCTTTAGCGCTTAACCTGCAACTCAAAGCGAATACCCCTACACACAAACAAACAGACAAATTAGATGCTCGTATTTGTATCTCTATGAAATTCAGTCCGAATATGTGCAATCGTTGAGTATTTATTAGTTGTATTGAAACATTTGCTTTTATCTTTTTTTTTCTAACGAGTACTAACATTTGTGTCTATATTTCAAAATAAATAAACAATTTAGTTTGCGTCAGCCGGCATTACCGGCTAAATAAAAATCTTAATGGTATGTGGCTTTAGCTATGTCTCTGTTTTATCATATCCATAGATTATCCATTCTCAGCACGAAATGTAAACAAAAACTACAACAAGTATTTATTAAATGAAAAAAAAAAAATGAGAAAATAAAATTTATTTTCTCATTTTTTTTTCTATATATTTAATTTTTTGTATAAGAGAGCGAGTGAGAGTACACCATGTTATTAACTGTTTAACGTAAACACTTACGTCATTTATACCGTAAAAGTGTTGTGAAATAAATGTAAAGGAGATTTCTATAGAATGGTATATGAAAATATATAAATATAAATTGTGTTGCCTATCAGCAAGGGATCATGTAGTAGTATTTATGTAAATGTTTTTAGGTTAATATCATACGCAGTGTTGCCAGATTAAAGATTTGTCCCAAATTCGGTATTTCAACTTGTATTATTGGTCATTAAGTAATAAATAAATTTTATTTAATAATCACCATTTTTAGAATTTTTAATATACATACACGCAAAGAAAAAATATGGTGAATATGCAACAATAATATGATTGAATCACAATAAAAATATTGCTGAGCTGCAACCTTTTCTTATGTTTGGTTATGTTTAAAAATGTCATACTTATAGTTTCGAGAAACAATTATTCATAAAAAAATATAAATAAAAGCCAATTAATTTAGTTATTTTTCGTATGATAATTTTTATTAAAATTAATTATAATTTAGTTATGTTATTGTATTTTAAATTGTATATAATTTTGAACATAGACTTATATTTATTAATGGTAATTCCAGAAATAAATTACTTTAACATAAAAAGAAATTTTCGTTGGTAAAATTGAAAATAGTTTCATCACCGGAGAATGATAAATCGTTGAATACTCGTACAAGGTGACTCCAATGTTGTTTTATTTGTATTGGAATGAAATGTTCCTAAATTTTCGTTAGTATTCCAATTTGTACAAATTGATTGGCTTAAATCACCAGAAGACTCTGATATTTTTGAAGTTGTAGGACTCTGCATGGAATCCAAAATTTAATAAGAGAACAAAAACATTTGTAAAGTTGGTATAACTACTTTATGTAAAAAATTGTGTTTTACTTTACTTACTTGATAACTTTATGTCCAATACAAAATCTTGGACGGCAATGAGTTGTGCAACATAAATTGAAAAAAAAAATTCCTGTCTGATTTCAAAATCCTTCGACAACACCCTTAAGTTGTAGGACTCTGCATGGAATCCAAAATTTAATAAGAGAACAAAAACATTTGTAAAGTTGGTATAACTACTTTATGTAAAAAATTGTGTTTTACTTTACTTACTTGATAACTTTATGTCCAATACAAAATCTTGGACGGCAATGAGTTGTGCAACATAAATTGAAAAAAAAAAAATTCCTGTCTGATTTCAAAATCCTTCGACAACACCCTTATTTAAATATTAAATTTAAAGATTTTTGGTGTGAATTTTGCCAGTAATTTCCCTTTTTAAATATACATTCAGTATATTTTCTAATATATTTTTAACACGCCGACAGATAACTAGCTCTAAAAACACACTACACTGAAGTATACTTACTATCAAGTACTAATTATGTATATTGTTGCTAACACAAAACAAACATTTTGTTGTCAATTTTAAATTACAAAAACAATAATATTTTTGCACGTAGAATTTTAACAACAATAACGTGGTTCTAATTACTTAATAGTTGTGCTAACAATATAATTGTCAATTGAGAACAAGAATATTATTGCTACAACAAAATTGTTTTTAAAATATAATATATTCAACAATAACGACGTTTGCGATGACAAAATATAATTGCCGTGAAAATAATATTGTTGGGGCAAGCATATTGCGAAATGTTTTTTCTCTGCGGGATTTGTTAAAAAAAACGAGATTTGTTAAAAAAAAACAATTTTTCGGATTTCGCGGTTATAAAAATTAATAAAATAAATTTTATTAGTTTTAAGAAAGAATTTTTTTTGTTTTAATGCTGTATTCTAAATAAAAAAATTTATAATTTTTATAATAGTTTTTTTAATAATAACTTCGGATTTTGGCGTTATACCTACAAACTGCACTATGTTATATTCCAAGTTTTTTTCGGTATAGCAATGTGTAATTATGTATGTACATATGTATTTATGCATGTTTGTATGTATTTCGAAGAATAAGATTCGAATACTTGAAAAATATTTACTCTATTTAAACTACAAAACTGAAATAAAGAAAAAATATTAAAATAAAAACAAATACTTAATGAATGAATTGTCAAATAAAACAAATACTTAAGAATAAGAATAAATTTGTTTAAAAATGGTTAATTAACTAATGTTTGTTTATCACTAACGTTTTTTTTTCGATTTTTTTACTCTAAATTTCAGCTAAAATAAACGAAGCAATTTTATTTTGGAGACAGACGCAAGCAGAAAATAAAACAAACCCTTCAATTGTCTCGAAAGAAGAATTAACCAATAACTACATAACATAAATTTGCTGTCTTCTATTCAAACAAATACGAAATTTAACGTAAAGTTATTAAATGACTTCAAGATTGAACAACTTTATGAACCAAAATATCTGCTTGTTTTTCAAGCAGTGCTGCTCCATTTAAAAAACCAAATAAATTCTTAATAAAATTTATTAAAAATTAAAAAGAAGGAAAACACAACAGTAAAATAGTAAGAAATTGCTGAAAAAAGAAAATAAAATCATGTGTTTGATTTAAACTTCTCTAGACAAGACTAAAGAAAATAAAAATAAGAATAAAACATCAACGAGTTAGAACTTAAAGATTCAACTCGTTTTTGTTTCCATTTTAAATTTATTTACTATTTACTACTGTTTTGTTTGCTGGAAAAAAAGTTTTAAGAAAATTAAAAACAAAGAAAATAAATTCGGGATACGTCCCGAACACCAATCAAACTGGCGGAAAAAGAGGGAAACTTTTCATTTGCCGCAGCAGCATCATCATCAGGCGCCTACGGTGGCAGCTGCCCGCAACTTAATAAACGTAGACGCATCTATGCCTCGACTGGAAGTGCGGCAAATATCATGATGGATCGTGAAAGCCTTAGCGAATGGGCTAAAGATAAACCATTAAGTATATTACAATTGGATCCAGCCGATCGTGCTGTATTGCGTATTGCTGGTAAGTTTAACAGTTTAATATTGTAATCATTTTTATTTCTTACAAAACTTTTAACTCAATTAGTGTGTGTGTGTGTGTGGTATGATTGGTTATTTAAAAAACAAGTTTCCTTTATAAATATTTTAAAACTGACGTAATTTGTACTAAAAATATTATGTACAAATTGAAAAATAATCGTATCTGTGCAAATTCAAATAAGAGTAAGTTGCAAAAGGAGGAGGGCGTCCATGTCAGACTAATAAAGTGGTTACTTGCCATGTCATGTGGCGTGGCATGATTTAAAAATACAATTTAATTTGCTGTCAGATCAGTAGCTCTTGAAGTTTTACATTCATTATTAATTGTTATTTTTGTGTAAATTGTTATTATTTACTTAATTTATTTAATATGCCTTTTAATATTATCTCTCCACTTTAATAATGGTATGTATGCTGCAACTTCTTACGAAAAAAAAAAAAAAGATTTCAATTTAAATTAAAATGTCATAATTATGAATGTTTTATGGGAAATTTCAATTAAATCTCGATTCGCAGCAATTGTAGGACAAAGTGATTTATAACATTGACTCAATTCATTTAAAATTCCACTGTAAAGTGTGTCTTATTTTTATTTTTAATTTATAATTCTGAAAAATAAATTATGATTAAATCGGAACATAAGCCAGAATGTAATGTGTGTTATTGTTGGTGTCGTTGGTATGTAGAATTAAGTAGGTAGAAGGTGTATCATTTACCTCCTACAATTTCTCATATTTTTGTGATATTTTTTATTTTTATTTTATACAATTTCAATTCAGCTGTTCCAATTTTTTTGTTTTGTGAATTTGTAATTACAAATACGAAATATTTATTGCACACTATGCCGCTTAGATTTCCGCTAATTGAAATGAATAAATTTAAAAATAAAAAAATAAACTTGTGACTTCATGCTGAAACTAGTTTTTTATTTTTGTTAAATTTTATTGTACTTGTATTGTAGATAAATTACAAAGTTTTCTTATTTGGTTTTTGCATTTACATATTTATATGAGGGCATAGTGACAAAACTAATCGAGCCTGAACCGATTTAAAATGAAATTCAGTTCACATACAAAATAATTTATTTACTCTATAAAATAAAATTGATGTGATTTTCATTGATATTAACTTAGTTTACTTGACAATCTTAAGTTTATTAGTAAATAGCATTTAGTTTAAGTTTTAATCTCAAAGATGTTTTTTTAGTAAAACTAAAATACTTAAGTATTTTTTTTTTATTTTTTATTTGAGATTTGGATAATATTAATTAAAAATATTATTCACTAACCATTACAATTTTGAATTGTGTAATGTCTATTATTAAGGAGTAAAGGCTACGTTACTCTACCGTAAATGTAAAAACGTAATTATAAACGGAACGTAAGAGGATGGTTACTCAAAAAACGTAAATGTAGCCAGTACTTTGTTGTTGTTTTGTACACATCAATATCGGTGATGTCAATTACACAAATTTCCTGTTAGTCTCAATCAGTTTAAAAATCGCTAGATTTATTGGTTTGTATTTTAACGATTTGTATACAAAACGAAATTTGTGCTTTTATGACAAAAATGTTTAATTTAAAATTATTGATTCAACTCTACGCTTTATTTAAATTATTTTAACAATTTTTTTAATGAAGAAAACAGCAAAAAAAATTATAAACTTTATATTGAAATAAAAAACTTTCAATACTGTTATTACAGCTGTCACGTAAAAACGTAGAGCGATCTCATTTGATTAGGTTACTACGTTACATTTATTTTCAAAAACAGCATCTTTGACATCTTCCCAAAGATTGTCAATGGAATCTGATATGGTGACTGAGCCGTTTACTCCACAATATCGCTTTTATTTTCGGAAAACCATTTTTTTTTGTCAATTTGCTCGTGTGCTTAGAAACATTTTTCTGCTAAAACACATTTGGGTGACATATTCTTTTCTGAATAAGACAACATGGCTATTCTTAATATTTCCACATGCATTGGGGCAGCCATGTTACCTTTTACCCATAATATGAACCAAGATATGAAAAGGATCCCCAAACGTTGATTTTTCCACTACCGTGTATGAAGGACTTCAGAACAAATTTTGGGTAATGTTTTTGTTATATGTTCCCCTCACATATATTTGAGATTACCATTCGCTTTGTACGCTTACAGTCATTTGGAAGATTTTTTACTAGAGAATTCGTGTTTTTTAGTTTGGATTATATTTTTTTAAATTTCCAATATCTTTGGGAGAATATTCCATAAAATTATTGTTGTATAGGAATTATGCAGTACCAAAAATATAAAGTATATGGTTATGCTACTATTATTTTGAACACAGCTATATATGTATACATTTTACTTAAAATAATTAAGATAAATTAATAAAATCTTGCCTCAAAAATTACGCGAAGCAGATAAATGAGTTGTCTAACTTAGATGGGACGACCTAAACTTGAGATAAAAGTTATTATGCGTATTAAAAATTTATTTTATGAACTTCATTTTTAAAATTACTCCAAGTTTCAAAGAATCAACTCGAAAATTAATATGAACGCTTAAAATATTTTATTTTTTGTTAGATCTTGAACTAATCATGTCAGCATTAGTATTCCATAATTCATATTTATAAAAAAAATCCTGAAACTTATTACATAATATTTCTGGTGCATCAAAATTTAGGTTAAATATTGTTTATTTAACTTTATTACAGTCCAATATTTAACAAAAAGATAGTTTTGTGACCAACATTTTATATTAAATGATTGACGATAAATCAAATTTCTAGAAAAGGCTGCATATTTAAAAACAAATCTGATGAATAAAAAGTGTAGAGCATACTTTGTTTATAAGACTTCCCAGCAAACTAAAGCACATACAGTGGGTAGCACAAATGAGTAAATGTTTGTACTTTGTGCATTTCTTATTGCATAAAAATAAAAAAGCATATCCAAAACAGCAACGAAAACAACTCTCATGTACTAGGGATGTCGATTATATGGTTTTTTGTAAAAACCGGTTTTCGGTTATTTCGAATTATTTCTAAAAATTTTTAAACAGAAAACCACATCTTGTGAGCGACTTTGATTAAAATGTGTAAACAAAACAAATATTTTAAATTTACTGAACAGCAAAAATGAATTAGTAATAAGGCAAATTAAACATGATTTTCTTTTAATATTGAAATTTTGGGTAATGTGGACTTTTCATCTGATGTGTGTCAGTGTCTTTTATCAGGTAACGGCAATTTGATATTCAATTGGTAGAATCAAATACTCAAAATAAGTTTTTACATCATACACCACCATAAAAGTATCCCTTTATACTAAGAATCACATCCTTATTTGATTTAAGGATGTCCGAACAAAGTGCAGGTATCAATTTGAATTTGAATTTAAAAAATTCACAAATTTATTCACAATTTTGATTTTTCGAAAAGTCAAAAAAAAAAAAAAATCGCAAAAGTGTGTAACTTTACACATCCATAGGTTATGCTAATGCAAAAAATTATTAAAATCGGAAGACATAAAAAATATTTATAATAAGTTAAACAAGCAAATACTTGCAGTTAATACAGGTTGTTTATTATCGAAATTTTTTTTATTGAAAACCCACTCAACAAACGGAAAAATAGATATAATCGAAATATGTAATTATAATAAAAACAATTATATTATTGATTATTAAACAATTACTAACAAACAAATACATTTTTTCCTCTCAATAATAAAAAACAATATGTTTAATTAGCCCTGGACCAGTTTAAAATAGATTTTGCACCCACAATCTAAATGACGGAATGTTTTTTTTTTTTTTTTTTTTACATTTAAAGTACAGAATACTCTCGATATTTCAATCAAATGTACTTCAATTTTTTAACGCCTGCACAAACTAGTTTTAATCGTGTTTTTTTTCTCTCTGTAAAACAAACTACCTAAAGACATTGAATAAATATTTTTTGCAATATTTATTGTTTCAATGAAATCTTTAAATTGTTTTTATTATAATTTTATTAATTGTTTTGCCACAATTTTCAACGTTAAACATTTCAAAGTTAGAAACGTTTAAACTTGACCACGATGATGCAATGGATGGGACTCTTAATCAATCAACAGTTTAAATTATAACACAAAATCTTTCCTATCTTATGAAAATGAAATATTTGTTATATGATTTATTTGCACAAAGGAATTATAACAATATATGTAATCATGATCCTCATTAACATTGTTATCATAATATTTTTTTTTTGATTTATTATTGTTACGATCATTCAATACCAACATTAATGTTTTCATTTCAATACAGTTTAACTTTACCTCTATCTACACTTCTATTCAGGGATTTATTTATTGTTTAACAAAAGAAAAACTATATAATTTTTTTCTTATTTTTATAATATGTATTTAGTAATAATAAAAAATATATTTAATTATTTAAATCATTGCTGCTTTAAACATGCAATCAATTCATTCATATGTATTCACAACCGAATATAGAAATTTGTTTTGTGATGTAAATGTTTATTTGAAATATTTTTAATACGCCCACTGTAATTTATCAAGTGATCTTACCATATTTAGTCATCATTTTGTCTATATCGTTGTGTTTTCTTATTAGCTTCACTTATTTGTTTCTTGGATTAAGTCTTATTGCAACATTTTGTGATTTACCGTTTAAGAATATTTATGCAGTTATTGCATCTTTTTTCTTATTATTTAAATTTTGGCAAAACGTCATCATTGATTGTTTTCTAATATTTTGGGTTAAGTTTTGAAACATTTTGTTGGTTTATGTATTTTAATATTTTTTTTTTTTTTTTTTTGTAAAAATGTTTAAAATTCATAACTTGTTTTTAATATAAATTCTCATTACCAAAAATGCTTGTTTTTTTTTATTTTTTAATTTTATTTAATGTGGGCAGCATTTAATTTTTTGTATCTTATTTGCTCAATATACGATTAGAGTTGTTGTATATGATTTTTTTTTATTTATCAATGAATTTCTTTTCACACCTTTTTTAGTATTTTAAATCTTATTTAATTTTCTGATTTGGTTTTGGACTTTTATGCTTGTTGGCTTAAATCGTTACTGTTTTTGTAGATTTAAATTTTGTTTTCAATTTTTCAGTTCGTACGCCTTTTATGGCCTTAAAATTTAAATTTATGATCCGCCTGCTTAAAATGAAATTTATTTATTATACATAATTTTTTTTTGTCAAATTTATAAGATCATCAAAACGAATTTAACTTTTTGTTTAATTTCTATAATAGTTAAATTAAATGCTTCTTAACCGATTAGAAAACAAAAATAATAAAATATCTGTGTATAGCTATATTAGTTACTGGAAGATATTAGTAACTGAACTAAAAATAGAGTATTATTAATGTAGTTTTACAATATTTGGTTTATGCATCTTTACAGTTAGAATATATCAATTATTCCATTACAGAACAACCAAAACTTTTCTTCGTTATGGAGCTATTTGAATATTTTAGTTTTTTTTTTTTTTTTTTTTTTTTTGATATATTTTACTTTACTGTGTTACTTTAAAGAATATTTCAATAAGCTGTAAACGAATTTTAATAATTTAAATTACATATGGAACATGAAAATGTCCTCTTAAAATATAATAGTAAAAAAATAATATTATCACTAAAAATGCATTAATGATGCAAGTGCTATTTTGGGATCGATTTTTTAAAAACTTTTAGTTTTTTAATTTTTGTCTTCCTCTGATATTATAAAAATAATAATGTTTACTAAAAATTGCAATATAAATTATCCGGAAACAAAATGGTGAATTTAGTCATAACTAGGGGCAGGATTTATATGCAAATGCATGTTTTTTCTCGAGCATTTAAAAATTATTTTATGTTGTTATCTATCCGAATCAGACATTTTACTAAAAAATGGCATCGATTTGTTAGTGCATATTTTTTCATGTTTTGCCAAAAATGCATATTTTTCCATATTTTACCTAATAATGCATATTTTATTATTTTTTTTGGCTTTTCAAAAATGTTTTGTTTCAATTTTATTTTTATATTTTTCATTTTGAGGTAAAATGTGCGTAACAGCGGTTCCAGCGATTTTTAACACTCATTTAGCGGTTGTTCTCAAACACTGTCGTCATTTTAACGGTGTCGACAATATTGTATCAGCTTTGAGGTCTATGCCAGCTGATCAAACGCAATTTAAAAAATTAACGAACATTTTATCAACAGAGGTTAAATAAAAAGTTATTTTATTAAATAAAATTTCCAAAAATATTAATAACCAGTTCAATTTTTATGAAAATTTTTAAGTCAAATTTGGTTAGAAATTATAAAGAAAATACTGCTAAAAATATATTTTTTAGGATAAAATGGCGAAAGTAAAAAATTCAAAAACGTAAGTTTTATATAAAGTAAAGTGAGCGGGCCACGCTCATTTTTTGTTTCCGAGTTTATATCGACCCCCGAACTATACGTACAAAATTTCGTTGTCGTACATGCTTTTATCGAAGAAATATCAGCAAAAAAGTATGAACCCCCTGTGTTTTTAGTTTTTAGCCCATAACTTTTTTGTTTATTAACCGATTTTGCTCATTTTCAATACCAAATAAACCTTATATAAGATAAATAAATTTTCGTCCCCCTACGTTGCCCCGTTCGAGCCCTATCCTGCTTTCAACAGACAGACAGACAGACGGACATAGCTAGATCGACTCAGAATCTAACCAGGAACCAGTGGGGTCTTAGATGATTCCTTCGACATGTTACACACGGAATGACAAAATCAATATACCCCTCATTTTTTTTGATGGTGGGTATAAAAAAATGTAAATTGAAAAGCTTTCAGAATGCTTGACGATAAGTTCGTTTATATCTGCAGATATCCCTTTAAAAAAACGAATCAAATTTGATTGGATTTCTTAATGACGCACAGTGGTTCCAAAACGCTTTTTTTTGGAAATAATTCAGTAACTAAAGAACCGTTAGAGGTATCTCAATAAAATTTCACATGGTCAGAGCTGAGGTGTGTTCGAGTTGATTTGGAGGAGTACAGACTCCTAGCGGGGGAAGTGGGTGGCCCTCCAAAGTTGCCCATCTCGGGTATGCCATTTTTTAAAAAAATCGCCAAAAATTCATTTATGATATGACAGAAAATAAATTTTATATATAGATAGTCCTTGTAAATCTCTACAAAAAATTCGCTTACATGTGTAGGTTATCTCTTTTAGTTTAAGAGATATTCGGGTCGAAATAAATTTATACCTCATTTTTAGCCTCGCCTTTTTTTAGTTTTTTAAACTTGGCGGCCTTAATTTTTCCCCTAGAATTTTTCTAAAATGTTTGCCAGATTCCCTATAAAATTCTAAATAATATTACTGAAAGAATCATATAATTATATGAATCCGTTAAAAAGTTATATTAATCTAAATTTGGAACTTTAAAAAAATTTTAAATTTTTTGTGCTTTTTTTCCAAAAAAGTGGGAAAGTGATAAAATTAGTTTTTTGTTCTGAGCTTTATCATTTTTTTAATGTTTTCTAAAGAAATCTTAATGTAAATGCGTGTAAAGTAAATCCGGAGAAGTTAGGGACAAAGGTCTGCCCACGAGCCCTATCCAAATTTAGTTAATTTTGGTATTTAGCTTTTTCTTTTTTTGTTATGTTCTCAAATCGCAAAGCTGGGATCGACTTAAATTTATTTAAATTTTTTAGCTTTATATGTAAGGTATACACCCAAAAAGTATTTTCTGACGGAGACCCCTTATAACGACAGGGTGACCATTTCAATGAAAAAAAGTCAATTTTTGAAAAAAACTTTCCCCGAACTGGAATTTTGGGTATTTTGGAGTAAGAAAATGGGAATCTATTTATTTTTTTTCTTTTAAGGACAAATTTTTTTATATTATACTAAAATTTTATAATGATAGCTTAATTAATGTAGATTTTATTTAAGTTCAAATATAAACTTTTTTTTTCGGAAAATAACACTAAATACAAAAATTTTTAATTTTTTGATTAATTTAATGAAAAAGTTTAGTTCAAGTAGTTTATTATTTACATATTATTATTTTTCAAGTAATATCCTTTCCAATGATACCAAATACTTGCATAAATCATTTACACAATCGTTTATATACTTACTGAAACTTGACCTTCCTTCAGCGAAATGTGAACATTTTCCTTAATTTCCATAGTAAATGTGTGCTGCAGCATTCTATATACATAAGTGCTTAGCAGTTTCAACGTGTTTTTTTAAATAATTTTGTGCAACTTTTGAACCGTTAAATATATTTCAATGAAATTTCACATAGATATTACTGAGGTAGTTTCCAACTATTTTGGAGGAGCACAAGTTTCTAGGTGGTCTTGGGGCAGGTGGGAGGACCTCCGAAATGGGTCACCTCGGATATTATATAAGAAATAATTAAAAGAGTTTACCACTTTTGGAGGTTCTCCTCCTGCCCACATACTAGCTAGAAATTTCTAATCTTTAAAAATATTTTGGAAAATACCTCAGTAGACATGTTTTTTTATTTTTTTTTTTAACTTGGCAGACTCAATTTGAGTCCTAAAATTTTTCTAAAATATTCTCTGGGCAAAATTCTAAACAATTTTCCTAAGTGTTTTAGATAGAAAGTTATATTATTTTGAAGTAGAAAATTTGAAAAAAATATTTTGTTATTTTTTCCAAAAAGGTGGTAATATTTTTTCACTTTAAAATCCATTATTTTCCTCTGGACGATACACTTTTTTTCATGTTTCTAAAAGAATACTTAACATAAATGCATGCATCCAAGGGCAGTTGGGGTAACAGTCTCCCCGCTAGCCCTATCAGAATTTCGTTAATTTTAATGTTTGCATTTTTAGTTTTTTGTGGAACTCAAAAATGTCAAAGCTGAAATTAAAAAAATAATACCTTCAAAAGTTACCAACATACACACACAAAATATTTAATAAGCCACGCATCTTATAACGACTGGGTGACCATTTAATGAGAAAAGTCAAATTTTTAAGCAAGTTTTCCCCGAACTGGAAGTTTGGGTATTTCGTAGTAAAAAAATGGGAATCTATTTATTTTCTTCTTTTAATGACATTTTTTTTTATTTTATACTAAAATTTCGCAATGATAGCTTAATTAATGTAGATTTTATTTAAGTTCAAATATTATTATTTTTTTATTTTTTTTTTTTTTTTTTTGAAAAATAACACTAAGTACAACAATATTACGTTTTTTGACCCTGTATCTAAAATACAAATTAAAAATATCGCGATAAGTTGGAAATGCGTTAGGGTTGCCAGACGGACTTGAATGAGCTTGATTATCAAGATTTTTTCTGTCTTGTCAAGTTTCAAGTTAAAATACAATTTGTCAAGCTAAAAATATTCTATACTACTTTAGAATATTAAATTTAAATTTCATTAAAAATATAATACATTTAGACAGTTTTTCTTTGTTACAGATTGTATGCATTTTGCCTATCACTAACAATAAATGCAAGAAATAATTTTAAAAATTTATTTTATTGTGAAATTTTTGAGTACTTAATATCATATATTTGTGAGAAAAAATTAAAATTAAAAGGCGGCATTGTACCAAAAAAAAAAATTCGAAATTCATTTAAAATTTTGTAGTACCGGCAGTATTATTGATTCAAAGGCTGAATTATTACTTGTTTTTCATAACATCAAATTATGTTCATACTTTACTATGATAGTAAAATTGCCAAAAAGAATTAATAGTGGTCGTACTTAAATAGCAGCAATTGCAAGAAACGTATTGGTTCCATATTCACAAGAAAGTTTCTAATGACTTAAAAGAAAGTTTATTTTTTGGAATCTGCAGTGACGCATCAAATATTGGAAATATAAAGGCGTATCCATATGCAGTACAATATTTTAGTATTAAAAATGGTATTCGGAGACAAATTCTGATAAAGATCCAAAATATTTTCAAATAAGGCCTGCGCACGAAAAAATCCGTGCATGCAAATCTGCTTATAGAAACCAAACCAGTGGGCGAATTTGTATAAAGTGATATTTTTATTAATGACTGTTATGTTCAAGATCTAAAGATAAAATAATAAATTAGTTCCTGTTGGTTTTTAAGGAAATATCTGATCTTTTCCAGAGTTATTCTAATTAAAGGTTTTATTGTGTTTCGGCCAATTTTTTGCTCTAAACATTTTACTTATATTTAAACTCCGTTTTATTTTATGCTGAGCTTTTAATGTTCTTTGAATTATTTTTTACTAGAGTCCAATAACTTTCAATTGCACGGAGTTTCGGACAATTTAATGGATTTACCTCTATCGATACAAACTCTTACAATTTCTTTGTTACAACTCCTTTGTTTTGTTTTTGTAATGAGATACTGAATTTTAAAAGGCACTCGTTCATGTATATTTCTGTCTTAATGCAATCAGTTTTTAAGAATGAAGTGCTTCACTCCTGCGTATGCATATGACTTCCCAAATCGAAACCTTTGTTGGGAATTTTGATTTCTTTGATACACGACATTTTTCTGCCATAATCCCTCTAGCAACTGCGATATAGAATTCCTGGCTAGAAAATTGAAAAAGTGACCTTGTACGAACGTTTCATCATCTACTAAACAGAAACAAAATTTCCGAAAAAAATTCGTCCGAAGTACTTTAATACTTTAGTACTAAAGTACTAAAGATAAAATGTTATTAATGTTATTTTTTTTTCTTGCTTTATAAGTCTTCAGGCTATACTTCCTTTCAAATTTTCTGATAAAGATTCAAAGTAATTAAGTTTTTGTGACACTTTTCTTCCAGAGATGAGGTAAATTACTCTCAAAATCCTTTCTATTTTGCCTGAGTCTTACAGCCTGAAGATACTATTTGTCTTCCAATACCAGATTACCATTCAGTGGACATGACTTCTTTGTATAATATAGTGGTCCAAGAAACTGAATTTTGCGACACAACAGCCTTCCTTGCAATTATTTTATATGACCAATGCAAGATTTTTTTTTTTTTATTAAAGTTCCATTTTAAGAAAAACCAATTTTGCTATTACCATGAAACTTAGGACATGGTAAGTGAACATAAGGGTAAATACAAACCAGTTAACAGAATTATTAATTTTTCACCACATCAAAAGTTATAAGCCCAAGAGCATGGATTTTTCGTGCGCAGTCCTTATATTAAAATAATGAATATAGAAAATAAACTAGATCTTCACAAAACTACTTCATACTGTTGCGTACAAAGTGCATTGAATGCTTTATCAGTCGACGTGGAAAATATTGTAATAAAATCATTTATATTACTCTGAGTTTTATATATTTTTTGTTTAAATTAATTTTTTAGTTCCTAATAACATTTTGTTGAAAAAATTATTATTATTATTTTTTTTTTGATATAATTGTTGCGTCTTCAATTTTCTTCAGGTTTTAATTTTTTAACATTTGTGGTTATGTCAAGTTGATTTGTCTAAAATCAAGCTGAATTTTTCGAAATGTCAAGTTAAACTTCCAAACAATTCTGGCAACAATAATATGCGTGGATATTTTAGCGATTTAATAATAATTAAACCTTCTTATAAAATTTGCAAAATTCAGTTTTTAGTGATGTAGTGTTGTTCATATCCATCCATGTATTGCAAAATTCATAATTTTTTTTTTTTTTTTTTAATAAGTCATAAGTCAATGTCATTTATATACATTTTTTTATTGCACTTAGTCTAATGTCTAAAGATGCATTAAATGAAAAATTGAACTTTTTTTTCGAACGCCATATTGATTTTGATATATGGTATTAAAGCAGCTACAGATTGACAAATATCAACTTATTTCAGTTTAAAATTGATTTATAACACCAACATCCGCTATAACAAAATATGCAAAATTGCTGAATTCTTTAAAATAGCTATACACGTTTAGTAGATTAATATTTTAAAACGCCACAATGATTTTTAAATGTCATTTGGAAACCTTCTTTGATAACGCTATATTCTAGCTTCATTGAAATAACGTTGCGAGTGTGCCTCGCGAAAAAGGCACCTCTTGGAGCCATTCACGTTTTTTCTTTCCAAGTTTGGGTACCTCCTACAGCATTTCTATTGAGGGCACATTAACGAGATATATGTCAAATGATGCATAATTTCAAGAGCTATTAGGCTCTGTTTTGAAATATCCGAAACGGCGTAAAATCCCCAGTGAAAAAACTGCAAAATTTAAAAATTTTTTAAAATTTGGTTTCACGATTTTTGCACAACACAATTTGACACTGGTTAATGGAACGCTAATTATATACATGCTGGTCCTTTTCTATAAGTGTTTATAGTCTACATTAGAAGAATTGGACATTTATGCTAAAATCTGCGACTACAGCAATTAAAAGAAATAAAAAAACTTGTTAGTTTCAAACACTTTTTTTTTTTGAATTTTTGACTTTGGGTGCTTGCCGGCACCTTATGGAACTGTTCAGGTCTTGATTTTTTTTGTGTTACACAATTAAGTCTTGTTAAAATGTTTAAAAAGTCAGAATTTAAAAAAATATTTGAGGTTGAAGGTCGATTTCATAAAGGCAAACGTAAAAAGAGAATTGCCCATATAAGTGCACAGCAGTTTCAATGTGTTTTTTTAAATAATATTGTTTAACTTTTGAACGGATAAATATATTTCATTGAAATTTAACATAGTTATTGCTGAGGTATTTTTCAAATGTTTTGGAGAATTGCAAATTTCTAGCTGGTCTGTGGGTTGTTAAAATGTTTAAAATGTTTAAAAAAGTCAGAATTTAAAAAAATATTTGAGGTTGTAGGTCGATTTCATAAAGGCAAACGTAAACTCGTCAACTTTTTTAATTATTTCTTATATAATATTTGAGGTGACCCATTTCATATCCGAGGTGACCAACTTTGGAGGTCCACTCCCCCGTCCACCAGACTTGCTAAGAACCTGTCCTCCTCCAAATCAAAATACATTCAGCAGTTCTAGAGCTACAGTATTATTTTCAAATAATTTCGTTTTGGGACCACTGTGCGCTTAGAAAAAGTTATGTGAAAAAATTGTAAAATATTCAGCTGGAAGAAATACAATTTTTTTAAAAAATGTTTATGGATTAGTATGAATGAAAACAACTGGCATTACCGGCCGGCCGGTATATTGTCAATGTAATGTTGGATCACGACGTTAAGTTGAGCAAACGATAGTTTTTAATTGTAGAACGCGAATGTGGGAATCACGAAACAATTATCCGCTTGTTTCATGAGTCCGTCAAATTGTTGGGAGAGGGTTTTAATAAAAAAATTCTTTTATTTTTATCGACTCTATATATAATAAAATCCGCAAAAGCTATTAAAATTTGTTATCCAAAAATTTTGCATGTAACCTGCTCAGCCCACGCATTACATCGAGTATCATAGGAAGTGTGAAATAATTGTGATCACATTGATTCGCTGATTTCTTATGTTCTAAAATTAAAAGAAAATTATCCCAATTTGCCACTTCCGCCTCAACCTTGATGCTGTAAAATACTACAAAAAATATATTGAGATGCTGTGGATGAGTTGAAAGATAACGGCTCTAAAGCTATAAAAAAGTTAAACGAATACTAACATCAGAAATATTAAAGTTATTCTCTCATTTGTTTTTTCTTTTCTGAAAATATTACTTAAAGGGGTTTCGATTCATTAAATACTCTAAATCAGTTTAATTGAAAGTGTTATTGCGAAAATCGAAAATTAAAGTTGCAAGGAGTTATTAAAAAAATAAAGGATTTGAGAAAATTAAAAAAAATAATTCTTCTTCTGAACTGTAATTATTCAAATACGCTTCTATCACTTCTGCTGATGTTGAAAGATCGTGTATATAAATAAAAAAATATCAACTAAGGTTGTAATAAATTCAATGTCACTAATATAAGTTTAAAAATTTTATCTTACAAATAATTAGTATTGATCTTTAAAACATAGCTTTAACTTTTACAAATACAAAATGTATTCCATTTCTTAGCTTAAGATGGACTGATTTTTGTTTTTTCTAATAAAATAACTTTTTGTTTCTTTTTATTTAATAAATATTAAAAAAATAAATTCATATTTTTAACATTTTCAGGGTATATTTTAAATTTTTAAGTGCATTTTTAGGCGCATATTTTCCAAAAATAAATACATAAAAATCCGCCCCTAGTCATAACATATTATAATTTGTTATTTGTATATTTTTGTCCCAGAATAATTACTAATGCACTGTCTGTAATAAACATATTTATATGTCTTAAATACTGTGAAAAAATATTTAAAATCATAATATTATCGTAATATTGCTATGAAACAAAAAAATATATAAAATTGCACAGATACTTGCAAGTGTATAAAAATATGGTTTAAAAATTTAAAAATAAATTCCTAAACATTCATAGTTTTTTTTTAAATAAAAACATAAATATTAAATACAAAACTGCAGTCATAAATCTTATTATAAAAAAACTTTATTTTGAAGCGAGCGACAAACTACTTAATTATGCATAGCATAATGCTAAATTAATGTCTGTCTGTCCATCTGTTCATATATCGATTAATGGACAAAAAACATTCAATCAGTCAGGTAGGCGACCAATAAAACAAACGATATCTTTTAATAATCACATGCATTAAAGCTCTAAATCAAATCAATTCGATTCAAATTAATATAATAAATGAATGAATACATTCGATGGATGGATGTATGAATGAACCAACTAGAGATGATCACAGTTAAAAAAAAAAAACAAAACCAACAAAAATATATAGATAATAAAAATTAATCAAGAGATTTGTATTTAAAACATGTTTCATACAAAAAATATTAATTGGTGAAAGAGATAGAAGGGGGGGGGGGGGGGGAGTTTATTTTAAACGGGATAACGTAATAGCAAATTCACCTGGCAATAGATAAATTTTCAATTAACGCTTTAATACATCAACCGGAAACGTAATTAAATGTTGTTGTTGTTTTATTTTTTTGCCGCTGACTCGATTTTATTTTCCACCTTTAAGTATATATTTAAGTTGCGGCATTAACAAACAACAAGTATGTGTTTATGCGAAATTTATTTGCTAAAAAAACACACACACAAACGAAAAAATAATATTACGAGAATCCCACAAATAGTAATAAAATTCTAGTCGCACTCATAGAAACATGTAAATTTCTAATAGTCAGATATTTATTCTGTTGTTGCTTTTGTTGTTTTGTGTTCAATTCTGGTCCAGCGCTATATAATTCTCAGTCTATAGGTATTTATAAATAAACATTTCTGATGTGAAATTAATTGTTTTTTTTAAAAGAACATTGAATTTATTTAATTTTCGCCTTTTGAAGAGAAAAAAGTTCTCATCAATATTTACAAAGTTATTGGCCAGTCAAGTAATTAGACACACTTCTGGAGAAGACGATTACAATGTATGTAATCTTTTGTTTGTTTTTTCTATCTGTCTGTCTGTCTGTGTTTTTGTATATTGATTGTGTGTTATGTCGAAATCATAAATAATGTTCTAGTTAAAAGATCATCAAAATGGTCGAATACTACTTTATTTAAATTGCCCGAGTATATTAGGATGATATCTAAAATAATGTTTTCGATTTATCTTGCTTGCTGGAAAGTAGATGAAAGGCAAGAAATTTGGTTAGGCCTATTTTTATAGATCCTTTTATGATATACATACATATGTATACACATTTTACATTGCGTGTTAAAAAATGATAGGAAAAACAAATTATTGCTAATTATTCGCAGTATTGCCATTCAATTACTTATCACTGGTTTTAATCCTAGATAATTATTTCTTTGGTGTGTGTCCTTAATAATAGTTTGATATGGACTGTATGAATAGGAACTGCAGTATTTCCGGCGAGGAACGTATGGTTTCCTGTTGGTTGTGTTTGGGAAATTACCACTTAAAATGTAGTGGTCTCAAAGCTCGTGATGCTGATGCTTTATCCGACAATACCAAAAACTTGCAATGGAATTGTCCAAATTGCAGAGTAATTGGTGTTGAATTTTACAACTTTTTCAAAAGTTATAAAGCTGAGTTCGATGTGATTAAAAAAGAATTTTCTTCTCTGCAAGGAAAACTAACTAAATATGGTGAACTTTTTTCCAAATTCACAAATTTAGATAGTTTTGCTGCCTCCCCGAAGCCAAAACGTAAAAGAACAGCTAAGTCATCATCAACACCCCCTTGTATTTCTAAAAATACTCCTAAAGAATCTGTCCCATTACCAACCACAAATCCAAGTAGTAGTCATTCTACTGCTATAACTCCTAATTCAAATACTTTTATTCCACCTCATAATACTTCAAATGCTTCCAATGATAATATGATTCCGTCTGAGTTGACTTTAGTTACCCCCACGGTATCTAATTCGGCAAACGTGCCCATGATCCCAAATCTTGCAACTAATAAGCCTCAAGAACTAATTTTACTAACTCAAAATCCACGACGGTTGGCACCGATCGTTTACAAATTTTAAATATACAAAATGGAAAAAAAAAAATTCTATACTAAAGTGGTGTCAACTTGATCCCAATTGGGATAAATTTTTGTTAATAATTTAAACAAGCAGGCTTGAATTTAGACACATACGGGCCAGATTCACTATTAACACTGAATAGTATCGTTTGCAATACATATGTGGTATATATTTCTTTGTGTGAAAATATTTTTAATAACTGCTAAGTATCATTTTATATTTATGTGTAAATTTTGTGTGAAAATTTACAAAATGTCGAAACATATTTTGATATGGCCCAATGGTGTACTTATGGCGCAAAATATGCATCTTAAATATCATTCCTAAGAAATCTAATTAAAAAAAAAATATATATATATTTCAAATAATTTTTTAATAACTTTATATTGGCATTTAATTATATTATTTATTAATATAATTAATTTTCTAATTGTTTTACATTTTTTTTTTAAATAAATTGAAAGCTGTTAAATTAACAGTGTTAATAAAATATAAAAAAATGAAAGATTTATCTATAAAAATACAGAAATAAAATAAATTTAAGTCAATTTTCAGCTCATTATATCTATTTAAGAAAAAGTAGTAAAAATAAATTCAATTACTCTAGTTATTAATATTATCATTTTGATGATTGGAGCAAAATCAATTAAAAATTAATTAATATAAGCAATTTCGTATTTGAAGTCCATTTTTACTTTTTTCTGTGATGGCAAAAATAAAAAAAAATAAAAAATTTTCCAAAAATATTCACATTCACCAAAGATTGTTTGATATTAAAAATGGATTAAATTGGTTAAAACCCTTGTTCATATAAAATTTTTATAAACGGTATTTTAAATAAATTTAATTTTTAATTGGATCTAGAAACATCAGCACCTTTCATTTTGTAACCACCCTAATGTAAATCGATCAGATTTTTTTAAATTATATTTTTATTTAAAACCTAAAATCGTAATAACTTCAACGTAAATAAAAAGTGTTTATAACGAATTTTACAGTAAATAAAAACTATGAACCTATGTGTAAATTTGTTGAATTGGTGATGATCGAATACTTTGATTTAAATATTGAAATTGAAATGCAGTCTATTGTACTTTGTATATTTATGCCCAACATATAGCAATTGATTTGACCTATATTTCCAATCTAAATAAACACTTTTTATAATAACAAACAATTAAATATTGGTGTAGGTCTAATAAAGAGCTCAATATTATCAGTATCATAAGACTTGTATGAAACAATTGTTTTTACCACAACTTCAACAATGAGTAAATGTTTATTATAAACACATACATACATACATACATATCTTAGCATATATTTGCCTTCAAAAATCATTCTCACACTTGAATAAATCGTTATATGGATAAAACTGGAGACAGTCCATGATAAAACTATTTAACCAGTTTTGCTCCAGAATGTCAAATTTCATCTCGAAAGATGCAAAATTTTTAAGAATATTATAAAATATTTACGAAAAAGAGTTACGAATCCCTGCAATATAATTAGCAATATGCCAAAAAAAAGTACTTTTTCATTTTCAAGCTATGAATGCCGAATGATTTTTAATGCTTCGGGGGTAGAGTCAGCTACCTTAATATCTAATTAGGGTGTCCCTTACTTGTCCTAAAACGGAAATATAGGGTGGGCCTTAAAACTTGGATTTTTTACTTTTTATGAATTTAACGCATTATTTATGTTAACAGCTAAAAATTCAATGTTTTTATTAGTTGGATAGTTAGTCTGGGTAGTAGTTTTTCATTTTCGGATATTGTTGCAATAATACACTGAGAAAAGCAAAATGGCAACAACAAAACATGGAAGTAAGAAAATACTACTGCTAACATTCAACGCGGCACAAATTGGACTGAATGTTATGCCTTGAAATTCAACATAGTTGTTGATGACAATAATATCTAAAATTCTGCGGTGGTGCTTGACAATCGCATTTTTCGTTTACGAGAAAATTTGGAAAATGTTAAAAAAAGAGGAAAATATTGAAAAAAAATCGTTTTTTCAACTTCATTCATATATAACTTTTGAAGTAGGAATGTAATCTTCAAACACCACCGCAGAATTTTAGATATTATTGTCATCAACAAATATGTTGACTTTCAAGGCATAACATTCAGTCCAATTTGTGCCGTACAAAAAACAATAAAGCCTATTTTCGGAAAATTTTACTCATTCTTTTAAAAATATAGTGCATATTTAAAAAAAAAGGGAGTTTATGTTACTGAAATGAATTATACAGTAGTAATTAAGACCATACTCACTATTTTTAATTTAAAACCCCATAAAGTTTTCTGGGTCAGGATAGCGCTCGAACGGCACAACGAAGAGGGACAAAATTTAGCCCAAATATTTATCTTATATAAGGTTTGTTTTATATTGAAAATGAGTAAAATCTGTAAATAAAAAAAAAAAGTTATGAGCAAAATGTTAAAAGTACAGGGTGTCCGTTGTAGCTTAATTTCATACTTTTCTGCTATATCTCTCTTAAATAAAAGCATGTACTATAACAACATTTTCATGGGTCGATATAAACTTGGAAACAAAAAATGGGCGTGGTCCGCCCACTTTACCACCCACCTCCCATATAAGGTGAAAAGTCACTGTTTAGATCACTGTTTAGAACATTTTTTGCTGATTTTCGGTTATTTTTCAACCGATTTTCAAAACAAAGCTCTTTTTGGAAAGGTATTCTAATTACTTTCCTAATTGCAGAACATAGTTAGTACAAATTGTTGCCGCTAGATGGCGCAAACTTCATTTTTTTATTAAAATTGCATCAAAACACCCTGTATTTGCAAATATTATGAGTTCATATGTTCAGCAAAAATACTTGCCAAAGGATTTTGTACAAAGTTGCCAAACATCATTTGGTCGAATTCTGGAAATTTAAAGGTCAAAATTGTAATTTTCTTCAATAACCTTAAAATAACGGTAATTTTGTAAATAACGGAATTATAAAAAAGTCGCAGAACAAAAGTTGCTGCTGAAGCCCTAAAGAACTATTTTCAACAATAAAAAAGTTTTTTTTTTCGCAAAAAGCTGTTTATATAAAATATATAAAACAATTTTTGTAAATGTTTTATATATTTTTTTTTAAGTATCATATCTTTCGAAGTTTTGAAGTCCTTTTGAGAAAAAATTTGACATCCTGGAGAAAAACGGAATAAAGAATTTTATTATGTATAAACTCTAGTTTGATACTTATACCTACTTATACCCTCACATTTCGCGTGTGAAATTTTTTTGGGGAAATTGTGACACAGTGTTAATAATTATATCTGCAAAATCTTAAACAAATTTTTGGATCTTGTTCTGGTGCAATCATAACCTTTTCAGAGTATTTAATAACATCCTTGGAACTTATGGAGCCTTAAAAAATTGTGGCACTCATGCTATTACACCGTATTATAATTCTAAATCGGTTTTTAGGAATTAATTTAAGATCAAGCTCTTCAGATCTAGTTCTGTTTTACATCTACCTCACTTCTATGAATAAATTACTGGTTCTAAGTTGATAATCTAGAATTATTTATAAAAATTGGCTTTTTTAAAAAAATGGTTTATTAAAATGAAAAGTTATATAAAATAAATTATTAAATTAAAAAACTGATTTTAGAACCGTTCCCTAACGCTTTTAATCAACTAATTCTAAGTATGAATATTTAGAATAAAATTCTATGACAAAATTATTAATTTTAGAAACGTTCCATTGAATGGGTTCTGCTTAAATAAAACTTCTACAAATGTGAGGGTGACAATTTTTAACACAATTCATTGGTCGCAACGTCAAACTAGAACAAGTATTAGCTATTTGCAAGCATTCTAATACTAGTTTTACAACCAATACTGTACATTATTATTATTATTTATTTTTATCTTATTTATTAGATTATATCGTCTATTATTAAATTTTTTTACTTATTCGAGCTTTAATATAATTTTATTTCTAATAAGACTAGTCGGCAACAAAATCATTTTTTAAACTAAAATAGATGGACTAGATAAAATTTGACAAGATAAACAAAAATCTGCTTTCAGTTTTTATCACGTACAGATTGTTTTTATGGGCATGTCTAATATTTTCCTCATGCTAAGGCGGTTTTTTCGGAGTTAGATAAATAGAACACGAAAAGAAGCGGATCAACTCATTAAATGTCAACAATTCATAACAGGTTGCTTATGGAGGGACTTGATCGACTATAGCTTTCTTACGTGTTTTTATTTTTCTTATGTAATCAATACAATTGTATTAAATTAACCCTACTGAAATCACTACTACTAGTCAACTGCTTTCCCTTTATAGTAAATTGTAGTAAGATAATTGTGAAAATACTTTACCTACAGCATACAGTGGTTCCAAATCGCTTTTTTTTGCAAATAATTTTGTTAAAACTTTGGAGATATCTCAATAAAATTTTACTTGGTCAGAGGTGAGGTGTTTTTCAGTTGATTTTGAGTACAGTTTCCTAGGGAGTCAGGGGGTTAGTGAGTGACCCACCAAAGTTGGGCATTTCGGGTATGTCATTATATATTACTGTAAATCTCTACAAAAAAATACGATTGATTCATATAAATCCAATAAAAAATTATATTAATCTGAAGTTGGAACTTAAAAATATGCCATATTTTATTTTTTTTTTTTTCAAAAAGGTGGCAATATTTATTCACTTATAAAACTTGTTTTTTTGTTCCCGGTTATATAACTGGTTTCAAAAGAAATATAAATGCAAATGAGTGTAAAGTGAGAATAAGAAGGAGCTTGGGGCAAAGGTCTCCACACAAGACCTATCCAAACTTTGTCAATTTGGAAAAAATGTATTTTTTTTTTTTTGTTAAATTCTCAAATTGCAAAGCTGTGATCAACATAAAATTATTTTAATTAAATACCTCCTTATGTAAGTTAAAAACATTCAGAAAGTTTTTCTAATTCTTTAATTATAGGTTTCAATTTTAAGTTTATTATGTTAAAATTTCAATAGGATTTGTTCGTTTAAATTTTATTTTAATTAAAATATTAACATTATTTTTCCAAGAAGCGCATTAAATATTAATTTTCCGTTTTTCCAATCATGGCCTGAAGAAATTTATTTCAAAAAAAAGAGTTTTGGAACCACTGTGCAGCAGAACTGTAATGAATGTTCACGAATTTATAAATATATTTGACAATTCGTCTAGTTCGATTTGTATTGTTTCTATATATAATAGTCGTTTAAACATTTTTTAATAATTAATCGAAATTAATTTGTTTGTTGCTTTTTAATTCATTAAATCTCTATTGAATTGGAATTTTTGTGTAAGCAATCAATTTTCAATAAAATATTTATTGGGATTTTTGCTTTGCTTTTTTTCTTCCATTAAATCATAAGCAATTAAAGAATAATTTTGTCAAATGTCATTGTTAATTACAAATCGTGATTAAAAACATCATTTACAGCCATCAGACAAGACAATTTAAAAATATTAACAACAATTTGTATTTTTCGTTCGAGGCCAAATCGAATTCAATTTATAAACGATAAATAAAACAATAATTTACGCGTAAATTGTAATATAATACTTTATTAAAATTTATACTGAAGTTGAATGGATATTATTTAATAAATGATTTGATTCACAAACAATATAAACTCAGCATTTGTGTAAATTTTGTTAAAAGTATAATAAACATGAAATGAATTATGGGAGTAATATGCGAAATTCTAAGTCGTAATTGTTTTAAAAACAATGAGCAATTTTGTGTGTGTTTCATTTACGTTCTTCTTCTGGAATATTTTATAGCTTAAAATCTTATTAATATTTAGTAAAAATCACAACACATTACTATGTAATCGCACCCATTACTTAGTAATGAGTGGTCATTATTCTCTACATAACATATAAATAGATAAATAACTCCCAAGTGGTTAACGGCATAATCAATTACTTTTATATATTGTACAGTTCGTTGAGAGTCTTAGTTTTTGCAATATCAAAAATATGTTTGTTACACAAAATATGGATTAATTATACTGTTTCATTTAACGCTCACATACTAGTATATTTTTTGAACTGTTATAATAAATTTTAAAGTGTCTGTTGAATGACAGAAAACCCAAATTTGCAACACAGACAGAGGTTGAGTTGATCTAAATAACGACCAGTTCCAAAACGCCCTCTGAACAAACAATTAATTGCCTTCATTGAAATATAAATAGAGTTTTTGTTATTTTAACTGTTAATTATTAAAGTTATTGCAGTTGGTATTTTGTTTTCGCAATTTATTTATTTTTGTTTTATTGAAATTAATCTCAATCCAAGTCAATAGTATTACAATAATAATAACAACAATAATTATAAAAAACTAAGAAAATACAACAACAAAATATGTTATTAAACAGATGTTGCCTTGTATGACACCTACAACAATCAACATTTAATGTCGTTGCTAAAAATGGAATAGAAGTCTCTTATAGAGGGTTTCTAGCGTTTTTTAAACTAAACTCTCAACAACAATTTGAGTTGAAATTAAGTTGAATTGAGTTAAAAAAATAAAGCTAAATTTAAGTCTAAATGCAATGAGTATTGCGTATAAATTTGCAAACTAAATCATTATTATTTTATTGCTTTTTATTTCTATATATTTTGTTTATTTGGAGTTTAAAAAGTCAACGAGTCATTTATTCAACCGTCTGTCCGCTAGAATTTTTATGATACAACTAATTTATTTATTTTATTATTTTTGATTTTTTTTTTTTGCTTTTTGCTGCATATTTTGTGATTGGTTCATTTGGGGACTTTCTCGGAAATGCATGATCTCATTTAGTGATGATGACTGAAATTTATTAAAAATTATCATGATGTGACTTTATTAGAATTGTACAATTAACAAAAACGTTTAAGCCATTGTTGTTGTTTATGTTAATACAATAAAAGCAAAAAAATAAATAAATAAAAATAAAATAAAAACAGCTATACAATAAAACAATCAAATAAAACCCAATCTCAAACAAAGTCATTGCGAGTTTATGGCCAAATCCATTGTTGTTTAATTTTTTTTAAGTTAAGGTGACGTCACTTGTTGATTGTCATAAAGTCTTGAAAGAAAAATAATAAAAAGAAAAAAATATACATATATATATATATATATACAGAAGTATGGCATTTGAAGTGGATATTCGTATATTAGTAGTGGCTACATACTCCCACGAATCATAAATATCTAGTTACTTAAGGTTTACTATTTGTATATGAACATAAATTTATACACTCGTAGAAAATATGAATTAATTTCTCTGAGAAATTTTAGAAATATAAAATAAGAAAAAATTATAGTTTAATAAAAGATCTAAAAATAAATACATTAAGTCAATGTCACAATTTGCCAATATTTGATAATAAATACGTGACCTTTGTTTTAGTAAGAACTAGTTTGACATTGTTTGATTTTTTTTTGTCATTTGTAAAAAAAATCTAGATACAGATTGTCGCACAGTGTCACATTTGACAGTTTTAGAACGACAAAAATCCAGTTTTGGAGATATCGAACTAACATTTTATATTCTGTTACTAGACAAGATCGTAAACATTCCAAATAAACAAGGAGAGGTAGAATCACTGTCGCTCCATTACTCAAAATTTTTTATTTATTTATTTATTTATTTATTTATTTATTTATTTATTTATTTATTTATTTATTTATTTATTTATTTATTTATTTTTTAATTTTGGACATATTTTTAAAATAAAGAATCCTTTAAAGCAAGGTTTCCCAAATGGGGATCCGTAGAAACATTTCAAGGGGTCCGCCAGAGAGACCGAAAATGTGTATGGAATTATTGTACAATATTTTTTTTATTTTTCGGCATATATAATTATGCCCAAGTTGAATTCTACAGGTGCCTGTCATTTGGTTGGGGATATAATGTTTGAAGTTTTCTGTCAGAAAACTGAAAAAAAAAACAACAATTGATGGCTTACAGTGTAATGAAACGACTAATATTTGTAGTTTAAGCCAACTTTTATTTTATTGTTGAAAGTGAAATAAAGTTTAATAAACTTTTGTATACGACTTCCTTAGGTGTACAGATTGAGCTGCATCAATGATAGGATCACGATCAAGTTTATTAAATTACTTAAATCCCACAGCGTAATCCACCATCAAGTACAATTTAAACGTGCTCTTCAAACTACTACAGACGTAGTAAATTTTATAAAAACTAGTGCCTTATTTAAATGCAGAAAATAAGAAATTAATACTTCGTATCAATGTCCGTTGGATTTCGATGGGAAGTATGCTGGAGATTATATACAAGTTAAAGACAGTAGTAGACATTTTGCTCTATACAAAAATAAAGATCTTTATACTAAATTTACATAAAACTAGTTTTATATACATATTAGTAAGGCAAGTTTTTCAAGCTTTTCGCTTGGAAAGTAAGCATTTGCATATTTCAAAAGAATTTCACAAAAAATGCTTATATTTTAAATCTTTGCATAAATTTGCATATAATGGATACAAAAGTTAGTTTTCTTATCAAAAACACAATTTTTTGGTGTTTTTTTTTGAGTTCAATCAAATGATTTATAAACATTTTTTGTGAGTATTTTGAGTACATTGTAAATATTGTAAAGCAAATATGATACTTAAAATTAAAATAGTTATATTTTTATAAACATCGAAATCTATTAGAGATTGAAAGTTAAAAAATGCATATTTGTGCATATTTTCTACGCATTAATATATAAGAATGCATAAATTCGTTGGTTTTTATATACATATTCATGCTATTTTTGCATATTTCTGTGCATAATATACCATTTTTTCGTGCTTTTTCAAGCGCATATTTACATTTTTTTTGTGCATATAAAAACTTGTCCTGCATATTACTTTGTTTATATCTCTAAAGTTAAACAATCTTAATTTTAAACTACTAGGCAGACATGTAAATATATTACATAAATATTTTAATATTTTGTAATAATTCTTAACAAATTGCTCATATTTTTTATAATACATATTATAAAAATTCGCAAAAAGCCAATATTCTCAAATATTATTTAATGGATATTCTTTTATATACCAATCGCATTTTAAAATTGGAACTCGTTGGAACTTTTTATTTTTAATCCATTAAAAATATAATTTTCAAAATATGTATTTTTTAATATTAGTATTTCTTTTAAATTCTTTTGGTCATATTAATTTGGGTAAATGTGACACTGTGCAACGTCAATAGAGGTTGAGTTAGGTATTCACAATATTGTTTTCTGAAATGCTTAGTTATAGTACTACAGTGGACCAAATTTATGATAAACATTTTGGAGTTTACAAGTTTTAAAAATACTAGTCTACAAAGTCTATTCACACTAGTTTTGTGAATTCTAAATTAATTTTAAAGTTAAATGCTAGTGTACGAGGTATTCCTAAACGAATTTCAGCGTTATGTCCAGCTTATAAATCAATCTGGCAATGCTGTGAGACGCGGCCGTGCGTTAAAGTTGAAGTTGTTTTAATTTTTTTTATATATATTGTGCGGCGACATGAGAAAACAATATCAGCTGATTACCTCCACCATAATTTGTTTAATAAAATAAGACAATTTTTTTAAGTGTACTAAAAAATATTAAATATAATATTGTTATTGTTCTCGTTATTATAAATAAATAATACGAAAAATAATTCATGAAAACAATAACATCAAATATCCATTGCGTTTACAAGGTCTGTTTAATAGTTGGAATTTTCAAACCCTTCAATTTATTTATTTATTTGCTCTGTCCGTCCGTCCTTCCTTATACTAATGACAAATATCAAATATGAGTGTTTGTTACGATAAATTTATATAACATAATGACGTTATTATTTATTTAAAATTTTTTACTTCTTATTTAAATATTTGTGGTGATCGCATTTGTACTTTAAAGTCTGTGCAAATGTTTTTAATTTCTAAAAGTGGGTTTTTTGTTTTTAGTTTTTACATTGCTTTTCAATTTTGTTTGTACTTATTAAGATGATTTTTTTTTCTGTTGTTATCATTGTTAAATGTTTGCATGTCTTACCTTAATTATGACACATTAAACAAATTATAAAGAATATATTCAACATAAATACATACACATTTGTATGGTTGTATTGACTTTCCTAAATTAGAGTGTAATTACGTTGAAATGTTTCAATTTTAAGGACTCACCTTATTTGACACTCCCATAACTCCCGTTTTAAAAAAGTGCATTTAATTTGCATTAATGTTGTAAATAAAACATAGTATTTAGTATGTAAATAAAAGATTATTAGAGTTAAGGTAATATAATGTTAAAATTAAACATGCAAACTTTGGAAGCACTTTGTTATATTTGTTATACTTTGTGCTATTTTTGTTTGATCATGTCTCCAAAATTGGATAAGTAGACAATAATTTGTCTTGGCATTATTTAATATACATAATATTTTTCATTGTGAATTTTATTATTTTCTAATAAATATTGTAAAACTTATTTTGGCAAATCTAAAATTAGATCTCATCGTGCATAAAGACTTATGGCGATCATAATCAGGTGATCAAATAAATATTTATAATTCTTTTCACCTTTAAATAATTTTGTCTGCAATAAACCACACAGGTTTTATTAAGCTTTTAACAATAATTAATTACTGTGGCTTAAAAAAAAAAATACGAGGGTATGCCAAATAACTAAGTTTACTTCAAAGTAAAATGAAAAATAGAAATAACTAACAGGTATTTACTTTAATTTTTACCGAAAAAATGTTTTGAGTTTTTCCTCTAAATATAGATATTAAAAAATAATTGTATGCTTGTTATGTCATTTAATTGATTTTATTCATATTTTAAGATACAAAACAATATTTTATCATTTTATTTATAAAAGATACAAATTTTGAAGTAGAAAAAATTTAACTATGTACTAAAATGTCCTTCCTTTAAAAATTACGATTTTAATTTAGACCCATTTAAAATGATGACAGACCAAAATAATTTTTTTTTTTTTTTTTTTTTTTTAAATCCAACATCGTTTGAGTATTAAAAGTAAGTAGCTACTTGTAACGCTCCATTTATTGGAATTGTAATTTTTCACCTTTTATAAAACACAGTCCAAGTGTGTTCCTAATATTTTACATACATTTTTAGTTGTTTTAGTTAACAATTTTTTTGCTCTTTTAATTTTGCAATTTTGTACTAGATTATGTCAAACATGGTATAGTAACATAAAGAAAACAGATACAAACATTTAAACATAGTTTTCATTGGTGTTTATAAAATTAAGTATAAAAACTAAAAAAAACTAACTGATTACATGTAAATTTAATATACTGTGTACGTAAATTAATACATACAGTAGCGAGCATACAAAATGCAACGCTAGACTATATGATTTTTTATAGTATTGATTAGGGCTAGAACGTCATTAAATTAGCGAATTTGTTGTGATTTTATTCTTTGCGGCCTTAGCCAACTATTGTATGTCATTTTGTTCCAAATTGTTACGTATACGAACAGTTAATAATTTTTTTTTTTTTTCAAAAAGTTGTAAATTTAGGGGAGCAAAAAAAAAAATGCAACTCCTAAAAAATCATTAGATTTTTTTAAATTTTGATAAAAATAAATATTGAAAAATGCTAAAAACTATAATATGGTAGTATTACTACTAATTACTACCAATACATATAAAATTAAGGTAATTTTAACTACAAAGGATATTAATAATATTAAAAAACACTCTTTTCTCCATACTTTTTAAGAATTTTGGAATATTTCTGAATAACATTTTGATAATGGCAGTGAAATAATATTAATATATAGTTCTAATATAAAGATTCTTAAAAATTATCTTAAAGAAACAATATTAAAACGATCATGCCTGTAATAATCGATACAAGTTATTTAACAGTATATATTTGATATGATCTAAATGAATACATTTGGCCATTTAAAGCTACTATTGCCAGCAATCGTTGATTTAATGATATAAATATAGAAACTGGATATCCTTCTAACATAACATATATTATTTATAAAAATCAAACTACCACCTTTATTTTTAGAGGCAGGTCCTTTATTATTTTTACGAGTGCTGTATAATGAAAATGAGAGCCTATTACGATAACTTGAATTAATTTGACTCTAAGCGCATAAATTTCGATTTTAGACGATCTAGGTAGACATACTTACTTAAATATTAATTTCAAATAGTAAACAAGACCAATAATCACGAACGATGTACTTTTAATTATTCAACATATGAAGAGGTCAAAATAAGTATATTTCTTAACTGTCTTTCCTTGTGTTAGAACTTGTTCCAGGACCAAGATCAAGGGATATTTGAACGTTATTATATTTATATTATTTGAAGATTTCATTTATTTTAGTCTATATGTAACGATAGAAAATCAGGTTTTTTTAACAAAACTATAGTTTCCAACCATTTCCAATAAAAATTTGTATCAAAATTTGAAAAATCATGTTTATTTGTTTAGAGTTACATTTTTTTTGCTCGCTCAAATTTAGAACTGCTTTTACTAAACGTTCAATAATTTCCCTATGTACAAAAATATTCGACAAAATTATATGCAACAGGTGTCTATGGCCACAAATAATAAATCACAATAGTACTGTTACATTAGGACTTGCTATAAGCAAAATATATGCGAACAAAGATCACATCACATAGCGTTGCATTTTTAATGCTCTGTACTGTACATACATATATGTATGTATGAATTCATTCAAGTCCATTTAGTCTTAGTTGTATGTACATATGTATGTATAAGTGTTTCAGTTTTAGTTGTTATTTATTTACATACATGTACAGCAACCCATTAAAACCCACTAAGGAAATACCTTTAACCATAAGTGGGTCGACATCCGAGGGTTGTATTTGAAACTCAAAGTGTTTGAATGATTTTGTCGATGTATGAGTGCATGTTTGTTGTTTTATTTTAGATCCATAAACAAAATTTTACATTTATGTTGGTTGTATTTGTTAAGTTTTCACGTCTTGTTCGCTGTTATAATTAAGCCAAATATGCAAAATAGTTGGCTAACAAAGTTAGTAGGTATAAATCTATAAGAGATCTATATATTTGTGTACATTAGGGTGGCTTTAGACACCAAACGATTACACTTAATACATGTACAAAATGGAATTTAAAAATAGGGTAATATTATTTAAAAGAAGTGTAAAACATTATATTTTCTTAATTATAAGAATACTTTCATATCATAGAATCCTAGCTGGTGTAGTAATGAATGATTACCAGAGAAACTACTAGGGTATCCATTCGAATAATTCGAATAATTTTTACGAATAATTGTTCGAAGAATTTAAAAATGCTACTTTTCGAATAACGAATAATTCGAATATTTTTATGTCGAATATTCGAATAAAACGAATAACTTTATTTTTTATTATTTTACTTCTTTTAGCTAATTTTTTTAACAATTTGTATAAATATAATATATTTTACAACTACTTTATTGTTTTATAATTTAAATAATTAAAATTTTATTACACAAATTTTTATTATTTAAATTGTTATTAACACAACTAAAAGCTGTGACATGGACTTCTTGTCTCCAGTAGCTTTTTCACACCATATTGAATTATAGAAAAATAATAGGTGTAGGTGATAATTTTTTTCCAGAATATCTTTCAAAATAATGGAAAGGTTTTTGATGATTGATTAAAAAATTAAAACGTTTAAATTTAGAGATCAACGAAAATTAAAAAATGTAAGTTGTATATGATTAAAAATATCTGTATATATAAAGTATATATTTTTTACAATGAGCTTGTATGGAAATACTTTATCAAGAGCGTTAATTATCCTCTCCGTACGTCCCACAATATTGAAATAGAAATTCAACAAGAACTACCAACAACATCGACATCTTCAATCCGTCCAATGTTGCGATTTATTTAAAACCAAACTCTACATTCCCTAGAAGAAATTATATGGAGATGTGTAGCAGAAGATAATATGTTTGTACGAGCTTTTAAGAAATCAGAAGTTATAACGGAATTTTTCAAATCTAGAAATTTAAGAATTTCATCAAGTGAAATCACAATATGGAAAATTTTTATTCTGAACAGAAAAGTGATATTATTACGGAATTTTAACAAAATTATTGAAAATAAAGGTCACCTTTTAATAACAGTAAATGAGTGGTCAGACAACTTTTTTATAAATACATAAAAGTTACACCAATAAGTTATAATTTTAAAAACAAGTCCTTTAAACATTTTCCTTTTACAAAAAAATATATGAAATCTTATAAAATTTAAAAATTTCATTTTATATTTTGAATTATTCAAACAATTCGAACAATTTTAAATGCGTGATGGAATAATTCGAAGAAACCAAAATGGCTTATTCGAATTATTCGTTTTATTCGAACAAATAAAAAATCGAACAATTTGGATACCCTAGAAACTACAAATATGTTCTTAAAATGACAATATGATCTAAAAACTTTATTCACGTTTTTAGATCATATTGTCCTAAAAACAAAAACAAAAATTGGAATTTTAAAACAAAAAATTATTTTTTAATTAAATTAAAGTATTTTATTTATGTTTCCTTTAATGATATGACTGAAGACTCTACATAGAAAATCGTATTTTCCTTTTTTGATTAATGACATTAACGTAATCTTTGAAAATTCATTTTTTTTACTTCTCGTGTAAATAATTAAAAAATATTACAGTTTTTGAACTTAAACGAAAAGGCGATGAAAAGTATTCAATCTGAAAATTGTGTCGTTATAATGTTACTCAATCTTATCCAGGAAGAATTTAAATATTGTCGACAGGGCTGAAAAGTCTGGTGGAAAACTACCATTCTTTCGACTTCGCCCAATGTTGTTGCTGTTACGCTCCTTAGAAGAACTCAGTTTTTTTCCAACTATGTGAAACCATCAAAGCATTCTCATCTGTGTTTTGAGGACACGCAGTTCATTGACAGCCATCGCTTTTAGGCTTTTGCGTACAATACCGCATAAATTCATCCAGCACTAAGGTGTCTTCTATAGGTTTTTAGCAAGTTTTAGGACCCTAAAACACATGATTTTATGAATTTGACTGATACTCCCGAATTTTTATATAGGCCCAGAGGTGTAAGGTAAGATTGAATTGTTATATCCACTGCTAACATAAATATCATGACAAAACTTCAGAGATTTTATCTTTAACATTTGAATTTTATTTGATATTTTCCATACATATTTGAATTAATATAGAAAAACGATACAAATTCTTGTTTTATTTGTTCACCCTTATTGTATTTGTATGAATGTGTGTCAGCTAATCTGTCTGTCCGTCCAATTGTCTGTAATATGTAAAGCACTCAACTGTGACTTTAATTCAATCGTTTTTATTTACTTTTTTCATTTGTTCGTAAGTTCGCGTAATTTTTTTCTTTATGTGAGTTTGTCTGTCTGGCCGTTATATGCAAATCTGTGCGTTGGTGTTTTACAAGGTAAATTGAAAGAGAAATAACAAAATAAAATAAAAAAAAAGTTGAATAAAAACAGTAACAAGTGTTGAAAAATAATTATAAAACTCAATACATTCACATGTACACATTTTGCGGATATTTTTTACTTTTTTTCTATGTTTGTTTACAAGAATTTAGCTAAAAGTAACAACGCCCGTTTACTACTTAGTTGTTTGTCTATTTTTGCTGTTGTCGTCGTATTTCTTTTGCATACATTTATTGTTGTTGTTGTCTTTACGCCAACTACTGTTACAAACTGCCGCCACCGCACCGCTTCCATGTTGAGTCACTGTCTGGTCTTGTATTCAAGCGTAGTTATTTTCAAGATACCACTGTCTTGCAAGATTTTAATTCATTATTTCGCCGAATTTTGACAATTTTTGGCAACGTATTTTTTTGTTTGTTGGTTATTTGCTTGAAATTAATTAAAATAAACGTTGTTTTAATGGCTAATAAAAAAATTAAATTATTTACTTTTTATATTTTGAATGGTAAATTTAATAATTGTTGTAATTAAATACAGTTAATTTTGTAATATATAAATTATTTTTGGGATGATTCATTAGGTAAAAAATTTAGTTCAACTTTTATGTACATTTGTAGTAATGTATAAAATAGGATTTTTTTAATATTTAATTCTTCAGCAATGAGAATTTTTGAAATTGTGCTGTTTTACATGAGCAAAATAAACTTTGAAATTGCATGGAAATATGCAAAAATATGCCAAAATATGTTTTAAATAATCGATCACAAAAATCTTAAAAACGTTTAACACAGAAGACTTAACTAAAGTTAGGTTTAGGCTAAATAAATTAAAAAAAAAAAGTTATTAAGAGTTATTTTATGTAGATTTTGTGCTTACGAAATTTTCGTCCAATATATCACTAGTCTTAACAAGGTATGAAAAAGTTGTTTCATAATTTTGATCAAATATTTGGCAAATGTAAACAAACATAGTATGAGGATAATGTGTATGTGAAGAGTATGAAAAATTATAATTATATTTAAGGATGCCCCATTATGACTCATTCTGATTTTTAGTAATATAGCAAATTCGATTATGTTAAGCACAAAATAATCTCAGCAATAATTTAATCTTAACTTGATTTGAAGCAAATAAATAGCTACTTGTATACATTATTATTCATTTAGACCGCAGTTTTAAAATTTATATAAATTGCTAAATCTACTTGTTCCATGACCCTCACATACATTCATTTATTTTTAATTTACTAGTCATTAAAATAAAATGTCTGTTTCTTTTAAACAATAACAATGGAATGTCGGATCAATGACTAAATACTGGCTCATTATGTCACCCGCACCTTTGGCAAAAATGAAAAATATTTTTACAAGTTACTCACCAAAAAAACAAAAAAATTTGTCTTCTGTTTGTTCTAAAAATAATGATGGCTTAAAAATACTAATCGATTAACTTTGATCATTCTCGTTCAGTAGCTTCCTTTTGCACGATCACTTTGAAATATTCATTACAGCAGAGTATACAGAAAAAACTCTGGTTAGAAGAAAATGTAAAATTTACAATATGAGTTGTTTCCAATTGGAATTAATTATAAATGACACACACATCCACATAAAGTAACAGACATTTAGTAAGAAAAAACAATTGAATATTCGTTCGTTCACTCTTCTTCAAAATAGTTGGTTGTTTTGTTGTTATTGTTGGATGGATTCTTTTACATGTGTGTCATACTTATTGGAATTTCTAAAAATAATGAAATACAAAAACAAACAAAAAATTACAGGTTATTGTCATTTGTAAATATTTTTAGCATACAAGTGAGAAGAAGAAGAGAAGACGACGAAGAAAAATATTTATTTACCTTTTTTATCATTGTTGTTGTTGTTTTTGATGTAGTTTGTAAAGAAAAACACACTTGTTTGTTTGCATGTGTTCATTGTTTCAATATCTGCTGGTATTGCGCCACCACCATACCACCGCCACCACTCATTCACTTTAATAACTTAATCTTCTTAATTTTAGTTCCTCTTCTTTATTTTCTTTATTTACTTTTATTTTTTGTTTTTGGTTTTGATTTTACATTTACTTTCTTGCATTTAGTGCCAACTTCTTAAATACAGTTAGGGACAAAACTATTTGTACACCTCATATATTTCGTATACCTTCACGCACATTTTCAACAGATCCGCTGTTTTTATACTTGCTTACAATGTATTGTACTGTGGAATGTTGCAAATTTACTAAATTACTTATATTCCGGAAAGATTTTCCTTTTTTATGTTCATCAATAATTAAATTTTTAATATCCAAACTCAACTCTTTTCGCTTTCCCATTTTTGATCTGCTTATTATTCAAAACGTTAAAACCAACTTCTTATTTTGTAAAATAAAACTCGATTAACGAAGAAAATATAACGGTATTTAAAAAAATCATCATACAAGAGTCCAACGTACAAATAATTGTACAAAGTACTGATGTACAAATACTTTTGTTCCAAAGATTTTTACTTAAATTGTACTTTTTTTTAACAATGTGTTATATATTAATTTATTTTTTATCAAATAATTCAATAAAAATGGACCTGAATTAAAACTACATATAATAATTTTTTATTCTTTATAAATTATTGAAGATATACGAAATGCATGGGTGTACAAATAGTTTTGTCCCTAACTGTATATATTTTTTTCATTTGGATTTCTTAAGTTTTTTTATTTCTTATTGAATTCATTGAATGAATGTTGAAAAAACCAGAACAGAGTTATTATGGGTTTGTTTACATGACCAAATTTTATTGTTGTTAAAAACACTTTTTAGTCTTCTTTTAAAACAAAGAAAGAATAAAAAAACAAATAAAGAAACAAACAAAAAAAAAATTGAAAAGAGGAAGATTAAAGAACCTAAGAAAAGGTGCTTAAAAATTTACTTACAAAATGTTAAATCTGAGCTGTTTAGAGAAGTTGAGTCAAATCGGGGGAACGAGTCAAATTTTGAGAGCTGATGAGTTTAGTTTTGATCATTTGATGGCAAGAGAAAGAGAGTAATATTTTTTCGAATGAGTGGGTTTGATTTTATTAATGAATTTATTATGTGTAGCATAATTGAATTTAATTTTAACAAGCTTTTAAGGTATGAAGTGTAAAATATTTCTCATAAAAAATTATACCCATGTATTAACATACTCCTCATACCCTCCTTCTCGAATTAATTTATAGATTTTTTGTGGTTGAAAAATGTGATCTGTTAACTTCAATGTTGCTTACTTGCTAAATTTACTGTATATAATTTAGCGATTTTGTTAATTATGTTATCTCATGAGAACAATATTTAAATTTATTATTCAAAGCCTTTAATTTTTGGACTAATGCATTAGCCCTTGAGATTTTAGAACATGTAGGTTAAAGTCAAAATTTTGATATAAAATGGGTAAATTTTGGTAATGTCGGTACTTATAATGGAAGGCCAATGTACGCGGCGACGAGCACCAATCAGCTGATCATGTTTTCTCACGCGCTTCACTATTATCTCTGTTTAGTGCTTGGTCTTGTTCTTAATTCTAAAATCATCTTTGTGAAGAAAAGTGTAAAATTTATTATATGTTCTTAAATCAAATTTTATTTTAGAGAAAACAGATTGTAGACACTTTTACGGCCAAAAATACACAAAAAATCTTAATTCTTGCAATTTTTAATTTGGACTCAGAAGAAGATAATTTGGACTCAGAAGAGAGTTTGATAGTTAATTGTATTCTTTAACCAACTGGGTAAACATTTTACAAAATCAGTCAAAAAATATGGGGATATATATTGAAAATACTGGACCAAGATTTTGCAAAATTGAGTTGAAATTTCAAATGAAAATAACTTGAAAACTATAAGAGCACCTGCAGTAGCATCAAGAGCTTTAAGAATATGTAAAAATATTTGAAATCGCATAAGAAATAAAAATCAGATGTAGCCTCTCCTGAAGGGTATGTGGGGGCTTCCTTCCAAACTTAAAATTGTCTACTCCGCTGTTACCAAAAAATTAAAATTCTGGCTCACTAGGTAATACTGGGTTATATTTTCTCTATAAGCTACTTTTCAGTATAATCCAAACATTTGTATGTTTTCCAGGTTAATATACAGTGAAAACAATGAATATGTTCCTAAAATGAAAAATTATGGCCTTTAAAAACAAAAAAATGAACGCAATTTTTATTCAAAGAAAAATATAATTTTTATAGTTCTAAGCATTTCTTATGAAATCGTGGACCTTTTTTGATAACTTTTCTATTAGAGATTTGATAGTTGTTTCAGTCACTTTTTTGGAACAGTTTGCCCATCTCCTTTTAAAATATTCGATATTTTGGGTCACCTTTTTTGTGCTCTTCAATTCTCTTTCTACAAGAGCCCAATATCCCTCCACTGGTCTTAGCTCTGGACAATTTGGAGAATTGACCTCTCTTAGTACAAAAACTATGTTATTGCTTTGGCAACACTCTAGAGCTTTCTAACCGTAGTAACATGATGCCTAATCGGGCGAAAAATGTGTGGACACATTGTGCTTTTTTTTTTTTTTTTAAAGGAAGACGCCTTTTTGCAAACATTCTTTGATGTATATTTCGGTACTTATAGAGCCGACTGTAACAAAAGACTTTTTTGTTTTGCCACAACTGCATAAAGCTTGTAATACTAGGGATTTTTTAAAAAAATTTTACACAGAAGCTGCGAAATCTGTCAGTACATACGTTTCGTCATTCATTATACAACATGAGTAATTTTGTATGAAATATAATTTTAATTTCCGTGCCCTATTCTTGGTTTCTAAATTTTTTGCAGCATTCATATCTGGATTTTTTTGTACTTTATATGTTTTCAACTCCTAAAGCTAATGCTTTAACTTTTCGCACCAAATAGTCAAACGGGCTAAACGGGCTGCTTTCTACTAGATGTGTTTGAAGTTCTTTTCAATATGCTTTAAATTTTTTGGCCTTCCCAATATCATGTGGACCTTTTTTTCTTCCCCAACCAGGTTTCCTATCAATGGTCAAATTCTCCTGATACTGTTTAATAACATTGGAAACAGTTTGACAGAAGGCATGGCATTTAATTTGGCCAATTATTTGTAGGACAAATTTGGTACATCTTTTCCGTCACTCATTTTTATCAAACTCACAATAAATCAACATGGTTGTCTTTAAAAATAACAACTGACATATTTTTCACAGATAACTAGATCAAAAAAAAAAAACTATTGCTTCCGAAAATAGTTATGAGGCAAAACGTGTGTTAAGATTTTTTCGAACGCACACCTTAAATATTTATGTATATTAGTGCTGAAATATTATGGAATGGGTTCAGTTTTAAAAGTTAATATTTTCTCTATATCAAATTTAAAAAATAATTTTACTGTGGATCCATTAATCTCTTAAAGTTGTTATTTGTTCCTACAAGACAAGTTTTTCGGTATACTAATTCATTTAAAATATTGGGTGTTTGCATTAAGTCCATCTTTTTTATTGCCAAATTAATGTTATTTTCATCACAAAACCACATACATCATGGAAATAAGTTTCATTAAGTTTAGAAGTTATGATGCTAAGTCCAAATTATGTATATTAAATAAAACTACTTTTCTCTTTACTATAATTGTGTGAACTTTTATCGAAATTGTAAGAGATTACGAATTTATTTTCCAACCCCACTGTGTTGACATTTGAGCCGTTTATTTTATAATTTATAACTCCATCCACAAAAATGTTCAAGTATAAAAATATTAAAATTTTTAAGTAATTATTTGATTCTTATTTAATTAGTTTCTTTTGTGTTACAATTTTTCAATGAATAAAGAAAAGTTTAACTATTTTTATGACTAAATCGATTTTTTTTTTCATTTTTTATCGCAAAACTTTTGTAGTAGCCTTCATACTCTTAACTTCCGCAAAAACTTTACCTGGTAAGTTAAAAAATTACATTGCTAAAATTGGGTAACCACTTGCGATACTAAACTAATTACTACGTGGCAGATTTATGTGCATTTTTTTAAATATTTTAAAAAAATTCAAATTATTTATTTATTAAAAAAGAAAAATTGTTTCATAAGAAAAACAGTCAGTCCACGGTAAGCAAATCAATGCAATTTATGTTGTATTTTTAGAAGTTAAAGAAGCTATGTTTTTATAGTCGTTATCATTCATGCACAGTTTTTTTGCAGAAATATAAATAAAATTTCGCATGGTCAGAGCTGATTTTCGAGAAATAATGTTAATATTTGGAGCTAAATAAAATTTAATCAAGTAAAGGTATTCCAATGATATTTTGTCACAACATAAACTTGTTTTAAAATCACGGAATTAAAAAAAACTCCAAATTTTCAATAATTTCAATAATTTACTTTTTTTTCCATTAAAATGGTCACCCTGCCGTGACTCATTAGATATTTTTTTTTTTTTTGTGTTTAACCAATATATGGGTTATATTGCCAATTTTTTATTGATCCCGGCATTGACATTTTAGAATTTAAGAAAACAAATTAAAAACCTTTTCAAAATTGACAAAGTTTGGTTAGGGCTTGAGGGGAACCCGTTCCCCAGAGAGGTGCCTTCGATTTTTTTTACACGCATTTGCGTAAAAAAAAAAATAATAAAATAAGAAGTGAAAGAATATGTAAAATTTTTTAAAAGTTTCAACTTCATGTTAATATAATTTTTTATTGGATATGTTTACATGATTCTTGCAGTAATATCATTTAGAATTTTGTAAAAAATTTAGTGATTATTTTCAAAAGTTTAAAAAACTTAAAAAAACGAGGCCAAAATTGAGGGTAAAATTTTCTTTGACCCAAATATCTCTTAAACTAAAAGAGATAATCTGCACATGTAAACATGTTTTTTGTAGAGATTTACAAGGACTACCCACATTGAAGTCATAAATGAATTTTTGGAAAATTTAAAAAAAAAAAAAAAATGCATACCCCAGTTGACCAACTTTGGAGGTCTAACCCTACCATCGTGACCCGCTAGGAGTCTGTAGTCCTCGGAAACACCTCAGCTCTGACCATGCAAAATTTTATTTAGATATCTCCAACAGTTCACAAGTTACAAAATTATTTAAATCGATTTGGGACTTCTGTGCAGCGTCAAGATATCGTTATAAGTGGTTGTGAAAGAAGTGGCAAATTGGGATAATTTTCTTTTAATTTTACAACGCGAGTAGGGGCTGTCAAACATATTTGTTTCCCATATGAAATTAATTAATAAAAGTATTCAAAATTGTTTCGTCCTTCCCTGCCACTCGGTGTTATGCGTGGGCTAAGTAGGTTACATGCAATTTTTTTTATTAAAAATTCGTAAATATAAGGACTTTTTATTATTATTTAACTGACTCTTTCAAGCTGTACATTATTAATCTAATTGTATGTAAATCTCCAAAATTCATAGCTACCCTTTACTAATGTACTTATTATAAAGATTCAAATAAGTAGTTAATCGAATACTACAGAACTGCAAAATAGTAAAAAATACAAAAGTTACCAAATTACAAACTTACAATTAATCTATAAGTAGTTATTACTATTTTTCCAATCATTATATACATTAAAAGTGTGTAATTTTTCACACTTTTAAATAAAGATATCAAACACTATTTATTGAAGCCATTACTAGCAAATAATTAATTTATACTTGAAGATGATAGAATAAATAAGTACCGCTCGTTACTTCGTAACGCATTAAATAACAACTACCTATTACTAAAATTTAAACAATGTATGATGGGTAATGATATCAAACACTGTTTATTATTTAAGTAATTACTAGCAAACAAATATTTTTTACTTTAAAATGATAGAATGAATATGTATATACCACTCATTACTCTATAACGTATACAATAACTACTACCTATTACCAAAATTTGGAGAAAATTCCTGGAGAACTAAATTTGAAATTTAGCTTATTTTCAATTTAACTGACTATTTTTTTTTATTGGTTGACAACACTGTCAGATGATCTTGTAAGTTTAGCTTGTTTCTTAAAGTTGTATTAAAAGTTTTGTTGTTGATTGTTCGCTCCCTTTGATTAAAAGTTTATAAGTTATTGTTGAATTTTGTCGTTTTCGTATTGTGTACGTTGGAGTAGATTTACTATTTGGTATTTTTACTGAGAGGTTAATTTGAATGGCTCAATCTTTATGTTCGCTCTTCCACTAAGTAAATAAAGGTAATAGGTATTTTTTTTTTTTTATTTACAATCTCTCAGATTTCTAGTTTTAGTTTTTAAATCCGCTCTGTTGACTGCCTACACATTCTCTAAATACGTTTTGTTTTGATTGTGTGTTGGTTGTATCTGTGTGTTGTGTATCGAAGAGTGTTGCATTTACTTGTCACTTGCACATGTAGTTGTGTTATTTTACTGTAGTTTTATGTTGGTATTTGATTATGAGTGTGCTGGTGGGTACATTGTTATTAAGTTATGAGCACTTTTGAGGCAATTTGGTATCGATTTTGAGTTTAGTCCAATTTGAACAACGGTACCGAGCGGTAGTTAGTCTCTTCTTCTGAAATACACATTTTGTTTGAAAAATATTAAAAACTAGAAAACAAATTTATATATAAAACAAGAACAACAAAAATTATAAAACTTTTTTGTGTACGATACATTAAAAAAAAAAAAACAACAAACTATTTGTTGTAATTCCAAAATACAAATAAAATTTGTTGATTAGTTTTCGTTAAAATTGTACTTGTATGTTGTATCTGTGTTTAAGCAACAACAAAATAATGTGTGTGTAGCAACGACAGTGTGTGTGCGTATTTTTTACAAAACAAAAAAATAACATTTTGATAGAAAAATATTTTTATTTAATATTTGATCAAAAACTAATAAAATATTAAAATTTGTGGCGAGCAAAGTAAAGAACAAAAACTTGGAAGAAAAACTAATGAAATATGACAAAATCAAAAAGAATGGCTTAAAAGTTAATTGATTAAAAATTAATAAAATAAAATTAATAATTAAATCAAATTTTTATAATCTAAATATAGCAGTGAATGTGTAGATTTTTGTTTTTGTTGTTGTTAATTATTATTTTTATAATTATTATTATTGGTGTTGTTGTGGTTAGTACTGATGATGATGATGATGACGACGACGTTGTCGGTCGGTTGGTGTGTGTGTTGTATTTTAATTTTTTTTTTATATGTAGTTTTTGTTTTTGTTGTCCAAGGTATTAACTTGGCTCGACTCAACTTGTCTGGTCTGGCTTAGTGTGATGTTGTTTGGCTTAATTTCAATTCATTGAGTTAACAACCAGTTTTTTTGTATTTTATTTTATTTCAGTTGATTTTGTTTTGTGTTTTCTTTGAAGATTGGGTCGAATAACAAATCTATACTTTGTTGTTAAAATACTCACACACACTTACACCACCTTTAGTAATATTAAAGTCTTTACTCAGTCTTCTTGGTATTAACAATATTCAGCAACAAGCTATAATATAAAAAATTAACTAGAAATTTAGCAAAAACCACAATACAAATTAGAAGAAATAAAATAGTATTCCTTTTATTTTTGCTTAACCAAGTTTGTTTTGTTTTTTTTTTTTGTTACAAACTTATTTATAATAAAAATTAAATACGATTTAAAATTTTTGGATTTTTTTTAAGCCAAAGTGCGTATAAATAAAAATACGTGTTCCCGTGTTTTGTTGGTGTCGTTTATACAAAAAGTATCTAAATATCTACATCAAGAAAAATAACCAAAATTTACACAAGCAACAACAACGAACAAATCAAATAATGAAAAAGCTTTAAAAAGTATCTAAGGAATTTGTTGTGTGTTTTGGAAACAAAAACAATTTGCGTTTTCATGACTGTTTTTTAAACCTTTCTTAGTTGTTTTTGTTTTTTTATTCTCTGACTGAATTGACTAAGTTATTTTTACCTGTTTTTGTTGTTATTATTTTCTAATATAGCAACAACAATATATATAAAAAAATACAAAACGTGCGACCAACCAAAAATCAAATAAAAAAATTTAAAAATGCATTAAACAACAACAGCAGCAGCAACAAAGCAAAAAATAAAATAAATAAATAATGAAAACTTACTAGATGCGCGCCCTACCTTTATCCACTTGAATTTGTGTGTCTGACCGTAATACAAGAAACGGCACCAGTAACCAACAGCAAGCAACAACAGTATTAGTGAGAGTTGTAGAGAAAAAAAGTACAAAACGATCTGGAAAAAAATGTGCAAAAAAAAAAAATCTACGAATAACTAGGTGATTTTTCCGCCCCATTCGTAAAAAAACATTATTAGAGTAAAAAATAATAATAAAAATTTTTTAATTTAAAAACTATTTCAATTCTATATTGAATTTTAATTAATACCTTTGCAATTGATATTTAATTGACGTTAAAACATATTGCGCCGCATTATTGTTTGTTCAAGATATTTGCAAAAAATTTTAATTATTTGTGATTTATAGTTCGAGAATGTAAAATCAAAACTTAATTCATATATTACTTTTTTAATTTTGATACAGTTGGGAAGATCAACTTTGAAAACTTTGACAAAAAACTTTAGAGTTTGTTCTCGAAATAGTTCTAAAGAAATTCGTTATGTTGGGAAAAAAAATATTTAAAATTTTTGCCTGTGAGATTCTGTTTTCCCAGAGGACTTTTTAGAGCGTTCTGGTGAAAAATTTTTTAAACCTCTTTATAATGGATAAACGAACAAAAGTATAAAATTTATTATTATTATTTTTTCCCCATGATGTAACAAAATGTCCTTAAAAAAAAAAAAAAAATTGAAATATACATATATATATATATATATAATAGTAGAAACATTTGTTTAACAGTACTATTTCGATCAAAAGAAAAACGAATATATTCTGATAATAAATAATTTTTAAGAATAACAAAAATTTTTCTATTCCGGGTGTCATATTCATAATAGATCTTTTTTTTATAAGTTTTAGATAATAGTTGCAATATCCACAAAAACGCATGACTGACAATTGTCATGAATTCGAGAAAAGCATTAGAATATCCAGATCCAAGATTTTCCCTTTTTTATACGCATCGTTTGAGTAAATTTTTTTCTACACATTTTTTCCAAAGAGACATTTAATATTGATTATTATTGAATATTTATGATTGACTTTTAGAATAGGGCAGATAAAGAAACCTTAACTCGTTGAATTAAAACAAATACAAAATTCCACAAGTTTTATAATACGTCAAGCAAAATATAAAATGCATAATAGAAAGAAACTGAAATGAAAAACACACAAGTCGTTTTGAAACTAAGGAATGATCTCGGCGAGAAAAATGAAAATTCCTAAACAAATCATGCAACATTGTTTATTGCTGTTTTCCCTTCTTCTTTTTATTATTTTTTTTTCTTTCAGCAATTTACAGTTGCTTGTGTTTAACAAATTCACTTCACTTCATTTCATTTTACTTTGTGTTCAATTTATTCAATGATTTATGATTTTTTTATGTGATTTTATTTATTTTTTTTTTTATTTCATATATTTTTTATTGTTAATATTTTATCATTTTTATTGTCGTTAGTTGTTGGTTATTTGGCTGTAGTTTTTTATTCAAGTACTTAACAGTGATTTCACCTTTTTTTCACTACTACTCACTCTGCTTAAGTGTGGGACTTCCACTGGTTATTTATTTAATTATAATTTTTTCTTTTACACATTTTGTTTTTAATGATATTTTTCCTGCAGCAATAGCCCATAATAACGACAACAACTATTTATTTTTACTATATAAAGTCATAAAACAAAAGTGTTAAAAATAAAAATATTCGCATAAAATCTGGTCATAAATAGGAGATGAAGGAGGAAGAAAAAAGAAAAATTATAAAATAAAAAATATTAAAAATATAAAATTACGTTTATTGCTATTAGCTTTTTTGATTATTTATTTAACTTTTCCAAAACAATATTTACTCTCACTAATTTCAATTCTCTCCTCATCTAATTCCTTTGTTATAAGCAGTTGCCATATTACATTTTTTTTCATACATTAAATTACTCTAGGGAGATAATAATATTTAATAATTTTGAGTTTTCTTGAAATTAATTTTAATGTGATAAATTCGAATGTCATGTTTTGAGTTTAAAATTTTGTTATTTTACTCTATTCATTCTCACAGATAGTCAGATATAATTAATTTTATATTTTGTATTTAATATTTATTACATATTTCTCGATTCCACACACATATGGCACTACAACATTAACCGGCACAAAGAAATTAGGTACAAATATAAAAGTGTTGGTGGATTTGTTTTAAGGATAAATTCCTTTTTTTTTGAAATTTCTTGGTTTATTTTTAATTTTTACAAACTGTTTTTCACGTTCTTGATGTAATATTATCGAATAGCACTCTATCCCTGAGGTTAAATAGGTGCCGAATAATATTCTACAATAACTCCTGCTCAAGCATTGTTTTCAAAACATTGATGAAATAAGCGTGATCACAACAAAATACGAATGTTGTATTCTGTTCAAGAAGTTTATTATAAATATCAAATAAATATTTGACAAAAAAATAATTTTGAAAACGTTGTCCATTGTGAGATCATTTTACTTTATTAGTCCTACTATATATTTTCAAAGTTACTATACAAAATATACGTGTTTCTTTCTCATTTCAAAATGAATCAGAAAATTTATTAAACACTTGAAAGATTGCAAAAATAAAATAAATAAAAAAAAAATAGATAAATCTGTTTATATGGCAGCTCTTGAGATTGATCTATGAAATTCTCGCTCTCAAACTCTCTCTGTATCTGTAATTTGCGTTTAGTTAATAAATAAATAATTTATCATATCTAATCATATGGCAGCACATGAGCTGATATTAAATAAAATAAAAAACTATACATACAGAATACAATTTGTTGTCTACTACAATAGTAAAAAAAAAGTAATAACAACAAAAACTACAATTGCCAAATGAAATTAACAGACATATGATTTGATTATACACTGGGTGTTAGTTAATGATGTGACCTTAAAAATAATAATAAAAAAAAAAACATGAAAACAAAATCTCACACAATGAGTCTTAAAAAATTTTGTACATTGAATATCCAAGAGAATTTTTTATTGTTTATTACTGTAAACAATGCCAACCAACTTGCCTAACGACCAACTAATTGTGGGATATCCCAGTCATAACTTTCTAGCAACTTTCCTCTTCCATTAATAGATGGATAATTCCACATGTCAATCGTTAATACAAAATTTTATTTTATCATTGCATTCCTTCATAATTGTTGTTGTTTTTGTTTTTTTGCACTGAGTATGAAATTCAAATGATGTTTTGTTTTTGATTTACATGGCGAAACAGGGTTTCATTTTTTAATTAGTGTTTTATTATAATATTTATTTTTTTGTCATTAATAGGACAAGTTTAAATATTCATAAAAAAAGGAAAATATGCGCTTTAAAAATAAAAAAAAAAAAGGAATAATATGCACAGAAATATGCAAACATAGCATGAAAATGCGTAGAAGAGCAGACAAATTTTAATTAAATATTAATTTTTTTTTAGGAATTTGTTCGAAACATTCAAAAACTCACAAAATTGTTTATACAAATCAAGCTCCATAAAATGACTAAAAAATAGCGTTTTTGCTAAGAAAACTAATTTTGTTGTTCATTATACATATGCTAATTTATGATTTGAAAAATAAGCATTTTTTAAATACTTGTGGAATATGTAAAATATTATTTTTCAAGATTATTTTTCAAGCGAAAAGATTGAAAAACTTACCCTGGTCATTAAGTATTTTATTTTTATTACCATAAGAATTTCATATAATTTCAAATAATTCAGTATATTATAGAGCAAAAAGAAATAAATTCTGTACAATAGTCTTAGACCTTAAAATATTCATTAAATCAAAATCGAGTTTAAGCTGATATTTTATCAGGGAATATTATAGTCCAAAGAAATTATTTAATCCTTTCCTCCAAACATCCTTGTTAGTGTATATGAATACCCCTAATGTTTTTCTTGTCGTTTTCTTTTCAAAAATCTCCTGCGTAACTTTTTTTTGCTGACATAATTTTATGTTCTTTTCTTATTTTTTTTTTTTTTTCTTGGGCGTAAACAGTAAAATAGAAAAATTAAATAAATTGATTTCAATTGGCAACAATTGGTTTTTATATCACAATCTTGTTGTTGCGAACTATAGAATTCAGTCCACCAGTCAGTCAACTTTAAAGCAAACGTATACACATAATCACTCACATACAAAAAAAAAAAAAAAAATGTTCATGTTTTCATTGTCCATTGCATTCAAATAGAATTTCGGAGGGTAATTTCAATATATAAAAAAATAATAACAATAATAAAATAATGTTTAACAGATTTAAAAAGAGTAGTGAATAAGTACGAAGTACGAGTACACATACAATTAATAAATTGAAGTGATGTGGCGTGTCGCGTCATAAAGATACATATGATGTGATATGATGATGAGATGTACTGTTTTGTGATATACATTATGTACATACGTGAAACTCATTGAAATGTCATAATTTATTAAAATAAATGAAAGAATTTTTATTTATTTGTTAAATGCACACCACCAGCAATAACAACAACAATAATAATTTGTCGCCAATTGAAGTTTGTGCAACATTTTTTTTTTTTTTTTTCTTCATTTAAATTTTAATTTCAATTCCAATGAACTCAAACGACATTGTTGACTTCAATTGCGGTTAAAGTTTAAATAATAATAAAAAATAAATAAATAAAACATTGGCACACTTCAGCCCAACATATTTACACAAACATATTCTCTGATATAAATCAATATAAAAAAAAAAAAAAAAAATTGTTTAAACATAAAAATCTCTTTACCCAAATAAACACACTCAAACACAATTGAGTGCGTCTGACAGAACCGCTTAACAAATTTCGAGGGATTTTAGGAAGAATTTGTTGGCACTTACGAAAAGCCCATGAATTTAATTGTTTTTAAAATAAATGAAAAAGAAAAAAAAAAATATAAAAAAATTTAATTTCATTCTTAAGAACACCCTGTGTGCTCTTTAGTGTCTGAATGCTTGAGTATTTGGCATTTGGCCAATTGGTTCAACAATTATGCTGTGTATTGTATTGTATTGGTTGAATATCTTGTATTGTATTCTGTTAATTTGCCGGGTTATTGTTGTTGTTGAATTTTGGTTTAATATTTTTTTTTTATTTTGCCGGCAAAATATTAAACAATCTAATTTGTTGGTTTTATTGCTGTTTTTATTTTAATGTACGTTACCCTATATGAATTTGTGAATATTTACTTTTATATTCAAATATATGAAATGCAGTTGTTTAAAATAATGCATTCTTTAAGAAGAAGAAAATCAATATAAACGTGCCTAATTCTTTAATGTAATATAACTAATATTAAGAGATTTATAATTGCCCATCTGGTGTTATTAGAATATTAAATCTCTCATTTATTTCAGTACTGAAATAACTCAAAAAACGATATTTTTAAGTTTTATCTCCTGTAAAAATATAGTATACATTTGTTAATGATACAAGGTGATAGAAAATTGAAAACTATAAATGAATTTTTTGCAAAATCTCTCCTTTTAGAGTTTGAAAAAACTTGAAGTAGTTAAATGTTTGTTTTCTTCTGAATATTTTTTGTAATTTTTTTTATAAAAGAAAGCAATTTTTATATTCAGAATAATTTGTTTCTTTAAAACGTCTGTCCCAAGCACGATTTGCTCATTCTTAGAAATAAATATATTTGTTTTTTCTAGTTTGTTTAAGTTTTATTTTAGTGTCGTTTGGTTGTTGACACACTCATACTTGCTGTTATAAATAATGACAACTATGACGAATTTCTATTGCTCAGTATAATACAATCCTTCTCCCAGCACTCAGCTATCACACAGCATCGTTATACAAGTTGTATGTAAATGAAGAAATAAATAAACATGAATACGATTCATTCTATTAATAATCCTCGTATATAGAAACGCACCCAAATTCCTAAATTCTTGTTGTGGTAGTTGTTGTAACGGAAATGTTCCAATTTGAATTTATACACATTTTTGTTTTTAATACCCATCCCAGGTCCACAATTTGTGCATTTAGCACAACAATAAAACAGCAACATTCGCTTTGCTCGCCACAAATTTTAAATGCAAAATTTTGAAATTCAACGAAATTAATATGAATAGATTTTAATGTTTTACATTTTTCTTTAGTGTTGGAATTTTAATTGAGATTATTAGAACAAGAAAAAGTAATCTTTCCAAAACACACAAAATAAATAAAATAAAAGAATAAATTAAAGTGCCATTTCACAGAAGAAGAAGTGATTTAAGTAAATGAAGTAAAAAAGAAAAAAACTCAAACCGCTAAAACAAAAATAAACCAACTCAATATAAAAAAGAAAGAAAGAAAAAAATTGTGTCTCCAATAAATTATCTGTCATATAAAAGATTTTAAAAGTAAAATAATAAAAGAAAAACTGTTCTTATGTTTGAAACTCTAAAACGTTGTGCAAAAAAAGTGTTAATTTAAAACGAACAAAAAATAAATAATTTAAATAAAAAAATAAAATATTGTCGCAAAATACGAAAAGTTAAGAAATAAAAAAAGCGTGTACGCTTTAAACGTGCACCAAACATGACATCACAATCCTATTACAAGGATGTGTTGGGCTTTGATCCCAACGAAGGACAATATGAATCTTCAACAACAACGACAACGCGTAAAAGTGGCACTCGCCACCATCATCACCATCACCAACAATATCTTCACAATAGCAGCAGTGGCAGTGGTGGCCATCATAATACGCATCATTCCCATCATACGCATCATCGGTCGCATCATCAACATCAAACATCATCGTCGGCTTCACCAGCTAGAATCTCGATATCACCCGGTGGAGCTTCGTACGATCACTATGCCGACTCTAGTCCGGCCGCCAAAAAGGCCAAACATCCGTCAACACTTCAACAACCTCAGGGTGGTTATGAAGATGCATTGACACAATTTAAAGGTACCATGTCTATATGGGAATATTTTATAGAAAATTGGGATATTTTACGTAAGTCATTTCGATTCAGTTCCCCTTAAGGTAGAGGGCTTGACTTTAATCAGTTGACTGAGTTCTTTATATCACAACAGGAAACTTAATTTCAGATGTAAAAGAATGGTCAATTAAAGTCGCCCTCTCCTTGTCCTGTTTGGTTACGTTGTGTTTTTTTTTTCATTCTGGCTGCTCGTCAGTTTTAGACGTTAATTAATGCTGCCGTTTGGCTGAGTCTTCGCTAGCTGCTATCGGCTCTAACATATAAATGCCAAATTTTAACAAAAGTTAAGAATTGTACTTGTGCATTAAGTATATTTTAAAACTTTTTCATAACACCATTTTCAAATACCTATAAAAATGTCTCTCATTTTTTATTTTAACTTAGATAAATCCTTCTTCTTCTTTAAACACTATTGCTTTTATTCTACTTCGACATGAGACCTAAAGAAATGTCAGTGAAAGATTTTTTTATTTTATCTGCTATAGCTCTAGGTGCCTCTTCTTCAGGTTTTATTTACATTTGTGCTATAAAATAAAAAAAAAGTACATATGTCCATAATTTTCTTAGTTATCATTCACTACGTTTATACGTAGTTTTCATTTACAAATGCAAATTTTGCGAAATTAAAATTCATTCAAAGCTATTTTCAAATTTTCAATGATAATAGTTGATTATTTGCAAATTATTTTTATTTGCCAATAGCTAACGTATAAACATAGTTATTATAAACTAGTTTTTAATTATTTTGGAAATGGTGTGTTTAATTGGTATATAATTATGGCTTATAATCTAATATTGAGGATGACGCATACGATTGCTTAGTCAACAAAGACTAAATAATGCAAAATTTGCGCTTATTTTCGATTTTTTTGCACGTTAAAGGTTTGCTAATACTTACTAAATGAAACTATATAATACTACAAAATAAATTGCTCCGATAAAAGTTCAAAATTTTGTTGTTTCTTTTTTTGTTTTAATTTTGTTTTTTGTTTTGCCATCTTATCAATCTATTTAAGGAAATCGTTCGTAATGATGTCGAGTTTTATATATTGTTTTATATACGACCTTGCTAGTTTTTTGTCTTGTATTTTATTAATTTGTTCGGTTTTTGTTTCTAAATTTTGTTGTATAATTATTTATTAAAACATGTTCTGTCTTTAACTTTTATCTTTTTGTACTCACACTAAATTACTAACAAAAATTTTTATATTAACTAGTTGTTTTGCTATTTTTGTTTTTTAAATGTCCCACTCTTAGTTCTTTTAAGTTCTAGTTAGTATATAAATGATTCCGTAATTATTTATGTAGATTTCTAGATTTTTAGATCAAACGTTTAAAAATTCGTAGAATTCAAAGGAATTACTGCTTTGTTGAATATCATTAAAAGATTAATTTCCTAACAAGTTGTGTGGTGATACATTTTTGCATATTTTTAAATAAAAATCACGATCACGATTAAATTTCATATGAAGGGGAATTTTAAGTTAAGTTTTATTTAAATATTTTAAATAGAAATATTTTACATATTTTATTTACATTCAAAACGAGAACAAAAAGTTATAGTCGGTCAAGCCCGACCATATGATACCCTACACCATTGTAGGGTAGACCGATATTTGCATAAAAGTGTAAAAAAACATACTAATACAAAATATTATATCGATACTAACATTCACATTTATTTATGCCCTTTTGGGTGATTCCCGAAATTGGGTCTTTTATGTGTGCACTGACATTTATACTTGTAAAAAATTTATTTGTATACAATAACGCGTTACAATATTTGCACAAACACATAATACCCCAACCACCTATGGTGGTGTAGGGTATAAAAATACATATGTATGTATGTATGTCATTATTTTGTTATTGTACAAATTTATTTCATTCTTCAAATTGTTGTTGATTTCGAAAGCCGAAAAAAAAATAACTTTTCTTGCTTGTTATATAAGAGTGAATCTTAATATATTTAAGTATAAAGGAATATAAAAATGTAGCTACATTTGAAAAATTAATAATTTGACAAAAAACATGGAAACAAATCATCGAATAACTTGTATTAAATTCACTCCAGTTCTCGAGATACGCCTCATATAGAAAATGATTGATTGCAACCATCTATTATGGTCTTTTGGTTTAATAAAATGCCCAAAATCAGACACCATAAGTGTTATAAGTTTTAAAAATAAATCCAATTTTAATTGTTATTATACCTACACCACCATAGGTGGTTGGGGTTCCTTTGGCAGTAATGTGAAAAATATTCGAAAATCCCGAAAAAAGGACCTTTTTCATTTTGAGCCAGCTCATGAAACAATAATGTTAGAACGAACATTTTGAGAAATGGTATCTTAGAATGAAATTAATTTACATTTGAGCTGGGAACATCGATACTTTTTAATTTAGGGCCTCCTTAATGTACATATTATTATTTCTATTAAGAAAATGATATTAAATAATTTTAAACTACTATTTGTTATTCTTTTATTAACGAATTAAATTTAAAATTTTTTTTTTTTTTTTCATTTCAAATCTCAATTTATTTGCATTTTATTTATGATCAATTACATGCATACAAATATCTGACTCTCTATTTGTATTTTTAGATGTCTTAGTAATTAGTTGAAAAGTAAATTGCATTAATGAATCAACTCTCGAATAATTAGTTATGTAAATTTAAAATAGATGGGACAGGGAATTGAACGGTAGAAGAGACTACAGCAAAAATAAACAATTAATATTATTTGTTGTTTTATTTTTTTTATCACACGTTTTAAAACTTGAACTCTATTAAAAATAAAATACCAAATTGCAAATGACGTTTGATTTCTAAAATAAACACACTCTTTACATTTTTTCCCCAGCTCTTTCTCTTTAATTTTAATTGTAAAAACAACAAAACTACTTGCAAGTTGGAAAAAATAAAAATAAAAATAAAAAATCGATAATTACAATCTATACGAAAACAAATATAAAATAAAAACATAAAAATAAATTATTTCTCATTAAAACAATAGTGTGAACAAAGTTTACAACAATAATAATTTATAACAAATTTTGCAAATAGTTTAAAAATATCTAGTGTTAATTTAATAGTTTATGTGTTTAGAGCCAGATTATTGAATATTTATTGCAAAAAGAAAACAAATGAAAGAGGGAGAGAGAGCGATAAAGAAAAAAATAATATATTTTCCTTAAAGAGAACAAGTTAGTTAAAATTACTTATTAGTAAATAAGTAGGTACCTAGATATAATTGAAAAGTTAAATAAATAGTATTAAATTACTAAAAATATCAATAACAAATAGAGTAAATAAAATATGAGATGTTTATGTGTGACGACTGTATACATACATATGTATTTAAATTTGCTTATGTGTGAGTTTTTCAATATTGATATTTTATAATATTCATTTAAATATCAATTGTTTAAAGAACAATTTTCGGTTATTAATATTTAGAATAATAATGAAAAAAAAAAAAAAAAGAAATCTAAAAAATTTACATAATTCCTTTTAGATTAATTTTTCAAAACACAGTCGTAAAATATTTATGCTGTTGAAATATCAAATTTCCTCAAAATAAAAGATTCTATATCAAGCAATTTTATTTACAATAGATATTTGCATAAGAATCTCTGCTATGACACATTTAAACTACCAAATTAGAATAGAAAAATATAATAAATATAATGGAGCATTTAAAAAGAAAAAAAGAATTAATAAATTTATTTATCTATCACTTAACCTAGAATATTTCTTTTCTCAAAGGCTTTTTAGTTTTTGAATATTTTAAACAAACTTTTCAACTAAATGCGATTATGTTAATTCTATTATTATTAATAATATTAACTATTAACATAATCGCATTTGGTTAAAGGGTTTGTTTAGCCAGGGTTTGGGTTTTTGGTATAGATTATGCTTTTTATTTATTTTATTATGGGAACTTTTGTTTTGTCTCGTGATAGATATTTATTTAATGTTTTATTAGATTTCAAGAATTTTTGCTTAACTGTTCTATTAACGTCGGGGTTCACACACAGCAATTTTTCTTGCCGCAATTCTGTGTTTATAAGAGAGGAGAAGGGAATACTAAACTTTTACATTCTCTTTACATTTCTCGTGTGGACCTCGACTAAATTTAAAATTTTCATTCGTATCAAATATTGTATATTCATATTTGAAATGGAGTGCAAACGAAAAACTTAACGCATACAATTTTGGTTGTAAAAATAAATTATTCAAGTTTTTAATTTTAAGAAACATACATTGTTTATTAGTTTTTAACAAAATATTTAATCTTGGGTTGGTTTACTTACTTTTTTGTTAGAATGAATGCACTTTTTATAAATTCTATTTTGTGTCTTTTAACTATTTATTACTAAGGTCCAATATCTTACGAATGAACAGTTTTCTGGACAGTCTATTAGATTGGTCTCATTTGGTAATGAAGGCCATTAGTTATAAATACCAAACATTGTTTAAGCCCATATGACACTGGCTTTTTTGGTATTTTATTGATATTTGAATGAAAAACTTCTATAAAATTTTTCAGTGCAAAATAAACAAATACACAATGTTGCCCAGTTTATTTCCATAAAACAAAGCGCTGAAACCAAAATAAAAAAATTCTTTAAATATTTAATTTTATCTATGAACCGCTAGAGTAAGCAACACTTTTATGAATTAATCTCGAAATTTTAAGTTAAACAATTTTACATTTTTGTTTTTTAACAACTTGAGATAAATAATCTCATAACTTTGAAACTAGAGTATCCAAACCCGAAAACCGGTTAACCGATTTCCGGTTTTTTACAAGCGCTGTCGGTTTCGGTTTTTTTCGAAACCGGTTTTTTAAAAACCCCATTTTATTTAACTTTTTACTTAATTTTACTCAGAAAAACAGTAAAAAAATAAAAATAAAATATGCAATACCAATGACAACCATGTTATCTAATTAGACAATTGTCTTTAAATAGTTGAAATAAATGGAACTATTGAGTTTGAATGAAACAATAAGTGCCTTAAAATTATTGCTTTATAACTTTTTATGTACATTGAAAATGAAATACATTTACCATTATTTATCCTGATATAGATCCAGCAAAAAAAGAACCGAAAAAGTCATGATTTTAACATTGTGTTGTCATTGGAGGGAAGTACTTAGTGATGAAAAAGATCTGCAGAAGTTCTTTTCTTTAACACATGGTTGTCATTGGTAGGATATTATTCTTTTATACTTCTTGTTCATCGTTTTTGAAGCACTTTTCTTAAAATTATGTTTATAAAATTTGTTAATAAAAATTCTGTTTTTGCCCTATTAAATAATAATAAAAATGTTTTAAAATTTGTATAATTTAAATTTTGTTAGAAATTATTACCATTCTTTCCCGATAAAAATTAATTTATTTTCAGTTTTTTTGGAAGTAAATAATAAGAACTTCCAAAAAAGTTTCAAATATGCACTTTGTTCCACTTTTTTTGGGAGAACATTATCGTTTTTTGCTGGGTATACCAAAGTTCCGAATTGCCCAAAATCCTATAATTTAAAAAGTTTTGGGCCTTATTCAATGAATAGTTAAAGGATACTGAATACTTAAAATTACACACATTATAGGAAAAAATTTAGCCAAATATACAGTAAAAAGTATAAACCAGTAAGAAATCATTATCTCAAATTTAAAACTTTCTTTCATAAAAGAAATAAAACCATATATTGGTTTAATTTTTATAAATAGAATTTTATGTATTAGATTTTTTGTTCTCTCTTCTTAGTATTTTAATCACAAAATTAATTTTTTTTTCTGAGAAGACATATTTTCAAATACCAGGGTTAGGAATAAAGTATTAAAGAAAGTTATTGAATTAAAAAAATTTTGAAATTATTCACACCAAAATTTATTATTTTTTCAGATTAAAACTTACATGCGTATAAATTTCGGCTTTTGTTAAAAAAATCACAAAAACACAATATTTTCTTCATAAGAAATTGAAATGACTGAAAACCGGTTAACCGGTTTTTTCAAAAGTCCAAAACCGATCAACCGGTTTTTTCTAAAATGTGATTTTTCGGTTAAACCGAAAACCGGTTTTCAAAAAAAGACGGTTTTTTTGATACTCTATTTGAAACATAATGTGCCATCTTTGGACTGTAAGACTGTATAACGGGATGTTATAAAAAGTCTGCCACTAGTCATAATATTGGATGAAATTCATTTTAATAATTTAATAATTTTCTCATTTTATTGCTGATCCTTCCAATCATATGAGTAGGCTGTTTGATAAAAATCTTAAGTTAAATTTTTTGAATATAATACAAGTGGTCTTAAACTTAAAAATATTAAATAAATGTTATTTTTTTTAAGTTCTCGGTATCGTAACAGATTGAAAACATTTGTTATTTTAAAAGTTTGTAAAATATGATGTCATTCTAACTGCCATCACGCATATACACACACGTTTAGATGATACAATACCAACTAAGTATTATTAAGAATATATTATTAATAATATTTTACCATTGCAAAAAAAAAGTAGACAGAAAAAGAAGTATTATTAATATATATTGTTGTTCATAACCATAAATATATTTATGGCAAATAAATATTATGTTCATGTTCATACTTCTTTATTAAAATAAAAACAAAAAGAAAACTAAAAAAAAGATAGGACCAGTAACAAGAACGTAATGAATGAATTAATGAATAGTAGAAGTTAAAGAAATTTAAGTAGGAGTCGTGTGGCGTATCATAAAATAAAATTTGAAAAGCATAAATTATTATTTTATAATTAACAAATATTTATTTTTAAATCAAACAAAAAACAAAATTGATAAAGGCGGAAGCTTACTATTTTTTCAATTTATTTCAGTTTTTTTTTTTTTTTTTTTTTTTTTTTTAATTTAAATATATTTTGTGTATATATATGTATATTTTCTTATTTTATAAGTATTTAATAAAAAGGAAATCTTCATAGATCAGCTTCATTTAAAGTAAATTTCTATAATTTAAAATCAGTTGTTTTAGGTATTGTTGTTATAAAACAGCTGTCAACGGATTTTTTAATTCGTGTTTTAATTAACAAACATTTACTTATTGATTTATCATTTCCATTTAAAAGAATATGAATCATATTTTTATATAGTTATAACAAAATGTTTGATTAAATTATAATTTTTTAAAATATCAGCGTTTTCAGGAAATACTCGTCAATCAACCCTTGTCAAATTGAAAATAAATAAGTTTTATTAAAGATATTTAAATAAATTTGTAATTTAATCTTCTAATAAGAAGTTTGTTAACAAAATGCTACTTAAAGTTAATTCTTTACATAAAAATAGTAGCCATAGAAAGATCCTTCTGTTCAAATACAACAACTGTGTATACATTTATTTAAATAATTATGAAAAAAAAAAAAAAATAAATTATTAAGCTACTTAAGCTATTTAATAAATTTACAACAATCACAATAACAACAACATTATTTTTGTTCATCATACTACGAATCGTGTAATATTTAATTTCAAATAAATATTCAAAAAGTGTTTTTTTTTTTTTTCTTCTTTTTGTGTTTGTTTAACAGATGGTCATCTTTCTATTGTTAACGTTATTTTTGTATTAATTAATAATTTATTTTGTTGTATTTTTTAAAATTATTAATAAAAAAATTTATTTTGTATACGTTAAAATATTATTAATTATTAATACAAAGTCATTGGCATGTTTATTGAACTTTGATGTTATTAAAGTTAAAGTTGTTGCTCTCTAACGTGCGTCTGTCCGTCCACATTATTTGATTCCAAAATTTGTTACGTTTCATAGTAAATTACGGATTATATTACCGATGTGTCTTTTTTGTCATGCAAATTTAATATTTTCTGTTCCCCCATTTGTAGGTTTATTAATACTATTGTTTTTGTTTTACTAAACTAAATTCAGGGTCAATGTTAATAACGGTGGTTTCAAACGTTTCAAAATTTTATTTAATTTTTCATTATGTTTATTATTTGGCATATAAGGAAATGCCAAAATGAAATATAGTTTAATGAAAATGTTAAATAATTTTATACGTGTTAATATGTTAAAATTTATAAAAATTAAGTCATGCAAATTATATGTTGAAAAATTAAAAATAAAACAATAATAATAATATTTACCTTAAATATATGTATATAAATATTAATTAGCAGGGCAACTATAATCAAGCAACGGATAATCAATTTTCCCGGTTAATTGAGTAGTATTTTTATACATTTTTTAGTTATAAAATTAAATTATTCAAGGATTTAATATATATAAATGTTTAAAAAATATAATATGTATTTGAATTTTTTTTTTTTTTTTTTTTCAAATAAATATTTTCGTTAACTAGCTTTTCATACATGCAGAAAACTTGCATTTTACCTTGCTTTGACTCATTTTATTCAAACAAGGGAATTCCCCTTTTTTATTCACATTGTGTTTGATTGTTCAAAAGCAATCGAAAAAAAATATGCTTAGAATCCCGGATAATAGAGGTAATCACGATTAATCGATGCAAAAATTAAACTAAATGGATGGAAAAAAGAAAACAATTACAAAGTTTCTTTCCGGATAATCGACGTTGTCGGTTCATCGAATCACGGATAATCGAGGCCTTACTGTATTTTATACAGAGTTTTCCAGCAAAAATAAATGGAAGTCATTTTTGAGGAAGTACTTTTTCATTACTTCCAAAGTATCAAATAGTGTATGTTTTCTTCTTCTTTAAAAGTTTTTTAAACATCATCCGCAGATGTCATTAAAAAGCGATTCAAATGAAGTTTACTGTTGCAAAACAGTAAATCGTTACCTTGTTGACCATAAAAAAATTATGTCTATTTTCAATAAAAATTACTTTAAAAACGACATTTTTTTCTATTCGAAGGAAATAACTCCATAGAAGAAATTTAAATTACATTCCTTGCACTGATTTAAAACAACACCAAAAAAATAAATTTTTCATGACATCGGGAACATGACTTCCTACTTAGTGAATAGGCGTCAAAAAAGAGAACATCCTCTAATGACAAGCCTATGTTAAATTCATTGGAAATATGCACTACTTCTGGATCACAAGTTCAGGATCTTATTGATTTCTTTGGTTGTCCTTTTTTTTTCTGATTTCAAATGAACCAAGCTGTAAGTCATTTATCAGTTTAAGAGATTTTTACATCGATTTGTTTCAGAATATTTTGGAATATTTAAGGCTTAACATTATATCCTTAGAACTAGTGGTTTTGTAACCAATTTTGGCAGTCATGGTGTAGAACCGTATTTTGATGAAAAATGTTTTTGAGCACGTATTCTATATTACTTCTACATCACTTTTATGAACAAATTACAAATGACTTCAAGAACTACTTAAAACCCTTTCAAAAAATAAAAAAAATGTAGCCTTTAGGAAACTGCTCATTAAAATAAAAAAAATAAAAATTAACCGTTCCCTACCGCTTATACTGAACTACTTTAGAATGTGACAATTTCGAAAGAAAATCACTGATTAATGAATGCGTTCTAGAACCGTTGCATAGAATAGGTAACACTTATTCAGAACTAGTTCTGTGCGTGACAATTTCGAACAAAAATCATACATTCTGGAACTAGTTGTGGAATTAATTAATTGTTTTTCTTTGTATTTAATTTAAAATTTAAACAGAAAAAATAATATTTTATGAGCAGTTTTTCCGATTTTTAATGCTTATAAAACATACTATTATAAAATTAAAATTAGCTTTTATAAATTCGGTCACGTGTAAACAGATATCTCTAACAAATTTGGCTCCTTAAACCATTAAAAATCACTAAATTTTGTATATGTTTGCATATGTTAATGCTAGATAAAAGCTTAACTTTTAAATATTATTTACTTTTAATTATTGATTTTAAGAATTAAAAACTAATTATTTAGTAATTAAGAAATTTAAATATATTTTTAGATAAAGACATTGGAATTTATAGTTTTTATTTTAATAAATATTTATGATTTTTAAAAATAATTTTAAATTAATACATGTATGTATGTATTAGATATGTATGTTTAGTATTTAATTTCATTAATCTATAAACAAATATTCATAAAAATTAATCAAATATTTACTCAAGTGAATATTTTTTTTATATTTTAGTCTAAATAAATATTTGATTTTTTTAAACATCAAGTAAAACTTATTAAATTAAACATGTTAGTTACAGATTTAAGAAAACTTAATATATTTCACTTATAAGTAGGTACTATGAGAATAATATTAAATTTGTAAAATAGCTTTGTATGTATAGTAGGTCATGTATGATATAAGTTATATAACAGTCTTATCAGATACAAAATTTTCTTTTCTCAGTGCTATTTATGATTTATTTTAATTGCTTCACTTTTAAACAAAACCAACTCAAAAAACACAAGTAATTTCTTAAAAGAAAAAACTTTTTTTCCATTCCTTTATTTGTTTGCCTGTTAGTTTTATTTTGTGGAAAACCCCAAAACATTTTTCAAACAATGACCTTGAACTACATTTGGTTTTGCTAAACTAATTTAAGTTTGAAATATATAGAGAGTTTAGTAATAAAAACGTTTAAAGTTGTTATTAAAGTTGTAGGTGATGTATGTAGGTTGTGAGATTATTTCCAGTTGATAATTAAAAGTTTCTTTGTTTTTTTACAAACAATTATAACAATTAAAAATTTATTTAAACGTGTGCGTGTCTTTGGTGTCTTACTACTATTTATTACTAATTTGTTAAACTTATTTTAGTTGATCAGACAATGAAAAAAGTTTACAACAACTACATATCTTAATTACTAAAAGTTTTCCTTGTTGGTTAAAAAATAAAAAAAAATTATTTGTTCTTTAGCATTCAAACTCAGTCATGACGTTGTTGTTTAAGAGAACTAATAAATCTCAGGTGGTTGGAAAATATAATCTAAATCTTTTAAATACTTTTATTAAATAATAGCAAATCGGGTTGATTTTTAAAAGATGTTTAATTTTGATTTTAATACTTTTCTAAGTTTGTGATTGTTGTGGAACATTTTGTGAAAAAAGAAATAAATAAAATTGCATTATATTTATTATACAACAGATTAAATTATGTACTTGTATAATCTAATATTTATGGTGATTTAACTTCAACTCTATTGTTTTAATTTCTATTTGTTTTTTACCTTTTAAGGCAATATTTGTTAGGGATTTATTTAATTTATTTTATACGTTCATACGAATAATTATCATTTTAAAAAGCTTTGTTTTGTGCGCGTTCTATTGTACTATTTATTAACTATTATTGTATTTACAGTGGTGGCCACGAATTTAAGACACGACATGTAACGAACTAAGTTGTGATAATTATTACAACCCTGCAATATAAAATTAGATTTTGTTAATTTTTCAGTGTACCCTGTAATGTTAAGATCAATTACCGTTATTTGGTTTTGTTTGTGTATACATTTTGTTGCTGTTTTTATTATATTTTCGTAAAAACGTGCTTTTGAAGCTGGTCACGAATTTAAAACATATAAGAAATATTTGGTTTTTAAGTGATTTTTTGGTGTTTTTTGAAGCTAAAAGGTAAGTAATGAATGTTTTATTCCATTTAATGTTAGAATACATCAAAATATTTAGTTAGAAATGGCCAGAGGTACTTGGAGTTCGGATGCCGAGCGAAAATTGATCCAACAAATGAATACTGATGGAAAAACAGTAATGGAAATTTCCAAGCTACTAAAATGTTCCAGATCCAAGATTTACAATGCACTGGAACACATCAAGCAACATGGCACTACCAAAAATGTCAAACAGCACCCTAGAGCCCGAAAAACTACACCCAGGGAGGATAGCTTAATTTATAAATCAGCTGCTAAAGATCCTTTCAAGAGCTCAAGTAAAATTAAAAATGAGATTTCATCGGATTTTGGTATTAATATATCGTCCAGGACAATAAGAAGACGTCTGAATGAGAAGAACTTACGTGGGTGTATTGCACAACGTAAACCACTTGTGTCAAAAAAAAATATTAAATCCCGACTAGCGTTTTCAAGAGAAAATCTCAATAAGCCGATGACATTTTGGAAAAATATACTTTGGAGCGACGAGTCGAAGTTTTGTCGCTTTGGTTCTGATGGAAAACAGTACGTATGGCGTCCTCCAAACCTGGAGCATCACCCAAAGTACACCCTTAAAACGGTTAAGCATGGTGGTGGAAATGTCATGGTGTGGGCAGCATTTTCCTGGCATGGTGTAGGTCCCATTCAGAAGATTATCAATAAAATGGACCAGCATATTTACAAAAACATACTGACAAGCATCATGATACCATTCGCTGAAGACAACATGCCTCTAATGTGGAAATTTATGCATGATAATGACCCTAAGCACACTTCACGCCTAGTGAAGAGTTGCTTAGAGGAAAATAATATCACAGTTCTGAAATGGCCAGCTCAATCCCCGGATCTCAATCCAATTGAGAACTTGTGGAATGATGTTGAGGAGCATGTACGAGCAGTAAAGCCAAAAAATTTGACTGATTTATGGGAAGAAATTCAAAAGGCTTGGTATGCCATTCCAAAGGAGCGCTGTATGGCCTTAGTTGAAAGTTTACCCAGGAGATGCGCTGCTGTGATTCAAAATAAAGGATTTCCCACCAAATACTAATATTGTTTTATGAAGCTGAGCTTTACTTTTGTGAATTAACTTTTATTTTGCCTATGTCCTAAATTCATGACCAGGCTTAAACTTGTATTAATCTGTATAATATGTAAATAAAAATTGGAAACTAAATATAGGTAACAAACTATTGTTGATTTTTTTTCATAACATTACTAGGATCTTTAAAAAATAACATGGATCTAAAATTTGTTCGATAAGATGTAAAAATTATCAGAAATATATAAGTGAAATGTCGTGTCTTAAATTCGTGGCCACCACTGTATATACATAGAAATGAATTATTCGAGTAAATGAGTAATCTATAACATACAATTTGTTTGTAAAGCGCCATTGGTTCTAAATAATATTTTAAAAGTTTAAAAGAAATAAAGAGAAATTTGTGCAGTTATTTAATATTATTAAGAGTAAACCAATAAATATATTAGTATTCCTTGATAAATGAGTATTTTGCAAATATATATTTTTAATCGATGATGCATTTTAAGTGACGATTTATTGAAAAAATTTTTATTTTATTTTCTTTATTTACTTTTCAAGTTATAAGTAGTTGTTGTTTTCAATCTTTACATTAATAATTGTTGATTTATTTATTTTTTTCAAATGCATTTTGAAGAGTTTTAGTAAATAAAATAATTAAAAAATGAAGAACAAGGTTTATCAAAGTCTGCTTTATGATTCATATATTTGGTCACAATATAAATTCAAATGAATGTTGTCAACACAAAGGACCTCTAAATTACTTTCGGTAAAAGCATTTCACATGCTTACCTAGAGGATTTAAGTAGAATATCTATATTATTCTAATGATTATTACGAATTAGATCTAGTTAAAAGTAAAAAAGCAAGAATTTTTTGAATTAAGTCTAATTATACATATAATATACTACATCATTTTATATATCGTTAGGTATTAAATTTCAAGTTTTAAATATAAAATTTATTATTTTTATTTTGAAATTTCTTTAACTGGCAACACTGAAAGTGTCCCCAAAAATATAACTTTTTCATAAAGATTGAATTTTTATTAAAAAAAATTATTTATTTTCAATCTAAGTCCTGGTTCACGCACAGCAATTTTTCTTGCCGCAATTCTGAGTTTATAGAAGAGAGAGGAGAAGGAAAGAGTAAACTTTTACATTCTCTTTGCTTCTCTCGCCTACGAAGTCAGAATTGCGGCAAGAAAAATTGCTGTGTGTGAACCAGGACTAATTTTTATCAACTATAGTTTTGTAGGACCAAACATCTTAGCATTAACTGAACTTATCGGAGTTTTGCATTATGTATAAAATTTTTATATATATATATATATATATATATATATATATATATATATATATATATATATATATATATATATATATATATATATATATATATATATATATATATATATATATATATATATATATATATATATATATATATATATATATATATATATATATATATATATATATATATATATATATATATATATATATATTTATATTTATATTTTTTTAAATTATTTGCGCTTTATAAATAAATAAAATGACGAAATGATTTAATTACTTGTATCCAAAAATAACAAAAAAAAAAAATAATAATAATAATAAATAAATAAATTATTCACAAAATTCAAAAGTCGTTCTGCAACTGATCACTCAATCATAAATAAATACATTCGAGTGATTAAATTTTTATTGTGTTTGGTTTTTTTACTTATAATATTAATATAATATGGATATTCTATTTCAAGTTTCATCAGACTGGATTTAGAATTGAAGCGAATGGCTGCAAACTAACCAAAACTAATTGAATATTATATAAACGAATTTACATAGATGAAGTTTTAGTATTATATCTTCTATGCGGGGACAAACGATTTTTGGTTGATTTAGAAGCTATCATCCCAGTAAAAACTTTTTGATATTCGGTACTGACAACTACTTATTAAAGTAGTTTCTTGGTAATGAGGCGTCTTAAATAAGTACTCAATAGTATAATAGCAAAGTAATATATTTTATACTAAAACAAGTTTTTGTCATTTGGAAAATTAAGTTCGAGATGGTGTACTGAGTACGACGTTGGTCATGAAAAAGGAATAGTTAATTTGGTCCTAAGTTAAAATCTGACTTTTTTTATTAACTACATAATTTCGTAGACAACTCGACCAAAAATAACTAGTTATTCAGACAAAAAATAACTAATTTATTTAATTATTAGATTAAAAAATTATATAAATATCTGAATGATTCAATTTTGATTTGCAATTTCATATTATGATTTTGCAAAGACCAAGAATTATAAAAAAAAAACAAAAAAATTATAATATTATAATAGCTTTCTAATCATATGCTTTTACACATTTTTAAAAATCTCATTATGTAATTTATTCGAATTTATTTTTTAAACCCGATTCTTAATGTTTTTTTTTTATTTTTATAAATATTATTGTCGTTAGTAGTTGGTCGCCTTAATTGCAACTCCCGCTGATAATGTTTCTGTTTTTATTTTACATTAAATGTTCAAAAACTAAACGTGCTTTACGGATTATAAATATTTTTTCTTGTGGATTCTTTTGTTATTTTTTTAACTTGTTGTTTATTTATTTGTTATTACTTTCATATAAATCATGTGCAAATTGAAAAAAGAAAAAAAAATATTGGAATTTATTAAAAAATAATCGACGAATAAGGGAAATGAAAACTTCTTTGAATATTTATTTAGTTTGTGGTTAAATGTGACTTTTAGATTATAATTAACGAGCATTTAGTTGTCGACCTTGTTAATTTTATTGATATTTTTTTTTTTTTTTTTTTAATTTTCTAATTTAATTTATTTGTTCACAACTTTAATGTGTATTAAAAAATAAATTAGTAAGAATAATAAATAAGTTCACTTCGTAAGTCCGTATACATTTATTCCTAAAAAATTAAATACGAAGTTTAAGACTTCTGTTGCTATAGGACAGCCTTTGACATTTATTTATATCTATCTTCTATACATATAATTTGCTTAGCATTTTTTCTCTTTCCAGAGCTTTCTGAAGCTCCCAGACAACGTATAAAATTAAAACTAGGATTACTTATGTAACTTTTCGTTCTACGAATCCTAACAGAGTCGGATTTTTAAATTTCTATCAGGGAGCGGAAATAAGCGCATTTATGTGTCAGGGAGCGGAGATACGTTGGTTTATATATTTGTAATTACCTAAGCCTTTATTTCTTTTCGCAGCTCTTTAAAGCTCCCAGAAAATTAAAATTTGGCTCACTTATAAAACTTTTATCCTACAAATCCTAATGGAGTCAGATTTTAAAATTTTTATTAGGGAGCGGAGTTAATCGGATTTATGCGTCTTTTTCCAAGCATTTTTTCTTTTTCCAGAGCTTTCTAAAGCTCCCAGGCGTGGTGAAAAAATAAAAATTGGCTTTCTTATGTTCATCCTACAAATCCTAACGGAGCCAAATGTTTGTATCAGGGAGATTTGCGATTTTTTTTTTTTTTTTTTTTTTTTTTTGAGGTATGTTTTGGTTTTAAGAAATTTTGATCTACTATACTCATTGTCTGCTCTCCAAATCATATCGAAAGCTGATTTCATATGTATTTCGGGCAAGGAGGGCATTTACGTCGATTTTTTGTTTAAGTTGACTTATCCCATCAGATTCTAACAGCTTAAAATTTTTAACTTCGATTAGGGAAAGGAAATGCGTTAAAATGTTGTTCATATATGTTTTTAAAGATCTTCGGATGTGTTTGTGAATATTTTTATTACTGTAATATTATATTTCCTGGCAAAGGCGCGTTAATAACTAAGAAAAAAGGGAAGGGAGATATACTTAAAATTTAAAAGAAAGTGTTAATATTTGCCGACCAAATAAATAAGTTCATTGAAAAAAAAAAAAAAAAAAAAAAAAAACTGTTACACTAACTCAAAAATTGTTTAAGGGAGGAATATTTAGCAATATTTAGTTAAATATCCATTGTGTTGTTTAGCTCCCAAAAACATATAAGTTATACAGTTAACCCATGTTTTACTTGTTTCTGATGAAACAAATATGCCATATTCTTGTCCATAATTCATCTTCCTTTTTACTTTAAAAAGTTCTCCAAATTAGATTTATATCCAATGGATAAGGAGGCCTCTCCCTTAAGTCAAAGTTTTCCGTTATAGATAAATTTTGTATTATCCTTTTAGGTGTCATTATCTCTCTGATGTCACGACTTCAGAGACATTTTACATAAGAGATGTCAATCTATATCTTCCTTGATTCACAAAATTAAACCAAATAAATACTTATAAAACGTTAATGATTTTTTTTTTTTTTTTCAAAAATATTTGCAAAGGATTATATTATTTTTACTCATAGTGTTAACTTGTTGTTGTATACCATTATTAATAAGCATGAAAATAATTATTTAAAAAATTATTATAATTCATTTAATAAAATTTTACTATTGTAATAGATTTTACTTATTTACATAACAATTTCTCAAAATTATAACAAAGAACTGAACATTTTGTTTCAACTGCCAACAAGAGATACATTTCATTTCAATATTTTATAATAGATCTGTTCTAGCACTTGTCAGATTTACATACTTTATTCAGAATTTGCAGAAAAGCGATGCGTACTAAAAAAAAGTGACTAAAAACAAACATTGCAACATAGCTAATATTTGTGTATTTGCAACCAAAAATCTATAAATACAGGATTTTTAAAGATATGAAAGTAGCAAAAATTATGCTCTGATGAAATCGAATTTTTGCTAGTCTCAGATAACGTATATATATATGAACGAAATCCCTTCTAAGGATTTATGTATTGAAAATCCAAAAATTGCTTATTTATAACAAAAAGATCATTATTTTTTAAATCCAGGCATAACTAGCAAACTTTGTTTTTCGACCAAAAAAAAAAAAAAAATATATTCTTCGATATTTTAATTTTTGGGCTCACCTTACTATATTTATGTACATAGTTGATCAATTGTCTATAGGTTGTAATTATAATGCTCGGAGCACAGGTGGACAATTCATAAAAATCCAAATTTTCTTCCCATAAAAAAGAATTCTTTAAGTTATGTTTACAGAAGCTTTTTTTTAAATCTAAAATCTGATATGAATACTTTAATTAAAATGACTTTAACATCTTGTCTTTAATTTTCAATTAAAGTATTTGAAATGGTAATAAAAATAAATAAATCAAGTACAATTGTCACGTTCAATGATTTCATTTCTTAGTATTTTTCACTTTTTTTTATTATTATTTTAACTATTGATTCAGTTAAAAAGTCCTAAAAAAACAAAACAATTGTTAAATTGTTAAAGTAATTGTCAAATATTGTCTGGCTTATTTATTACAATTAACCCATGAAAGCTGAACAGATGGTCAAAGCTATAAATAATAATTAAATACATTTGTATGTGTGATTGTGTGGGCTTCCAATAAGGGAAATGATTGCATGTTAATTTAAAATTTTTTGGAATGTTTTTTATTTTTGCAAATTATTGTTTATTTTCTATTAAAACTGATTAAATTCAATTAAGTTAATACTAATAATATTATTTCATTTCTATTTTTTTTTTTCTTTAGATGAACGCGATGCCATTCAAAAGAAAACATTCACAAAATGGGTCAACAAACATCTTAAAAAGGTAAAGTTACTCGTAAAAAATAAAAAAAAAAGAGACACACACAATTTAAATTTAATTGTGTACGATCTTTTGTAATTGAAATGAATAAAAGAAATGATTCAAAATAGAAAATAAAATAAAAAAAAATTGATTTGAAAATACTTAGGGCAAAAAAAAAAAAAAAAAAAAAAATAAGCTTTTATGCAAGATACCACAATATACTTATAGTAGATACTACATTACATACAATCCATACTTTCTCTAATCATGTGAATTGTATTTTGTTGTATCATTAAATTTTCCTTAAAGAAAACAAAACTTTTACTCCAAAATAAATTTTTTTTTTGTATTGAGTATATTTTTAATATATATTTTTTTTAATTGGGTAATTTATAAAGTTATGCCTATATTTTATGCTACAAATGCTTTAAACATTTTTATTTATTCCTTTAATCCTTAGTTCATTACCTCTAATGCTAGAATATTATATATTTTGAAATTAGAATGAAATAGAATAAAAAATAAGTCATTATTTCAGAAAGCATCTGAAGTATCTCGTATGACTTTTTTTCTATCCCAATGAAGTTGAAATTTTGTACAAAATTTCACAATTTTTGACCAATGCTGTATGTAGGGTGCAACTCTCAATCAAATAAAAATGTCATTATTATCCATTCTTAAAGCCTTATCTTTTGAAATATGTTAACAAAAAAATGTTTTGTTATTAATAAATTTTGAGAAAAAAGTGAAAGAATTTTGTAAAAAAAAAACGGAAATTTTTTGTAATTAATTTAAAAACTTGTCTTTGATAATAGACTGAGATAATTAAATATAATTTTAAACACATTACTTTGGAATGTATTGGGAATCTTACGAAATTACGGAAATTATTAGAAAAAAATGAGAGCAACAAATCGAAATTTCCAAATTTAAAGCAAATATCTTTTTTACCATAAGAGATATCATAATCGAATAGACAAATTTTCTTATCATCAAATTCTTTAAAAAGGTTTTTAAATCTTTGAAATCGGACTTAATTTGTACAAGTTACGATTTTTTTTATTTTTTTTACTTTTTCATACACGAGGTAGTCAATTTTGACATCCTCTAGTTTATCTAATATTATTACACGATGACTACAAAATTATTAATTCTGAAAGCATAGGTCTTCCTCTACATTTCACCCATACATTTAATTTCGTTCTGTTTAGTGGTTCAGGAGATACAGATTTATTACCAATATTTTTGTGAACAGCCTCACTGTACACAGTGGCTTTAGCTTTATAGGTTACCCAATATTACAACCAGCTAAATACTTCAAGAGTAATGAATGTAAACTTTTTCCTTTAACACATTAATAATTCATGAATTTACATATATGCTTTTTTAAAATCCCCTTTAATTATGCAGCATTGGAAATATGCAAAGGTATAGTGTATTTAAATTTTATTTAAATTTTGTAAAAAAAATCTTAATAGTTTTTCTTTAACTTTCGTTTGTTAAAGAGAATTTTTCTTAATTATATTTTAATTGTATAAATTTGTTTGTAAAATAAATTAAATTCCAGACCTACACAATGTTACATGTTTGTGTTTACACAAATGGGGCCCCATGTTGTCCACAGTCTGCCGTAAGTTTAAAATAGCTCTGCTGCTTTCTCTAATCACAAGCAAAAAATTTTTATTTTCTTCTTTTTCTAAAGCAAATTTTTATTTTAATTTATTTTTGTATTTTTTACAATTTGCATTAAACTTTTTTTAAATTAAAAGTTAACAAGTTTACTTTTATTTGCAAAAACTAAAAATAAACTCCTAAAAAATTTAATATTTGTAAATATTTCAAGCTTTTGATAATGATATTTTCATTGTTGAAATAATATTTCGGTTATCCTTTTTACAGCAATTAAAAATTGTTTCCTTTTGTAATACCAATCGCACAACAATTGTGCAACAAGATTATTTTGTTCAAATGGTATTTGATCAAATGTACGTTAATAGTCTTCAAGAGAAAAATTTAGTTTAACAAGTGAAATTTTATTATATTTTTTAAAACACTAATAACTAAAATTTAAAAATGTATAAAGTCCAAAGAAAGTTCTTAAGACAAACAAAATGTAATATTTTTAAATCGCAAATGATTTATATTTTTAATTTTCATTTAATAAAAAAAATAGTATTTCCGTTTCAAAATAGAAAGCTTTAAATTTTAATTAAAAAAATGCAAAATATCAAAAAATAAATTATTCTTTATTGTAATTTCCTATTGTTATTTTTTTATTTTTTAATTTTTCATTTTATTATGTTGGCATACAACCACTGTGCGTACAAAGTTGCTCTCGCAAATTAAATACAAAGTAAACGCTTTAAGATTTTTAATTTGTTTTTTTTTTTTTTTTTTTCGTTTTGCATGTATTAAAAAAATATGTATATTTTTTAAACTTTTACTTTTCTAACAAAAAAAAAAATATATATATATATATTTGTATTTTTAACTGAAAATAATATTTAGTTTTTATTTTATTTTTCTTTTTTATGTTTCTTATTATGAATTCATCTCACAATTACCTTAAAATATCGGTCAAAACAGGCAAATCGACGTGTTGAAGACTTGTTTGAAGATTTACGAGATGGACACAATTTGCTCTCACTCTTGGAAGTGCTATCTGGCGAACACTTGGTAAGTTATTTTTTAGTTGCTTAGAATGATATCCTTAAATTTATTTTAATAATTTCTTCTCTTTTAAACATTTTCAGCCAAGAGAAAAGGGGAAAATGCGTTTCCATATGATACAAAATGCACAAATGGCTTTAGATTTTCTACGCTATAAAAAAATCAAATTAGTTAATATAAGAGCAGAAGATATTGTGGATGGTAATCCAAAATTAACACTCGGTTTGATCTGGACAATTATTTTACACTTCCAGGTAAGTTAATTTGTTTTGCAATTGACAATTTTCTTACTCGAAAAGGGTAACTACGAGCGTATATGTGTGTGAGTTTTTGAGTTACAAAATGCCTTAAACAAATCATAGGAAGTACATTTACATTTTATTTATTTAATTTATTTTTTTCTGACTTGTTTTCCTACACTATTTGCTAAATTATTAAACTTTCAATTTCTAAAAAATTATGTAATGTATTTTTTTATTTTATATTTATTTTTAAACGTTATGTTATTTGAAATGATAATGCGACCATGGTCTAAGTATTTTTATAGAATTTTTAAGAGTAGGAGCTATTTCAACACCATTACTGCCCACACACTTGAAACTGAACTAAAAAGCTCACGCTAAATATCAGCCTCGATTCTATTCTTCGATTTTAGTTCTGCTATAAGATTTGTTTTGGCTGATTACTTTTGCGATTAAGTGCGATGTTTTAATATCGATTGTTGTCATACCAGTAATGCCGAATATGGCAGGTAGGTGGCAGTTGAACCAGCAACAGCACTCAATAATAATGACAACGTCAAGAAACAACATCTACCAACGATAGCGAATAAATGAATGAATGAATACATACATATAGGAACAAGCAGCATTTGTTATGTTCTGCTGACACACATTGACTAACTACGCGCATGCGCAACAAACACCTACACAATACCCAGTACCACATGTATAAATTACAAAAATACAACATTAAAAACAAAACAAGTCAGTTTTTACTTTTTTTTATTTCATGATTGAAATCTTAAAAATTGCATCACTTACATGCCTATATGCGATTCATTTACATATTTTTTTATAAAATATAATAAATAACTATTGTGTATACTCAATGAGTTACAGTCAATGCTTTTGGAATTTTATGTTTTCCTTCATAACCACCATATGTTGTTTAAAAAATTACTTAGCAAAAGTCTGCAAACGAAAAGGAAAATAAAATCATAGGCCCCATTTAACCCATAAATGTATAACAAGATTCTGAAATTGAAATACAAATTTTTAACGTATTTCCAAGCTATTTTGTAATTTGTTTTATAAAAAAACAAAAATCTAAAATAAACATTAATTTGAATTGCTAAAATTTAAGTTGTTTAAATATATTAAAGTAACACATACTTTCAAATATCTCTCAAAATAGTCTTTAAATTATCTAAAAATTCAATTTTAACTCAAAATGATCTTAAGGGTTAATAGCAAAAACAATGCAATTTTTACTGTCTCAAGGATTTATTATTGTTACACTTGACAGTTGTACTGTCTCCCTGTACATCATTTAATTTGTGGGTGAATGGCAATACTTGTATTTTGAACTTATACAAATTTCGATAATCATCATTAAGGTGGCTATGATGACTGCAACTTTATTTATTGTATGTATGATGATGTCATAGCAAATATCTTCATTGTTTTTTTCTGTTGTACTAAATTAAATAACAAATCAACTGGATTTATGATATTGTTGTTATTATTTTTATTTAAATTGCTGCAATTTAAAACATACAGATTGATTGTCCAAGCGAACGACCGTCCAATTGTTATTTTTTATTTTATTGTTTATTGTTTTTAAGGATTTAATAAAGCACTTGTTTTCAATATTTATTCCACACCTTCAATGATTTGCAGTCATGGCCACTAAACCATATAAAGTGGCATAATGTATTCGTATATTTATAGTAGTATGGTATAACAATCAATTTTTGAAAAATAATATTTTAATTATCTTGCACTTTATCTTAATTGTTAGTTTCATTATGTTAATGGTTATAATAATTGATTTTAATGACATGTAACAGAGTAAAAAAATATATTAATCTTGTTAATTGGTATTTACAGTTGTTATTATTATTAAATTTTTTAATTTGTTTTTTTGAAGATTTGTAGTTAACGATTTTTTTAGAAAAAAGTGTTATTTTTTTTTTTTTTTTACTTCTACTTATAATATGAAATTTATATCAGAATTTAGTTAGAAGATATTTAATATAAATTTCGTCTACAATTCTTGACATTACAGACTGTGCTATTTGTGCCATTTTGTTGTTACTCATTTATGTATAATCTCTGTTTTCAGCTTCAATATGTATGACATTTTTTTGAGTTGCCTCTAGTTTCGGGTTAATCCGATAAACTAAATAAAGCGAAATATAGATTTCGGATAATTTGTATTTATAAATAATTAAAATTAGAGAATAGATTAGAAACTAAATTTAATTAATAATATAAGACTAATAAGTCGATTATATATGGCAACCGAACTTTATTTAGGGTATATTTTTGTGTTTGCTATTGCCAAAATTATATTAAAGATGGCAATTAGCAAATAATAGCAGCGACAGGCAACTAAAAATTTATGGTTGCTATACTTTTTTTAACATAAAATTAAAAACTAAGCAGTTTTTGTAAAAGTTTTTACAATTTGAACTGTTAGTAGAACTTCTAAAATAGTATTTTCTATAAATTTTTGGCAACTGGAATTTTTTTTTCGGTTGCCACACATAATCGACCTTTAAAGTAATATTTTGAGCATTAATTCTTAAAATGAATGTATCAACAGAAATATACATGTCTCAAGAAGAAAATTAAAGGCAATAATTGTTAATATCGTATAAAACATTATACATAATATTAAAGGTATTCACCTCGGAAATTGCAACTTTGCTAGACCCTTTCAAAGTATAAAAGTTGCATCGATTTCTGTAAACACAACAACAACATAGAATAATATTTCGCACAACTTTTGCAAAATTGTCAGAGTAGAACCAATTGAAAAAATTAACAGAGTAAAAAAAGTATAGTCGCAACAAAATTTATAATGTTGCAACTCTGTAAAAATGTGTAAATAGTACTAAAAAATCAAACTATTTTTTTTTTTAAATTGGTTGCTCACGTCAAGTTTAAACAGTGAAATTTTCCAAGGGTTCTAAAATTTTGAGGTGAATACCTTTATTATTTCCTTATAGTTTTTTTTACCTGTATTATTTGATTTTTAACTTGTTTCATTCCATTCGCTCCATTTGAATGTTAAAACGAATAAAATTTCTATGGTCACTGTGAAAGCCATAAATAAGTAAAGTTCGTATTAATTATTATAAATACATACATACAGTATCGGTCACCTAATTAGCCCACCCAACCAGATTTTTTTTTGGACTTAATTTTCTTTTTCTAGAAAAAAAGTTTTTAATTGTTTTATTAATTCAATATATTGACTATTATATACTTAATTAATTGCAGCCAAAACTTGCATTAATAAACTAACAATTTACGCAAAAACATTGTTTTATTTAATATTCCTATAAAAATTAAGGACAGCTAATTAGCCCACTTACACTATTTATTACGAAAAATCTAAGTAAGCTCTGAAAAAAATTATGTTTTAATATAAAATTCTAAGTATAAAGTAATTTTAATTAATTTAAGATAATTTTTGTGGGAAGATTTCATGGAAACATCCATTAAAATACTAATATTCGACAACACATACAAAGTGGTCAAAATCGATTAAATCCATTAAGAAAATTGGTTAGAAAGGTTAGATAATCATTACATTATCGTCAATAATCCTCCAAAGTATCATAAATCATTCAAAAACCTCAGCGCTGTGCAAAGAAATGAAAAACTTAGTTAAATTGCGAATTTCAAAAATAGAATAATCATAAATTTCGCAATGAAACTCTGACTTAAAAGATTTGTGGCGAATAAAAAACGCTTTAAAATGTACTTAAGTATCTACTAAAACTAAAACCAATTGCCAAATGTTATACTATATAGTATAAAAAGCATCATAAGTATAGATGTTTCAAAAAAGAAAGTAAGTTCTTTATATCAGTAAACAAAAATACAAAGAATTTTATCTAAAGAAACCGCTTGGATGAGATGCATAAAATATTTGTCAATAAGTTACCTAGACGAATGATTTAAGCAAAGTTATTTTCAATTTTGCAATGTTAAGGTAAGATTTTACACTTTCTTTTTAACTAGAATACTAATAAAACTTTTTAATACATCGCATATACCAACTACCAGCAATTGTTTGCATTAGATAGTATCGATATAATATCTATTAAATATTATTAGATAGTTTATCAATTTTAAAATGATTTCTCAACTTTTATTTTTCTTTTGGAAAAGATATTTCTTACTTAAATGCTGATTATTTGATCATCTAAATTCGCGGAGTAACTCAAACCGTAATTTTAGTTAATGAATTTAAACTTTTTGTATTGCTTTCGATGTTACAGATGATTGTTTACCATAATTAAAGGACTATCAAGGTTTCTATAAAATTTCATAATATTTTAATTTACATTTTTCGCGATTTTTATTAAATGTCGAATATTCGAAATATAAGGCGTTTTAACCAATTTAGATATGAAATTTTTTACGAAAATTGCAGTACTTCTATTTTTAAATTGTAATCCATATGAAAAATTACTTTTTTTCAAAGCTTGCTTAGATTTTTCGTAATAAATAGTGTAAGTGGGCTAATTAGCTGTCCTTGATTTTTATAGGAATATTTAATAAACCAATGTTTTTGCGTAAAGTGTTAGTTTATTAATCCAAGTTTTGGCTGCAATGTATTAAGTACATAATGGTCAATATATTGAATTAATAAAACAATTAAAAACTTTTTTCTAGAAAAAGAAAATTAAGTCCAAAAAAAATTCTGGTTAGGTGGGCTAATTAGATGACCGATACTGTATGTATATGATAAAATTATTTATTGCTATTTTTTTTTTTTTTATTTTTAATTAACATTTTTAAATATCTAACATAAATCACATAAAAAGTCTAATTGGATATTATAACTCCATAGGAACGAAATTTAAATAAATCTATTAAAAATGTAGCACATTTTTTGATTATTTATTAATAAATTTTTAATTTTCCATGATTATTTGCTAAGAAAAAATTAATGACTAAATTTTTATCCGGCCATCCGTCTGTTGTAAAAATAAATAGATGAATTTTTTCGACAAAAAAATCAAATTCTAATACTGCAAATAAAATATCTTTAAACTATTAGATACACTCCAGAACCGTTCTGTGAATCATTATAGTAATTATAACATTTCAAACAAAAAATTTTAAAAGTATTGAAATTTTTTAACGTTATATCATATTCTTCGAATATTATCATCATATTATAAACAAAGAGATACCCTTATTCACATGCCAATTAATTTTATATACAAAGTTTTTCTGATGTTTTACATGGGTTAATTTTTCTTAAACTTAGAAAATAAAAACTTGCCGTACTGAGGGTGTTTTAAATATTTTTTATTGTTCATGGTTAAGATATAATTGAGTTTCTATTACCACATCTTGTAAAAAAATATATATATACCGTTGCCTCCAAAAATAAATAAACATTATTTTTACAATTCAAAACATAATAAACCATGAATATATTTCTTTGTAATTGTTGTCATTTTTTGTATTTGTTGTTGCTGTTTATTTTAAAAAATAAATCAAAATACTTAATAAGGGGCTATAATGTATTTAAAGAGAACTAAGCAAAAACAACAAGAACCACAAATTTCGCCTTCAATTTGAAGTAAATTAAAACATTATTTAGTCTTGTTTTCTCTTAAGGTTCGTTTCTTTTTTATTATTTAACTTTTTTATTTTAACAATTTTTAACAACAATAATAAAAAATGACGAAAACTGGAAAAAATCACTGTTGGTATGACATCACCTTTTTCTTGTCTGATTTAAGACAAATACGAGAAAAAAATAACAAATCTAGTAAAAACAAAAAAAGTGTAAGACTATAAACTACGTAAAAATTAAATACCTACATACATAAATATATTTGTATCTATGTATATAAAAAAAAAAAAAACATTATAAATGCGAACATACAAAGTAAGAATATGTATTATTAAATCTTTGTGTTTGTAAAGTTAAAACGTCTCTGTACTTGTAAAGTTAGTAAATGTTTCTGTTTAGTTCTTTGTTAACAATAAAATTCTAAACATTTTCTAAAGACTGAACCCGAAAAATGATCAAGGAATTTTTTTATATATTTTTTTTTATTTTACCCAAAGCGCTTAAAATTAAGCTAATTGTCATCAGTTTTTGTATAGCAGTGTTACACTTAAATTTTTCTTTGTAATAGAAAAATACTTAGTAATACAAATTTGGATCTCAACATTAAATTACACGGGACAACATGGGTTCTGTGGCACGGGATTTCTTAGCCTAATTAGACACTTGTGATCGTAGAATTCTAAGGTTATAAATAACTTTTTTATGGAATTTGTAAATACAAATTTTTATTTAATACTACTAAGGAATTGCTTCTGTAATATAAGTTTATTGGCCTTTGAGGGCTTCTTATATTACGTTTGTTGGAATTCAAAACATTTGATCTAAGAATTTTATTCACCCTTATTCTAGTTGTCGTTATCGACATTTTTCGATAACAGTTGAATCATTTTTGGTATTCTATTAGAAATGTCGACGTCATTATAGTATTGAAATGACTCTTATTTTGTCGTCGTCAAACTTGGTGACGACTAGAATAGAAGCGACGAAGTGGTGTTGTAAAGTTAGTAAATGTTTCTGTTTAGTTCTTTGTTAACAATAAAATTCTAAACATTTTCTAAAGACTGAACCCGTCAAACTTGGTGACGACTAGAATAGAAGCGACGAAGTGGTGTTGATTTCGATACGATGTTGAGTCAAAAACGACATTGACATCGACGACAACTGGAATAAGGGTGATTAAATTCATTTTTTTTTTACTCTAAATTGAAATGGTTCCAAACGAATATACTTATGTATGTTTACATATTATGGAATTAACAAATTGCGTTATTTATTATTTTAGTTATTTTCAACTTGATTAAATTATCCTTGAACTCAGTTGAATTCAAGATCTTCCAAAGTGTTTTTTTTTTTTAATTTTATTGAAAATTTTACTATAAAATGCTGTCTGTAATATGTGTGTACTATGTGGGTTCTTAATATTTGCGATCAGCATGATGATTTAAAGTAAAAAAATCGTCGCCAACGTCTTTAATTAAAGTCTTGAATTTAAAAAAGTTTATATATACTTATACATACACAAATATGCGAATGTTTGTGCGATAATTTACACTTATTATTGACGGATTTTATTACAAAAATGTATCTAAACAAGTCATTAATGGCAGCTGATGCAACCGATCTACCGACCGACCAACCAAACAACAATCAATTAGAATAAATGCGACGATTGTTCAGTTAAGTTTATCACCTCCACGCAAAAAAATAAAAAGTGAAAAACAAAAACAACAAAATAAATTAATAGAAATAAAATTCCTAATGTCAATTTTAGTTTATGTGTCGTGTCGTATGCAAATTAATAAATATTTAAATGACAATCAATTTAGAGAAAAAAAAAAAATAATAATATAATATAAATAACTATAAAACAAGTTATTTTGCATTTTCAATCACAATTTTAGATTAGCATTCAAATATTTGTTTAAAATTTTGTGAATGAATTTTTGTTGTTTTAGTTTTGAAAGAAAAATAAAAACAAAAATCTACTGCCGCCTAAACAAGATTGTAATTGAATAAAATTAATTCGATTTGTATACCTTATTAAATGCATTTTTTTGTTGTTATTATTATTAAAATATTTCTGTAGGATGTGTTTATTGAATGAATTAAATGAATGTTTCGCATTTATACATGAAAATACTTTGATTTCCAAAAGTGGTAAATTTATATCAATTTTATTAGATGTCAAAATACTAGAAGATAATTTTGATTATTTGTGGAAATTTTTAAATTTGCTGCTGGTAATTAAAATATTAAAATCGTTAAATGGCTAATTTAGGTATTTAGAAAAGTCGTTATTTTAAATTAAGTTTCCAGGTAAATTAGAGACTTCAGTGTCTCACAGGTCTATGAGAAATTATCTCTACACGTTTTTAGTTGCTAACAAACAACCAAGTAATGATTTTTTAAAATGTGTCTCTTCCATAAAAAAAGTATCTCTTACAAAAAAAATCTCTTAATTTTACTATATGAATAAAATTATTTTAGATTTTGAAAAGTTTGAAATTACGGTCCATCTTAAAGCAGTAGAAGTCGTTTCAGGGTGTAGTAAGTTCCCTCAGAATCGAGCAGTTTCTCGGTGCTCTCTAATGTATATCAGTATTACATATGATCTAAATTAACATTTTCTTTACGTAAAACATTTCAATGCAAATATCAAATACTATTTGCAATAAAAAAGGTGCGTTAAACTTGAAATTAAATACTAGAAAGTAATTGAAAAAAGTATGCACACAGTTTCGTTATTTGATACATACTAACAAAATAGTTGTGTCGATACATTATTAAATTCCAATAAACATGTTGCGATTGAGCTTCCGTCTTATTTCCAAAATTTTAATACTATCAAGTTGAATAATTAAATATTTTTTTCACAGTGTATGATATCTTAAGTAAACTAGGTTTAATTAATACTGCTAAATTCAAGAAAAAAACTATATAATGTAGATGTTTTTATTTGATGAGAAAAACTATTTACCTACAAGATACAATTTGTTTATTATTTATTTTTTTTTTTATTAAAACCTCAATAGAAGTTATTTTACAAAGTGCGTTGTACGCGCGAATACTTATGATCATATCAACCAAGTTAATAACCCTATATTTTTTCTCTTTGAACAACAAAATAAACTCTATAATATATAACTTTTTTTAAATGAACGTAACCAACAAAACAACAAATTAAAATCTAAAGAAGAACATCATCAAACACCATCAAACTTTTGTAATTCGAGTCGAAATGTGTCGAAAAGAAACCAAGTGAGAATTAAAGTGTTTTTAGTTATGTCAAGTTGTTAAATTTGTTACATTTTATGTTTTGTGTCGTTGTTTTTTATTTGGAAATTTTATATTTCCAATGTCATTTTGGGCCTAAAAAAAAAAAAAAAAAAAAAAAACTGCAATAAATTCATGTTTACGATGTGTAAACAACATGTATGAAAAGTGTTGGCGTTGCTGCCGCTATTAATGTGATATCAAAATATTAATACATCCATATGTATTTCTTCTGATACATTTTCTTAAAAATATTTATAATTGTTTTAAGGGCACTTGTTTTTAATATTAATGGCTTAAACTAGTTGCTGTTGTTTTTGCCTCAATATGTATGATAATTATTAGAATAATGTGGGAATGATAGTTGTCACAGTAGTGGCAGTCATGGTAAAATCAACAATCCATAACCAGCAATATTGACTTATACCTGTAAAAATAACCCCAGTTTGCTTGCAATGAAAGCTTGCATACATACTTTGTACCTTTGGTAGTATCAGGTATTGGTAGTAAAGGTATTCTATCTTTACTTCTAAAGTTTCCAATTTCGAATAATTAAATAAAAAAAAGTTTTTGAAATATGTGTATTTCGAGTTTGGAGCAAAAGTGTTGTGTTGGTCATGGATTTTGTGCGACAAAATCAAGTGACACTTTACTTAATTTCTTTAATTTGGATTCCAGTTTTTGAATTTTTTAATACAAAATGGAAGATAAATGCTTAGAATATGCTCAATTTTAAAATTCTATTAATTAAATTATGTATATTCAAATTATTAATACCTTTGAAAAATAAGGATGAATCCAGAAAGATTTCTTGACTCCAGATAAGGAAAATGAAGTAAAATTTATGTATTTGTCTATAAAGTGCAACATTTTAGAATCTGATGAAAAAAAAAATCATTTCGTTATACAAAATAACAATTTAAAATGAAATTTAGAAGAAATTGAGGGGGCAGAAACCCTAATACTGCGAAGTAAAATCGTAGCTATATCGCAATTTTGACGCAGAAAATTCATGACAAACACAACACTTTTGCCCCAAACTCGAAACACACATATTTCAAAAACGTCTTTTGTTTATTAAATTAAAGAATATAAAACGACAAATACCTGGACAACAAAAAAGTAGACCAAAATTATTATGAAATAAATAACAAGAGTAAAAAACGCACTTTATTTTGTCCGACAGTGTATTTCAATTGATACCCGTATTCTGAACTTTGTGACAATGATAAAAATTTTTTTTTTATTTTTTCATGATAATTGTTTTTTGAATTGTTATTTGTTGTAGTTTTGTCATTAGTCATAAAGTTCAGAATATGAAGGTAAATCATGATATTTCGCGAATCAAAAGGGATGTAAGAATTATTTAAGTGCATATTCCAAGTGTTAATATGTTTATATAATAATTAAAAGTTAATTTTCTTATAATGAACATTTTTATAATTCTATTGAAAGAAATCCGTATTTTAAGGAGAATCATATAATATTTGAAGAATCATACAACAACATACTAATCTTAATTTCTAGAGGTGTACATTTGCAAGTTTTTTTCGGAACTTTCGGCACTTTAATGTATACGCTTTCCCTTATAGTAGATTCAGATAAAATTTTAACAAAATTTAACATGTATCTTGATACAAAGTTTATATGAAATAAGATATAGAATTAAACTATATTTTATTTTAATTTAACTATAGTTTATTTTACATTTGCATATGTTCTGTTTAACACACCCGCTCTTTAATTGTACACGGAAATTATGTTGAAATTTATAATATAATGTTTTGATTTTAAAAGCTATCTATTGCTCTTATATAACTTATTTTGTATAATGAAATCTATAAATGAATATTTAAGCAATTTTCTTTAAAAAAGTATAAAAAATGCGTCAAATTTATTTAAAAGTCATTCATCTATATCTCATGTAAAATGCAGTTTATAACCCAAATAATTCCAAAATTACTACATACTTACCTTATTTTGATAAAACACATTTTGCTCTTGTCCAAATGTGAGCTATTTTCTCATGAATGAGCCCGGCCAAAAATGTTTATTTTTAATGTGGATTAATGTCCCGATAACTAGTTGGGATCTATACAGTTAAAATCAGGACAAATTTTTGAAGTTCTTTTTGTTTTTTTTTTTTTTGAAAAGTAAGCTCTTGAATATTTCAAAAAAAAAAAAAAAAACATTTTTTTTTTTTTGAAGTCTTTACATAAATTTGCATATAATTAGGGATCGCAATATCCCGGACTTTTTGTTTTCCCGTGATAGTGGGAAAAAATTTCGATTTCCAAGTGCCTTTTGTCATTTTCAAAATGCAATAACTCAGAAACCAATAAACATATTTTCGCAGCCTAACTGACACAAATCCATATAATATTTGTGTAAAATATTATACTAGTCGGAGTCGGATGTACTATGGTATAAAAAATGTGAAGAACGAAGAAAACAAATCAGGATTTAGTAGATATCCGATACTTAAAAATATTGTAAAAGTACTTTGAATATATCTGAAAACCTCTGTGTAGCACATAGATTAGTACGTGTCTAAAGTAAAAAGTGAGGTTATGAGACAAAACCGCAAATTATTCCAAAGTGGATAGAAACTCATTAAAGTTTTCATAGTGCAAAAACCTGTAATTTTATAGCGTTTCTCTTTATATTAACTTTCTTAATGTTTTATAAAATTTATATGAGATAAATTCCGCATGTTGTTTATATTACTGACTAATTTATAATATATGTTTAAGAAGTCTACACGGTTGTTTCAAACAGATATACTTTTTCACTTGCTGGGTTATAGTACTGATATTTTATTAAGATATTAAATTGAATTCATGCTATAGAATCATTCCATAAAAATCATCTAATAAATTGTATATAAAACCATATTAATGACATTGTGGTTAAGATATAGTTCCAACCTGGATTTTTAGCTTAATCTTCTTTAAAACATTACTTAAATATAAAAGTTCTTGTTCATGCTGTTTTCTTCCATTTAAGTGACTTTAAAATACCCGGGAATCCCGGACGAAATTACCGGGAAAGCGAGACAAGAAAAATAGCAAATTTCCCGGGAATCCCGGGTTGTAATCTCTACATATAATGAATACCAATATATGAATACATATGGCTTTTCGAAAGCCTTTATTTACACTTCATCTTGGACTCCTATGTGTTGTAATGAATCCACGTTTCCTACAAGTTTCAATGGCTCATTCATATTGTCATTAAGCCACGTAAAGTTGTCACACGATTGTGCTTATGGGAGACCGTTTATTAGCAATTAGAATAACCGAGGCAGTACTTTCCAAGCTACCAAACATAAAATAAACATTTTTTCAAAAACTTATTAAATTACACGCTCTTAAGAGCGGGGACTAACAGTTTAAACGATTTTAAGCAGTAGTATTTCTTTTTGATGAAGGTATTTGCGCAATAAGTTCATATAATATTTCATTCAATTAAGATTTTCTTAGATTTTCATAATATATAGAGATCTGAAAGCATTATATCAATATATTTGAAAAAATCGTTCATATGTTCTGAAAATATAAGTATTTCCCCCCTTTTTTGATAATGTGTTTACACTTGTTTTACTTTTATTTTTTGTTACACAAATGATGTACAATAATAAAAATTGTTATTAAGTCATAAACTGATTATTTAATTCTTTTGTAGCGCTTCATTCGAAGCAATATTTGAATTGCTTGCGTTTGTTGTTTGTTACCATTTCTGTTGCTACTGCTTTTCTCCAATAGTTGTTGGTGTTGTTATCAATGTTGTAGCCGTTTTGGTGGTGGCGTATAGTTGAGGTTGGCCGCGGTAAATGTTGTTTCGATGAAAACTCCAAAATAAAAAAGAACTACAACATACTACCGCCAACGCCGGTCTCACTAAATCAGCCAACCAGCAAATTTACAAAAACAACAAACATAACATTACAATACATACAAACAAATAAAATTAAATAAGTAAATAAAAATAAATAAAACTGAGCAAGGTTTTTGTAAATAATTAAGAAAAAAAAAATCTCTTATTTTGACGTTTGTATTTAAGCCAGAAAGAACAGCAACTGTTAACGCCTTCGTTCGTATGTTATACGCCAAATATTAAAATTGGCATAAATAATGACGTGAGCGTAACTGCTGGCTTATTATGTACGTAGTCGTAACGCTCAGTATCTTGTCTATTTGCCGTAGTAGCAGAGATTCATTTCTCTGCTTTTGTATTACGCTGGTATATTGGTTGGTTGGTTGAATGTTTCGCTTTCGTGCTTTTCTGACGCTCTTTTTCATAATTCTTTATTATTTGTTTGATTTTTATTGTCGCTCTGAATATGTACTGCCAACAAATACAAACACCTGGCCAACAGAGTTTAAGCGTTGCTAGTAGAAGCGATCATTGTTAGTCGTTGTCGAGAAGCCGTCTATTTTGGTGGAATTGTATAAATCTAAATCGCTCGCGGGTTTTTATTTTGATTTGATTTAAAAGAGAAAAAATATATACATAATTATAAGTCAAACGTTAACTAGTAATTAAAGTGTAAAAAAAAGTATAAACTCTATTCTAAATTTTAAAAATCTAAAACATTTAAATAATTTAAAATTACAAAGAATGTTTTAAAAACGAAAATATTAAAATTCAAATTAATCGGGAGAGAAAAATATTTTTTGTGTTGCTTTGGATTTTCAATTCTTTGCTGATATTGGCAAAAGTGGTATAGTCATACAATTGGGGAGTTTTTGATTTTGCGATTATCGTTCATCCATCTAACCATTTCAACTTCATTACATTGTTGATGATGTCAGTAAAAGATACATATTCAGCATTTAGCCCGCAGATTGGCTTACTCGTTATTGTTATTTTAAATCCGTTTGCACAACTTAATCACTGGCGTGTCTCCTCCAACCAACCAAATAAACATTCATTCATCCATACACAACTTTTTCTCAGTGTATAAATTTTGGTTTTGTTTAAAAATCTATTTGTGCAACAATGAAAATTTATCTTTTGTTGTCTATCCATTTATCTGAAGTGTGCTGTGCTGTAATAAAAAGATGAAAATTTATTTTATCACTTTTTTTTTTTTTTTTTTTTTTTGAATTGTTGCAATTAGTTTTTGCTGTTGTATGTGACTGTTTGGTGGGTTGTGTTGCCCCCTTTGTATGAATGTATTTAAATCTCCATTTAAATTATACAAATTCAATGAATTTCAATTTATTAAAATATCTTTAGACTAGATCTTTTGAATATGTCAGAAAAATAGACAATTATTGTCGTCGCGCCTGCGTTCACTTTAATTTGAAGTAAATTCCATTTCATTCCCGTGCAGTACAATAATGTACAAGTACATCGTGTGTGTTTTGTTTCTTAATTTGATGTGATTCAAGGGCAAAAAGATTACAAATTGCTAGAGAATAATAAGTAGTATGTGTAAAATAAAAATGCAAGATGTACACTGAAAAAAAATTTACTAACAAGAATTAATTCTTCAAAAAAAAAAAAAAAAAAAAAAAACACCCTTAAAATAAATATTGATTTCTCCATGATATCTATAGACATTTTTCCAAGTGTAAAATACATTTAACAAACTATTTTTTTTATATATTTGCAAAAAAAAAAAAATCTAAATTGAATAAACAATTGCATTGACTTGTTTGATTTAATGCTCTATTCAAATATTTAAACTATTTATTGTAGTAATTGATGTTTGACGGCCGCATTCTAATTGAAATTCGGTAGGAGGAACATCAGTGGGAGCAAGTTCAATTTGGAAAGAAATGAAAGCGCGCTTTTATTTGCTCTATTTGAGTTTCATTAAAAGATATAATTAAATAGTTTTCTAATTAAATGTATTATAAAAAATGGACAATATGTAGTAGTTTAGTCAATTTTGGTATATTTTTGTGATCTTGTGAACATTTTGTTATACATTGAACTACACTGAAAGATAAGTATGTAGGTGTTTGATTACCAAGTGGGTGTTTAATTGTTTTTCACGTAATACTTAAGAATGTATCAAAAATTCTTGTTTTAACTATTTATAGTTATTTATTTATGTTATTTTTAAATGTCATATTATTTATAAATACATTTGGGGGATTCACAAAGTGTGCTATCATGTCGTATTGTCATAATGTCATAAAATTTTACAAAGGAAAAGCAATAACAATATTTTTTATACATTGAAATATTTTAGGACATATGACAATACGACATGATAGCACACTTTGTGAATCCCCCAATTGTTATTTAATTATGTAGGTATACATTTTGAAATATTCTACTATGTATGTAAAATTTCTAAGTTTCTTTCAAATATGGCATTATTTTTAGTTAAAGCATAAAATTTGTTTTCATAATAAGCGATAATGAAATTGTCAAAAAGTTTCGCTATTATTTTGGCCATATCTTCGAAGCGAAAAATAATTTTAAATTTGTTAAAAAATCACACAATTTAGTTGGCTGTAGTTCTAACATAACTTCAAATAATGTCGTTGTACGCATAAATGTCTTTAATTGTTATAGCTGCGGTTGTCGTCTCAGTCGCAATCACAAGCATTGAGAATTCTATTGCTATTTGCCGTGGCTATATTAGAGAAATAACATAAAATGACTAATGTCTTTGTCACTTTTCGCTTGACTATTTTTGGTCAAACAGGCATTAACTTTGTTTTTCTTTTTATCAAAAAAAAAAAAAATTGTTTTTATCAAATAAATATAAAAAAAAAAAAAAAATTTTGATATTAAGGAACAAAGGCGTAAAATTAACTACCCCAACATTTTTATTAAATAAATCCAATGAACTTTAAAAGATTTATTTTTGCTCTCCTGTACATATAATATAATTATTATTATATTTTTAAATATATTTTGTATGTAGTTTGCACTTGCGTGTAATGGAATTAAACATAAATTAAAATTCTAATTATTTTCTTCGTCGTAGTTTCAAAAGAATTAGCGGTAAAAATAGCACAATCAAGGGAATTAAATTACTATTATAATTCTCTAACAAACTTCCACAATTTATTGTTATTTTTTCTACTTCTTCGTATATATGTATGCTTAGTGTCTGTCCAACCCTACACACTTAACATCCGGTTTAGCTTGGTTTTGTTTCAAAATAGTTTTTTTTAGTTATTTATTTTTTCGTAAAAAAATTAAATAAATGAAAATCTAAAGACTAATACAAAATACAAAAATAAAAATAAAAAAATCATATATTCCCATGTTTAGAAAGAAAGCCACCAGAATTGAGTTTAAATGAATAATAATAACGTACACCTTTAGGTGTTTTCATTTCAAAAGATAACAAAACGAACTTTTATGTAACCAAACGAAAACGAACTTTAAAAAATATTTTATATGTATGAATATTTAAATTAAAAGTGTATATAAAAAAAAAAATTCATAAACATTTTGGAACGGTGCCAAAACGTTAATTTTTAAAAGGAGGCAGTGTAAAAACAGAACATCAAGATTTAACCAATATTAAAAGTACAATGCATTCTAGAACCACCACAACTTCATCATCACTGATGAAGAAACGTGGCCAGGCTCAAGGCACAACAACGGCATTAGTACCCACTCGTGGTCCACCTATAACCACCAATATCGACGATCAAAATGCTATCTATCAGCATCAATTCAAACATGAAAAGACCATTCAAGCAGTTATTACTGATTATCCGGGTGATGCACCTGCATCAGCAACGCCACAAGAGCGTATTTCGTACGATCGTTCATTAGTTGTACGTAATAGTTTTCGTAATGGCAACTCTCATATACCAGATGCTAAAAACGCTATAACTTCTGGTGCAGTAGGTGGTCAACATCATGAATTACACGAATCGTATCAACAGGTGACTCGTAACAAGCGTATATCCACTGAAGTTCTCGGTTCTAGTGTTGAGAGTACTAAGACATCACAACGAGGACCTAGTGGTCATCGTCGAATTACCACTCATATAGTGCGTAAGGTTACAACATTAAGTCGTGCCGAAGAGCAACAATTACCGCCTGAGGAATTGTTACCTCCCGCTAAAATGTTGCGTAGTTCTGATTTGGAATATCGTCACACCTTACCTAAAAGCACTGTTCTACCAGCTATAGAACCCGCATATTCTACAACAACAAAAACTCAACGCACTAAGGTATTTTTTTTTTTATATCAGCATAAGGAACAAGAACAATTTATTTTGAATAAAAAAAACAGCTAAATTATAATGGTAGTTTTACATTTAACATAATTTTATTAACGATCAAAATTGATTATTTCTTCTCATTTTGCCTAAAGGTTTTTAAATTTAATTATAATTTTATTTTGTTAAAAAAAAAAAGAATGTTTCTCACACACATACACATATCGTGTATATTAAAAAAAAAATAATAATAATAAGAGAATGTATTATATATATTTTAATCAAACAAATCATTATTATTATTTTAAATCAACAGATCTCCGATATTATTGTTGGCAAAGAGGACAATGTATCTGCACGTGAGGCACTTTTGCGTTGGGCCCGTCGCTCTACTGCTCGGTATCCGGGAGTTCGTGTCAATGATTTTACATCATCATGGCGCGATGGTTTGGCATTCTCAGCACTTTTACATCGTAATCGACCGGACTTGCTTGACTGGCGAAAGGCAAGAAACGATCGACCAAGAGAACGTTTGGAGAATGCTTTCCATATTGTTGAAAAAGAATATGGTGTTACACGTCTATTAGATCCCGAAGGTAAGAATTTTAACAATATTATTTATTTGTAATAAAACGTTTTTTTTTTTTTTTTTTTTCTTAGATGTTGACACTAATGAACCAGATGAGAAATCTTTAATTACCTACATATCGTCATTGTATGATGTGTTCCCAGAACCACCTGCCATTCATCCTCTTTTTGACATGGAGTCACAACGCCGTGTTCACGAATATCGTGACTTGGCTCAACAGTTCATCTATTGGTGTCGCGAAAAGACCGCCTTCTTGCAGGAACGTTCTTTCCCGCCCACATTGATTGAATTGAAACGTTTGCTTAGCGATTTACATCACTTCAATAATGAAGAAGTGTCCGTACGCAAGCGAGAAAAATCGAAATTGGTACAAATTTATAAGGAACTTGAGCGCTACTTTGAAAGTATTGGCGAAATTGATGTAGAAACGGAACTACGCCCCGAGGCTATTGAAAAGGCCTGGTATCGTATGCAGACCGCCCTACAAGAACGCGACATTTTATTACAACAAGAGATAGATCGTTTGGAACGTTTGCAACGTCTTGCCGATAAAGTTGAACGTGAAATCAAACACGTCGATGTTAAGCTAACTGACCTGGAAAGTCGCATAAACGAAGAGGCCAGACGTATCGAACGTTTGCATCCAGTGGATGCTAAAAATATTGTCGAATCGTTAGAAACTGAAATTCGGCATTTGGAAGAACCCATACAAGACATGAATCAAGACTGTCATGTTCTTAACGAAGGTCGCTATCCTCATGTAGCCGAACTGCATAAAAAAGTCAATAAACTACATCAACGTTGGGCACAACTTCGAACAACATTCCATACAAATCTGGTGCAAAAATTGACCGGCCTTAAATACCCCGTCCAAGAAACAACTTTGACTCGCCAAAAGCGTGTCGTCGTCGAATCACGACAAATTGAAACAAATCCCCACTTCAAAGACCTACAAGAACACATTGAGTGGTGCCAAAACAAATTGAAACAACTTCTTGCCGCTGACTACGGTTCAGATTTGCCATCCGTCAAAGAAGAACTCGATCGTCAGCAACGTGAACATAAAATCATCGACCAATTCCACAGTAAAATACTCAACGACGAACGTCAACAAACGAAATTCTCTGGCGATGAATTGAATCTGTATCAACAACGCCTTAATCAATTGCAAAAAATCTATGCCGAACTCTTGAGTACCTCAACTAAACGTCTATCCGACTTGGATTCATTACAACATTTCTTAGTTCAAGCCTCGGCTGAATTGCAGTGGTTAAACGAAAAAGAACAGATAGAAATTACCCGCGATTGGGCTGACAAACATCTCGATTTGCCTTCTGTGCACAGATATTATGAGGTAAGTAGCCACCATCTAATCTTATGCCTATACTTAATGTTTATAGGTGTGTAGATATTTGCAAGCTATTAAATGTAGTACTAAAAATATACATACATATATATTTACTTTATGAATAGAAATACATACATACTATATTTAATTACAAATGATTGAATTTATTTATAATGTATTTGCTTTGTTGTATGTTTAAATTGACAAGCGTGCATTTGGTAATGGAGATGAGGTGAGATTATGAAAAATACAAATTTTAAAATACTTTCTGCATCCCCCTTTTAATTTGTTTATTTATTATGTATATGTTTATGATTTTGTTTCAATTTGTTTTGAAAATTGGTTTCTGTTTTCCTGAGTTTTTAAGATCGACCTATTACCAAGTGCAACATTGTATAAAATTTATAATTAAAGATTCTTAAGCTTTCTCACATTAAATTTGATAAAAATTATTGCATCAAATATTTTGCATGATTTATGTTTATTTCATGTCATCGATGTTTCGATATGTATAGACAAACGTTTATGAGCTTGACAATTATATATAATCAATTCTAAATCCAGATTATTAAAAAAATATATTTGCAAAGCATGATTTATCTTCTTCAAGTATATTTCAAATTAATTAAAATAAAAAACAGATTTGCTCATTCTCCTCTCCTTCTTTTCCATGATTCTGTTTTATAAGTCCATAACATCTTTTAGTATTTTAAATGGATCCGATATTAAATTGGTAAAAATCTTAAATAAATATGATCAAATGAATTCTTTTTTTAATTTTTAATATTAAATTCGGTAATGTAAACTTATATTAATTCTAATTCTGCGCATTAAAAATGAAGAAAAGGAGTTATTAACTTTGTTGTACAGTGTAACCGTTTGTATTAACATGTCTTAGGTTAGGTTGTACGGGAAGTGTCCTAGACAGACATCTCACTTGGGACCGTGATGTTCGATTCCGTTGTGTTACCCAGATGCAGGTTTGCAGTCCGCTGTTACTCCGACTGCAACATTGCTTCACCAAACCATCTTGATCCTACAAGAAAAGAAAATAGTGACTTTAAATCAATTGTGCTCAAGTCACCGTAGTCCAGAGTAGGAAAGCCTAATTTACATCGTAAAATAACGAGAAATTTAAAATATTCAAGAAAAAAATATTAATAAAAATAAAAAATTAATTAATTCTTCTATTTATAAGTTTTATATTTATATCGCGACATCACAAAAATTGGTCAAGAAAATGTAAATTTATTTTTTTTTATCAAAGAAGACACATAAAGTTATAGTTTAAGTAATTTGGTGAAAAATTAAAAATCTTTTGATGCCAAAACTATGTTACTAAAAAATAACGATCGCGAAAATTGAATATCATATTCCTTTATACCATTCCATAACTACAAGACCTTGTTATGTTATTTTGGATATTTGGAAAAAGTTATAACCCTAGTGCATTTATTTCATTTTTGTAATTGCTTCTACAATATTTCGATCTTAAAAATTATTATTATTGTTATTTTGTTCGATTTTTACTTGTTATTAATTTCAACCCATTTTATTTTATTAATAAATATTATTAATTGTCCATTTTATTTTACAGAATCTAATGTCGGAATTAGAAAAACGCGAATTACATTTTGGAACAATATTGGATCGTGGTGAAACTTTATTGAATCAACAACATCCAGCATCAAAATGTATTGATGGTCATTTGACTGTTTTGCAACAACAATGGGCATGGCTCTTGCAATTGACCCTATGTTTGGAGGTCCATTTGAAACATGCCACTGAATATCACCAATTCTTTGCAGAAATAAAAGATGCCGAGCAATGGCTAAGCAAACGAGATGAAATATTGAATAGTGAATACTCCAAATCTGATTTTGGTTTGGATCAAGGAGAAGCTTTGCTGAGAGGAATGCAAGATTTGCGCGAAGAATTGAATGCATTTGGTGAAACTGTTGCAAACTTACAGCATAGAGCTCAGACAATAGTACCTTTGAATAAACGTCGTCAACCTGTCAATCGTCAGAGTCCCGTCCAAGCGATATGTGCCTATAATCAACAGGGTCAGGTCCAAGTTGATAAAGGAGAAACATGCACATTATTGGATAATTCAGGCCGTGTAAAATGGCGTGTACGTACATCTAAGGGCCAAGAGGGTTCCGTGCCAAGTGCTTGTTTATTAATGCCTCCACCGGATAAGGAAGCTATTGATGCTGCTGAAAGACTTAAACGATTGTTTGATCGGTCTGTCAGTCTCTGGCAAAAGAAACACTTGCGCCTCAGACAAAACATGATCTTTGCAACTATCCGAGTGGTCAAGGGTTGGGACTTTGATCAATTTTTGGCCATGGGTCCTGAACAAAGAACTGCTATACGTCGAGCTTTAAATGACGATGCAGATAAATTACTTAGCGAAGGTGATCCGAACGATCCTCAACTTAGACGTTTGAAACGTGAAATGGATGAAGTAAATCGCTTGTTTGACGAATTTGAAAAACGTGCCCGAGCTGAAGGTAAATACATATTGCAAAAAGTATTAATCTGGTGGATAGGGAGGGTGAATGTATAAACTGCATAAATTTTAATTAATGTTACGACTCTACAGTGGGTGTTAAGATTTTTTTATTTATTTAAACGACACTCTTTCACGCACTTTAATTGTATATTTTCCATTGTTGAAGACACACAAGGTAATGTGTCGACGTGGGTTTATTAAGAGAGAATGACAATTCAATTAATGCCTCAATTAAAGAACGAAAGAAAAACTTAGGGAACATCTGTTCATAAACGTAATATTTATCTTGTTAATAGTCAAACGACTAGCTAAAGTTCAAATATTTTGTCAGTTCAATAAAAGATCTGTAAGAAAAAAGACTGCTATTTCAAAGTATTGTAAAAGAAATTAAAAAATGAAAAATTTATTTGCGAGCCGTAAAATAAGAGGTATGAAAAATTTTTTATGGTGGAGGACGAATAGATATAATTAGTAAAAGGACTTAATTTATTCTATCATTATAATTGTACACTGCTTTAGGTTACAGCAAATCTAATAGTAATAATAATAAATATAAAATATTATTGCTTTTTGTAAAATATTTTAATTATTATTGTGTTTGTTTGTGTTTTTTTACAGAGGAAAGTAAACAAGCCAGTCGCATCTTTACGGAAGAATGTATTGCCATTAAGGGAAAATTAGAGGATATGGCTAGAGAACTTGAGCAAATCATAAGTGCTCCTCTGCCTCGTGATCTTGATTCATTAGAACATGTTTTAGAAATTCATTCCGATTATGAACGTCGCCTTCAGTTATTGGATCCGGAATTACAACATTTGCAAGAAACTTTCCGTACAATTGCCTTGAAAACTCCAGCCCTTAAAAAAAGTTTGGACAATTTACTGATATTGTGGAAGGAATTAAATACCTTGAGTAATTTACATAAAGATCGTTTGAAATTATTAGAAGCATCTCTGGCTGGTCTAGAGGACAATGAACATTTCATATCGGAAATTGAAAATCAACTTGCCAGACATCAGGATCTACCCTCTACTGCTGAAGGCTTAGAAATGGTGTTTAAACAACTAACTCATATGCAAGATTTGATAACACAACAACAGCCACAAATGGATAAAATGACAGATGCTGCCGATCAATTAGGCCGCATGGGTGTACCCACAAAAGTTTTAAATGATTTAAAACGTCTGCATACAAATGTTGAACGATTGAACACACGATGGAGTACCATTTGTAATCAATTAGCTGAAAGGTATTTTATGTTTATGACATTCGCAAAAGCGATTAATGATTATTCTAAAATGATTTGAGTACACTATTTAATCAACATAATAAACGTATTTACGAATATGTTTTTTAAAAGATGAGAGTATATTGGGTTTGTCATTCCGTGTGTAACATGTTAAAAAACCATAAAGTGTATAAAAAACCATAATATGTATATTAGGGTAAATTTGAAAATTTTGATTTTGAGATATCATACCTTTTTGGAAGGTTTTTGCAGCAGTAAAAATAATGGCGCATTTTTTTTTTTTTTTTTTTTTTTAATTTTCCAACTCCTTTCCCTGCATATTTGCGGCTAAAAACGCACATTTTGAGCGCCATTTTGCGCAGAGACGAATCCAATTGATTTATAAAAAATTTCTTTTATACATCAATTCTACATAAAATTTTAGTAAGAATTAGCACTAGTCCACCCGCTTAAAAGGCATCGTATTCCAATTAGGGTGTCCGAAAAATTGACTTTTTTCAAAAAAGTTTTGAAATATATTTTTATATATAAAGACATATATATTGTATATATATGTCCGTTTGTCTGTTGAAAGCAGGATCGGGGTCGGCACGGACCCCAAATATTTGTTTTATATAAGGTTTGTTATTGAAAATGAGCAAAATTGGTTCATAAACAAAAAAAAAAAGTGATGAGCCAAATACTAGAAAAACAGGATGTCCGTCATAACTCCAGTTCAAACTTTTCCGATGATATCTGTTATACAAAAACATGTACGACAATTAAATTTTGTATAAATAGTTGTAGGATTGATGTAAACCAAAAACGCGTAACACACAAAAAACAAGATGGTGGGTATAACAGATTCGGCCAATCCAAAAATTCTCACTTGTTTTATTATTTTTTTCAAGACACTTGTCGATTTAAAACCCTAAATTTCTTCCAATTGTCACTAAAACACCACTTGTATATAGTATTTTTATGCTTCATTGATTTTTATGATACCATATTGGAAGAACACTAACATGTTTGTAATGAAACACCTTTAATTCAAAGTGAATTAATGAAACACCATAAAAGTATAATCGTCTTTATTGTCGATATGTTTATTATGTTCACGCTTCTTTAGTTCTACGTTGATTTTTGTACGCATCGGTTTTTGTGATCTTTATTTTTTTGTTGTTGTAATTTTAGAATGCGCTCATGCGAGAATTCCATAGGCCTTATGAAGAATCTCCAATTACCACTACAGGTTGAAGAATCATGGGTGGATGGTACTACTGAAAAGTTGTCGGCTATGCCTACCGCAACTTCAGCTTATGAATTGGACGTAAGTTTTAACCAAATTTTATTCAATATTCTTTTACAAAGTAAACTTTATTTAAAGTGTACCATTTATTTTAAGTATTTTAATTTTTAGATTTTTTTTTAGTAAATTGAACTTAAATCTTTCAAATTATTTAGTATTAGGAGATTCAAAATTTAACTTTTCTATATTATTCGAACTGCCAGTTTTTTGTTTTTTGTGTAGGATTTTAGTATGAATTTAAAATTTCCATTTTTAAAAGAACCACCAAACTTTTTAATTTGATGAAAAATAGCAAGAAAAACACAAAGTATATATTCAATTCTTGTTTTAATGAATTTATACAGTAGTTTCTTATTCCTTAAAAATTGGTGTTGGTCGATTATAATTGGGAAAAAACTGAATTTGAAATTTTATGTATGTGTTATTTTTCATAATCGTTTGTATAATTATTATAGTAGTTTTTCTTTGTTTCGTTTTGTGTTTTACTGTGAACCATTTGTGTTTTTGTCTGTTTAAAAAAAAAATATATATTTTTTAAAAGATTTTATATGTAGTCTCGTATTTATTAAAAAAACTGATAAAAAGTAGCAGTTTGAAACTTTTGGGTAGGGGTGGTAGTTTTACAATAATTGTATTATTTTTATGTTTATACATTTTTTTTTAAATTAGATTTTAAAACCTATTTAGTTGGTTTATTGTGTTTACACAAAAAAGTGAATATTAAATAATTTATATTATACCAAAACCAAGCCAATTACATATTTATATTATCCCAATTCACAAGCTGTGTTTTATCATTGTATCGATGTATAACGTAAAAATTTTTTAATTAATTTGTTTTTGCTTTCAAAAATTTTGTTTGAAAAATATTTATGATATACGTCGATACAACGATGCAACAAAGCTTGTGAATTAGGCTAATATCTTATATATTTGTTATAAACTTATACACTATATTACACCCGTACACATACATACACTTGTATCCTAAAATTTTTAAATGAAACTACGATATGGGAAAAATCTTGTCCTTCCCCACACATATATACACATACACACATTTAAAATACCAAAATTTTATTTAATTTTTGTGTAGTTGAATTTTTGTAGTTATTTTGTAAAATTTTAATATTTTTAGTTTTGTATTAATTTGTTGATTTGTTTTAGTCTTAAGTTGCACTAAACAATTGTAGTCAAAGTTTAAACTAATTGTATTTTTGTCTAATTTTTTGTATTTTTCACACCACAAAAACAAACTCAAACTCAAAACACAAAAAAAAAAAAAAAAAAAAAAAAACAATTTTATCAAAAAATCAATACACTCTTATTAAATTAAAAAAAAAAAAAAAAATCCTTAAATTAAATAAACCATGGATCCCATGGTCACCAACATCAACAAACAACTTGAACTTCTACTACTACTTCTCCTTCACCTCCTAATGTTTTTTAAACAATTTAAATTAAATTTAAAAAAAAAAAAACTTAACAACTAAAGAAACTGCTGGGAGCTGCTATCGAACGAAAACCTAAAATCGAAAATGTCAACTTGGCTGGAGGAAAACTCATTAGAGAAGCAAAGGTAAATGATTATAAAACTTGAATATTTTTCTACTTTTCCCCTCTCTGTCTTTCTCTCTATTTGACTGTCTGTCGACTGAACATTTCAAAATAAAACATTCCTGAATTTGAAATTTGTTGATAAAAGATTTAAATGTTTTGGGTAAGAACATTTAAACTTTCGTCTAATAAAATGGTATATTTAATGCTTTTTTATTATTTTAAAATAAACAAATTTAAATTTTACTTAAAAAATAAATAATACAAACGATATTAAATCTCTGGTTTTCGGTACGTTAATAACTTAAAATTTTAAATTAAATAATTAAAACAGAAAATTAATTACAAATAAATTTAATAAAGAATCATATTAAAAAGCACTAAATATAAATGAAAATTTATCTTATCACCACAATCACAATATTCTACTTAAACATTAAAAATATTTTAATAATTTATCTGTACTTAAATAATGAGATTATTTACTAACCTAACAAAACATTAATTTAACTTAACATTTAACATAACCAACCAAACAACCAAACAAATAAAAAACCAACAAAATACCACAAACAAAACGCAAAGATTTACGATGGTAAATGTCTGCGCTTCATCGATTGGTTACTGGAGGTGCGTCCATCATTCGCTCCACCAAGACGGGATTTGCGTCCGGCAGAAAGTGATCCCGGTGCCACACAGTATTACAGTCAACGTTTGGATTTACTAAATACGAAATACGATCGACTTTTAGAACAACTATCACAACGACTTAAAACTGCCATTGAAGTTAATGGCAGTGATGGTTTGGTAAGTCAATATTTATTTTATTTAATTAAATTTTATTATAGATATACATATGTATGTATATACCCGAAATATGCAAAATTATATATATCGTTGGTTTAATATAGAAAAGTCTAATAACTGGGAGTTTTCTTTTAAATATACCTTGAAAAACTTAATTGTTAATAATATATCGATTGTTCCGATCGAAATCATTTAAATTTGCCCATTTTTAAATAGTTAGTTTTATAATTTCCTATTAACTTATTGATTTAACTGCCTTCCAAATATGAGGAGTCGCAGAATACAAATTCGCACTTTTTTCATATTTTTTTTTTTTTTTTTTTTTTTGATTTTATGAGATATATTTTTCTTAAGAAGTTATTTTGATTCACAATTTTTGCGAGCAGTATTTTTAGATCGTTTAATAAATTCTTGAAAAATATTTCCTTTAAAATACAAAGAAATTGTAAATTTTTCCAATTTTTTTTACAAAACGTACTTTTTTTACATTTAAAAGTCCTTTGAACCTTAAGATTTGTTGTGGTAAATTGATGTCATTCGATGCATTTTATGGAAAGGAGAACGCTTCTTACTATTTTCAGATTCAAACTGCTTTGTAAGGGAACGTCGAAATTAATTCTCAATTTCCCAGCAAATTCAAATAAAAGTACGTTTTGATCTGCGACTCCTCATATATATTTATATAACTTTTTCTGCATAAATTAAAATTAGAGGAAAAAATTATAAAACTACTAAAACTTGTTTAAATGAGCAACTAAATCGAGCATAAAAGTTTTAAGCAATTTATTGCTGTATTATTGAGCATTCATTTAATTTAAAACAAGTTGTTATTTTTTTTAATTTTGTTTATTTAATCAAGTTTTAAATATCCAAGTATAAATACAAAACAAAATCAATTAATAATCGTTCACCTTTAGTACTGTCTAAATTTATAAAAATTAATTTATGAAGCAGAATTTAAATAAAAAAAAAAATACTATATGCAGACACATTTATAAAATCGTTTGTCTTTTTGCTTCATTTTGTCAATAAATTTTAAAAATCGATTAAAAATCATACATTTTGTATGTATTTTGGCGATAAAAATTAAAAAAAGTTAGTAATTTTTTAATTTTCAACTCTGTTTTTATACTATATTTATGAATATTAATTATGCTACTCCTAATACATCTTGTGCAATTGATAATATAGAAAAATATGAAAAACAAAATCAATAATAACAATAACGTAGTTGATCTAAAAATATACAATAACATCATAAGTATAGTGTCATGAAATTACTTATTTATATTTATTAATACTATCTATTCGTATTTTGATAAACACGAAGTCTCTTAATTATAAATTACTATGGCATACTGACAATTTAATATCTTTATTTGTTTTTGTAGTTCTTTAAATTCTTTATTGAACTCGGTTTTTTTTTTTTTTTTTTTTTTTTTTTGCAAAAATATTTGTTTATATGTACATTGTACACATGTTTTAAAACGACTCACAAAAAAGTGTCAAAATATTTTAAATGATACCTCATACTTATTGACTTTTCTTGAAAAAAAAAAAAAAATAATAATAATAATACAATTTAAATATAAAAAAATGTAGCCCTAGGAAATGAGACTCCAAGTGAAATATAAAAAGTGGTGATTTCAATCATTTTACAGAAGAACTTATATCTTTAAAATTATTCCAGGTCCATTTTCTACCGTTTTGTGAAGAATTTTGTTTTGAATGAATTGTAAACCATTAAAACACATCCGAAAATGGTTAAATTAAAATTAAAAAAAAAAATAATCAAACACTGAGACCAATTCTCGTTTTTACCCTTTGAAGTAAAAATACATTGCATATCCAAAAAAAAAATACTTTTTTTTTTAACGTTAACTTGTGGAAATTTTAAAAGTTTACCTTCAACTATCAATTTTTATCTTCTCATATTGATTGCATCGATTAAAATCAACAAAGTTACTTCAATCGTTATATAATTAAAATAAAAAGTAGTTTAATGATGTTAATAATTTATTGTGTTTGAAATGATTTATTATATCTCCGCCTCAATCTCCATCTCACATTTAAAATAAACGTTTGTTTTAATTTTTTATATTTAATAAATATTTATTAATATTATTTTATTCTTTGTGCGTGATGACAGCATTTATGTATCTATATGATCGTGCTGATATTGTGATGTCATTACTTTTTAAAATACTATTCACAAACAACACAAGTATTTAGAATTGAAATTGAGAGTTAAAAATTTAAATATTTTTTTTTTTTTTTTTTTGTTATTTTTGTTTTGAATGTGGCGGATTATTGTGTTATTGTTATTTTTCAAGGTTAATTTAATAATTTTTTATCACACACTCTACGTACACTTTTAAACATTTAACAATGTTAAAGGTTAAAAATTTAACAAATTTATTATTTTTAAATCGTTAATTTTTAATTAGAATATCTGAAAAATAAAAGCAGTTTTGCCTTAATAATATACATATATGTATACATATTTCCATATATAGAATAGATATATACTTTAATCTTAATCAAAACTTCTAATAGTTACGGTTAATTAAAAATCATTAACCCACCCGCAACAGAATCACAAATGGCTATTAAATACTACTTTAGTTTGATAGACATAATTTATGAAAGTTTATTTTGAAAGCTGCTTTAAAAATAGATTTTTTTTCATAGATTAATGCGTAGTTAAATTTTTTTAAGTTTCATTTGATATAAAAATTTGTTTTAATTAATATTCAAATTTGATTATATTTGTTTTTTTCTTACTTCAGTTTAATATTTAAGCTTTTTGTATTTTTGAATTCAAATATTTACATAAATGCCTATATAATATTTTTAATTAGTTCAGACATATAGTGGAGGAAAAAATAATAGAAACCAAATACTTTAGAAACAAATACTTTATATACTTTATATATTTTCCTAATTTTTAATAAAAAGCGTGTGTTCCACTTCATTTAACTTTTAAAGTAACTATAACGAGAGTTTTCGATTTACAACCTGCATTTCTTCTCAGTTCTATTTTCATCCAGTTTAAGTGATACGTTACATTATTTCTAAGGAAATAATGAAAAGAAATGTAATTTTACTATTAGTTGAAAATCATGTTTATTTAATATGCGTCATTCGTACCACTCCAACATATCTTGGATCCCTAAAATGCAAGTTTGTAGATACTTCCTGAGGTATGGTATTACATTCTGTATCATTTTGCACTTACTATATTTCTATTAAAATTTTGGTAGAAACTGCCTTATTTCGTACCAATTTAATATATCTTGGACCCATAAAATTCATAAGTTTGTAGAAACTTCCTGGGCTATGTCATATCAATCTGTATCATTTCGCACCATTACCATATATTTTTTGGATCACAAAATACCAATCCTTAAAATAATTATACAGGCAATTATAAGATTCCGATCAAGTGAAACACCATTATTTTCATAGGAAGTTATATAAAATAAATAAATTTGTATCTATTATTTTTTCCACCGCTGTTTAAATACTAATAAATATTTATCTATCTAAATATAACATTTTTATGAACATTATATCTAACAATAAAACCATATAGGAAATAATTAAAAAAAACTCGGACTTCTTTGGAATTCTTTAAATTTTTAATAACAAACTTGGTCAAATAACTGTCTATTTGTAAAAAAGTAGTGCTGTAAATTATTTTGTTGTTTTTTATTTATTATTTGAAATGACATCATTACATTATCAAAAAAAAAAAAAATACAGGTACTTAAATTTTCGAACAACCATAGTGCCGTGTTGGTAGTGTGTGTGATTCCATGAATTTTAATGTCTTTGAAAACGTTTAATTGAAACTTTTTGTCATTGTTTATTATTATTTTTTTTTTTTTTTTGTCTAAGTAACCAGTTTATTACCAAATTATTTTTGAAGAATTCTAATTGTTTTATATTTCATACAACAACAAATAATATAATATTAGCCACAACATAAACAACCTACCAACAACTTTAAACTTCCTCATTTAATAAACACATAAGAGTACAAAATAAATAAAAAATTAAAATTAAAAGAAAAATACCCATAAAACAGATTAAAAAATATTCATATATTTATTTTTAGTATTTGAACACAAAATAAGATTTAAACTAGTATTTAAGACTATATTACAGTCAGTATTACTATTCAATTACCGGCTTTTTTCTATTTCATGACATGAGTCTTGGTTTTTATCCAGTGTTGCCATCAAAAAAAATAATTTAGAAAGATTTGTACAAATATTTTCTAATGATTTAAGTTTTATATAACTACTCTAAAATGAGTAGCAATTTTCTAATTTTAACTTAAATGTTGATACAAATTTGCAGATGTCAGAACACTGACATCTTCAAAGTACTCAAATTTGAACGTCTATATCTTAAATAGGATATTACAAGTTTAATTACATTAAATACATATCTACAAAATGTATTATAAGTATCGGGTTTGTTAGTAATAGGCAACTCTGGTTTTAGCCCATTTACTTCTACATTTAATGAGAAAGAAAACTGTTAAATTTAGCATTTTCTCATTTTACATATTCTATCTACAGCTGGTTGCTCTCTTTTAGAGTATTTTTTCTTTTCTATTTTCAAATAGTATTTTCTGTTATTCTAAAAACCAACCAAACAGCTGAAAATAACAAGAAATTTTATAAAAATATAAATCACAAAAGCTCTGTTAAATATATTTCTTAAATTAAAAGAGTGCAGAGTAGTATTGTGCTTGACTGTTTGAATACGATGATTTTTTATAATTTTTTTAATCAGTCTAAATAACGACGTGGTTGTGTAACGACGTTTATTTCTCCGGTTTGTCTACTAATCGTACTGCGTGCGTTTTCTTCTCCCACAAAAGAGAGAAAAGAAATTAAAAAATATAAATATATATACATGTGCAATTATAAATCATAAAACATATAGTTTAACTAATAAAAGAAATGTATAATATATAAATATTGTTTGTTGGCAAACTAAAACCAAAGAAAAAAGAAGGAAATTATAAAAAAAAATCAGCTCTATGACTACCAAAAAGTCATTGAGCCACGCATGAAATATTTAATACAACAAATTGAAATGAAATAAAAAAAAATTAAGTGCGATTAAATTTTATTTTAAAAAAGTGTGTATAAAATTGTAATGATTATTAAAAAGAAAACAAACGTTTATACATATGTGTGTGGTCTTTAGGGCAACAATAAATAAATAAAAATAACAAAATAAAGTATACGTCACGTAGTCCAAACATATAATGAATGATGTTTATGATGTCATTTTAGTTACAGATTATTGCCCTTCTGTAGCAATTTAATTATACAGAAAATATATTTAAATTTTGTTTAATCAATTTCCACAAACCAAAATAATTTTTATATTTATAATTATTGAACGAATGAATAATTTGTTAATAAAAAAACCCACATTAACTTGATATTTTATTCTAAATACATTAAAAGTCAGCAAAAACCTTTAAAGAATTTCAAATTAAAAAAAAAAAAAAACATTGTGGTTTCTCAGGCTTTAGAAGTTTGATATGTTTTTTTATTTTATATTTAATTTGAATTTTAACTAAATACTGTCGTATATACAATTAAACTATTTAAAATAGTGTGTGTGGTATTTTTTTCTGTGACATTGAAAATGTGTTAATTTTTTTTATTCTTTGTTTCTTTATGAAACATACAAATAATAATATGAAGGAAAAATATACAAAAAGTTTTGTGATTATTTTAAGAGAACAAAGATATTCTCTTATAAATCCTTTAACAGCTGTTAAACTAAATAACTAGTTTTTTTGTGTTTTTATCTAATGAAATTTAATTAAGTTAATTAAAAATATAGGTTTTTTTACATTTCTCTTAATGAGTGTAAATAGTATTTATTTTTTTAAATACCTTGTGCTATAAAAAAAATCCAAAATGTTTTGAATAAAATATATAATCCAGTCATATTAAATAACGTATTTAAATGGCTTGCATTTATTTATTATTATTATTATTATTATTATTATTATTATTATTATTATTATTATTATTATTATTATTAAAAACATTATAAAAAAAATAATTTTTTACATATTAATATATTTTGTAAATCATACGTAACGTTGCACTGGTAGTATCCTTTTGATAACATTCTCTAAAACATACATTCATAATTTATTATATGAGTGCATATTTTCTCTCATTTTCCGGTGTTGCCAGATATTGAAAATTTATATAAACCCATTTAAAGTGGAGTTTTGAACAAAATAAATTTGTAAGGGAAAAAGTAAAATAGCGCTTTCACTTTTCCTAATGAATGCCGTGAATTTTGTATAACCTATTTTGGAATGTTTTAATTATGCCGCTTTTTTTATACACATTATTTTCTACCTTACAATTGCGAATTTATTCGCTGAACATTAAATACAAGAACTTTTAATTTTTTTACTGGGAAAGGATTAAATTTTCTTTAAGTATTAAATTTGTCCCTTTTTTATGTTATTGATTATACAAATTCTGGCAACATTGTTATTGAAAATAGAACAACTGCAAAATCAGCTGTAAGACATAAATATGTGTACGTATGTAAATATATGTTTGTAGTTAGTGTAGTGAGTATATCAGTTTGATAATAAAGGAAAATAACATTATTCCATTAATTCTTTAACTTTTATTGATTAGTTACACACTCTTTTTTACTTTAAGTTCTTGCTATTATTATATTTGTTGTTGTATGACCAATTTTTTATTTTAACATTCAAACTTAATTACAAATTTTAAACATGTAATTAGTTTCACAAATATATACGTACATATTTGTGAAACTAATTACTAATTAAAATTATGTATGTATTTAGGTACTTTTTATTTTCGCCTGGTAAATTTGTGTTTAATACCAAATATTTCATATCTATGTTAATCTATAGTTTTCTCTTTCAAAATTTTGTTTTTAATGTGAGTTTAAAATAAATTTTCTGAGGGTGCATACTTTGTGTCCAACTTGAAGAACATTTTTTTAAATTCACAACAAAAATTTCTAAAAGTTATTACAGCGCTCATAAAGGCAAATGTATACATATTAAACGTGGTATTAAATAAACCCTGGTATTTTAACATAAATGATTGATATCGTTGAAAAGATAATTTTTCTCGAGATTTCAAATATCATAATCCACCGAACAAAATTAATGAAAAAAAAAATGAAAATGTATATTTTTTTTATTATATATATATATATATATATATATATATATATATATATATATATATATATATATATATATATATATATATATATATATATATATATATATATATATATATATATATATATATGGGCAATTATCAAAAATTTTTGATTTTAGCCCTTCAAAAAAATATTAATTTTTTTAATGGCACATTAAAATCCTTTTGTATACATATTAAGTGACTCGAATACATGTAGAATCAGTTCGCGTTAATCATTTCATGTGAGGGGCGCGAAAGTTATGGCGGTTTAAATTTAAACATATAAAAATTTTTACAAACTAGTAGTTTATGTACAACTCTGGTCATAATTACATATAATATCAAAACCTACTGAGTTATTTAAATAAAATTTATGATATTTTCAATGTTTCATGGTATTAGTGTAGCATATTTTAGGGTTTCCTAGTAAAATTTTAAAAATTTTCTTTTCAATAAAAATCGCGATTTTTTAAATTTTTTTTTAAAAATTCGGATCGAATCTAAGTTATTTCTTCATATGTTGATTGAAAATATATTTTGTTAGAGTTTATTTCATAGAAATGCTTTTTAATATTGTGATCCTTTTTTAACACAAGTAAATATTTTTTGGTCCATAAAATGTTTATCTCTCAAAATTTTTTAATGCGCCTCCGAATTTTAGATTAAGCATAACAAACACAAGTTAATTTCATGCTGTCCACACGATGTGCCTTAGCAAAATGTGTTTTGACAAAAGTGCTCCGTTTTCAATTATCAACGACATTTCACTTAAATTTATGATCCCAATCAATTATATTTATCGCCACTCTGATATTTATATATCCAACATTTGTTTAAATTGCAATTTTCTGTATAAAAATACAAAAACAAAAAGTGCAATTTTTGCATAATTTTCAAAAAGTCCATAAAATTCTTGTATTCAATTTATTTTTAATGCTCCTCCGATTTTGTTATGTAAAATGAAAAAAAAAAAAGTTCACGCAGCAATCCAAGCAATTTCATATGAAAATGTGAATGTGCCTCGCGAAAAACTGACTTTTTGAAAAATTTTCGGTCTTGTTTTCCAAACTTTGAGACTATCTACTACGTTGACTATTTCGGGCACATCAAAAAGATATAGCGCAAAATACGCACAATTACAACAGGTATCAATCCCTATCCCAAATTTTGTATTCGGTTGAGGGGCGCACAGACCGCGCCCAAAAAACTGAAAAATTTAAAAAACCAAAAAATTTCGTCATCAAAACTTTACTACCCTGTATTTAGTTGTTGAAAGTCTGCACAACAACAAAGATGGTGCAGAATTTATGTACAAAGTCCGATTAGTTTACTTATGATAGGGTAAGATCAAAAAGTATAAACGAGAAGAATGGTAAAAACGTATGTAGTTTTTATCAGTTTTTCTATATTCTTGAACTTTGAACAGCAATCATGGTTAGAAAAAGAAACCTATTGTGCTAAAATTTTGCACTGTATTAGTTTCAAGTCTTGTGAGTTCAGATCTGTAACCAATTTGTTCAAAATATCATTACCACAAAACTTATTAAGGATTTAAATCAGTATCAGCCAGGTTAAAAATTTTTGATAATTGCCCATATATATATATATATATATATATATATATATATATATATATATATATATATATATTTTTTTTTTTTTTTTTTTTTTTGTTTTTGTGAATACGAAATTTATAAATATTATATTATTAATTAATAATTTAAAATAGGAGTAAATACTTGCCAAAAATTATAATATTCTGTAGTTAATTAAACATATTAGGAAGTTTAAAATTTAGGAAAATATAATTTCCCATACTCTCTGTTGCTACCGTTTGCAATATCCCGAAATCTGTTTAATCTTATAAATAAAAGATAGTTGTGATAAATTTTAACCTCATATTACAATTATTATATGATTTGTGTACTTTAAGCGAATTTCTGTAAATGCTACATATGGGCCCAGTGGTCAATTCCTATGACATCCTTTATTATATTCATTTGTAAGCGTTAAACTTTTTTTTGTGCTTGGTGAAATAATGGACCGATGATAACTAATTTCAATAGTAATTTTTCTTATTTCAGAAAAAAAACTATAGATAATAAATTTCATTCATTCATTTTAAAAATTATAAGCTACATGTCTAAAAAATTTAAACATTTAAAAAAATTTAAGTTCCTAGATATTCGCAAAAATGTTAAATTAGAATATACAGGCCTGTCACAGAAAACCATTCCGATCGAAAGTGGAATTAATTCCGTACTTTGCTTCTTCAAAAAACATGAAACGAAGAAATTTTTGGGGTGGAAACCACAAATCAATTCCACTTTGTAAATTTAAAGTGGTTTCATTCCGAAAAATTTCTTCGTTTCATGTTTTTTGAAGAAGCAAAGTACGGAACTAACTCCACTTTCGATCGGAATGGTTTTCTGTGACAGGCCTGATACAACTGGACATTCTAATATTTAAGGTGTTATAGATAATTCTGGATATTTATGTTGCTTTTTAACTTTTTAAAATTTTAAAACTCTAAAAAAATAATAATTAAATTGTCAATTTTACCAAACATACATATGTATACGTATAGCATGACTATTAAATGTATGCAATGAATGAAAAAATAATGGATTTCCGCGTGCTAAACTCGAATCTGCTTTCAGTTTTTTTCACCTCAGGCCGAGATTTTTGTTTATGGGCGTGTCTAATATTGCGCCCTAAATAAGCCGATTACTCGAGTATATTTCACTATAACTCGAGAACGGTATGCACAATTTATATAAATGATACACCAAATTATGCGGAATAAAATTGGCTTTAAGTCGTTGTACTATTTAGGAGATATGTCGAAATAAGTGTCTGAAAATTTTTTTTCATGCCAAATTGAAGATTTTTTTAGCTAAAATTTCTTTTTAGAAGTGAAAACATCAAAAATGTTTCAGTTTATCATCTTTATCTCAAAGCTGATGAGTAAATCATCAAAATTGATGCACAAATCTTGATTACATTCACAGTTAAGTTAAAATACCCATGCATGTCTACAGGTATCCTAGTGGGCAAAGAAAAAAAAAATTCGTCTTAAATAAAAAAATATGTGGATTAGATGGAATTTAACGTGCTTAACAAGAATCAGCTTTCACTTTTTTCCTATCACGTATTAATTTTATTTATTGGCATGGCCACTATGACCCCGCCTTTAGGCAGTCACAACTCGAGAAAATCGTAAAATTTTTGATCCATAAATCTGAAATTCTTGAGCGAATAAAAAATATTTTTGACACACCTTGAAGACAATTTTCGTATGTATCTTTTGGTGTATCATTTATCAAAATCGTGTAAACGGTTCTTGAGTTATAGTCTAAATTGGACAAACCATTATCGAGTTTTATAGTGTGACCGCTGAATAAGGTTATGATATTAGTCATGCCCATAAAAAAAATCAGTACGTGATAGAAAAAAAGTGAGTGCAGATTCTCGTTTAACTCGTCAAAATCCATTTAGTCCACCTACTTTTGTTAAAAAAATCAAGATTTGTGCATCAATTTTGAAGATTTATGCTTTATTTTATTCGCAGCATTACTAGCTTTAAGATAAATATGATAAACTGAAACATTTTTGAGGTTTTCATTTATCAAAAGAAATTTTAGTAACAAAAAAATCTAACATTTTGAATGAAAAAGTTTTTTTTTTCGGACACATATTTCAAAATAACTCCGAAACTATTGAGCATATAAAAAAATGAAGTTTGGATGACTCGAAGATATTTTTAGTCCGCATCTTTTGGTGTATCACTTATGTCAATCACACCGTTCTTGAGTTATGAGGAAATATACTAGAGTAATGACCTTACTATGGGCGAAATATTAGTCACGCCCATAACAAAAAATCTAGACCTGATGGAAAAAAACTGAAAGCAGATTTGTTTTTAGCACATCAAAATGCATCAAGTCCAACTATTCGTCTTTGGGGGAGGATTTTTTTTGTCGACCAGTGTAATTAAAGTAATTAATATACATATGTATGTACGCTAGAGTGTCCCGTAGACAAAAAATTTGTAGGATGACCCCTCAAACGATGCGTAAAAATTTGCTTAATATAGAAAAAATATTAAAAAAAAATTTTAAAATTGATCTTCAGTTCCCTACCAGTGATTGAAAGTCACGGGTCTAGAACATTTTATCAATAAAAGTATGTATTTAGTCTTGAAATGGGTATACAAAATGTTTAATTTTATTTCGATTAAAAAATCGAAACTTTTTTTTGACCAAAATGTATAGGACACATGATTTTTCAGTCCCTGTTAGGGAACTAAAGACCAATTTTTAAATATTTTTTCCATATTCTGCTCATTTTTACACATCGTTTGAGGGGTCTTCCTACATCGAAATCTCCAAAAAGCCCTTTCTCGGTACACTCTAACTAATGTACGCAAAACTTATATACAGTCAAAATAAATTTTCATTAACATAATAGACATGTGTGTTTGACTTAATGAATGGATAAAAAAAATAAATAATTGCTCGTCTTCTAGTTATTCTCATCAACTCTTTTCGTCGGCATTTGTTGTTTAAGACAATTAGTCACTTTTCCTTTTAATTTTACATATTTATTTTATATTTTATTTAGTTTAGATGAATGGACGAATTTATTTCATATTTCTTTTTTTAATTCCATTTCCTCTTGGCTCGTTTGGCCACAAGTTGCCAAGTAGCCAAAAAAAAAACATTTTAATTGTTTTTTTTTTTTTTTTTTTTAGCCACGTTATTGCGATGAGAACTGCAATTTGTATTAAAGTAATAAAATAGAGAAAAATAGTGAATGTTTGTATGTACATATGTATATATGTCTGTCTAGTTATTAAACTTTTTCTTAAAATTATAAATGTATTTGAGAAAAAAGAGGAGTTGCACCGACCCGACAGAGTACATTTATTTTTCTGTTGTTTTGTTTTTAGTACCTAAACTTGTTTTGAAATTATTAACAAATATCATCATTATTATTAAATAAAATACAATTTGCGGCCTGTGAAAAAAATATAGTGTTTGTGTGTTAATGTTATGATGATGATGACATCATTTGCTTTTATTTTTAATATTGTATTTTATTATTGTTGCTGTTGTTCTTGTTATTATACATATTTGCGTTGCTGTTTCTCTGTTTCTTGTTATTGTTATATTTTTTGTATTTGTGTAGACTTTGTTAAATTGAATAAAAGCAAATCAAGCGACCTTAAGAAATATTTTTAAATATTTTTTAGCTTCTTCTAAATTAAATACCTACTAATTTTAAATATACTTAATATTCTGCATATTTTATTATTAGTCATAAATTTGTTATGATCGAATTTAATCCAAGCTTTTATTATAATAATATATTCGCAAAGAATTTATATATTTTTTTTATTATAGTATATTCACAAAGTTGCCAATAAAATGTGGAATAAAATATGTAGTTTCACTTTTTGTAGTACTAATTCTTTACATAAGGTTTAACTTCAAAAGTGAAACAAAATTTATTGCTTACATCCATACCCAGCAAAAAATGATGATGTTCTTCCAAAAAAATAACATTTTCACAACTTCAAAAGTTGAACAAAGTGCATATATAACTTTTTTGCAAGTTCTTAATAATTACTTTCAAAAAAGTGAAAATAATTGAATTTTTAGCGGGAAAATGGTAATAATTTCTAACAAATTCAAAAGCAGTGAAAAAGAAGTATAAAAGAATAACATCCTACCAATGACAACCATGGTTTAAAAAAAGAACTTCTGCAGCTCTTTTTCACCACCAAGTACTTCCTTCGAATGACAACACAATGTTCAAATCAACTCATTAATATCCATCGTTTGAGAGGTCCTTGTATATCGAAATCCCAAAAAAAGCCTTTCCAAGGGACACTCTAATGTACATAGATATGTATAGTATGGGAACAAAAAAAGTTAAAGTTTGATATGTTTTAAGCTAATTCCCATAATATTTCGGTTGAATTATTTAATTTACGTGAACCATTTTTAAAATATCTCCAAAAATATGGTTTTCGATCGACAGTATACATAGTTTTTAACTTTTTGTCAAAAAAAATTACAACATATGATAGAAAAACGAAAATTAAAATTTGTTTTCATTCTCACGAAATTAAAATTTTAGTAAAATTTTCAATGATTTTATTTTAAATTATTATTTTATTAAAGTTTGAATATTTTGGAAATTTTTCATCGTAAATTATATTTTAGCGCATCATTGGAAGGCTCTCATTCAGTACTATTCATATGTGCATTCCTTTATATTTTGGGATTTCCGGTCCATAATTGGTTAAGTTAATTTTTAAACTAAATAAATGGTTAGTTAAGGACATACATGTCCCCAAAAGCATAAATTTATCAAAAAAAAAAACGGCAAATTGGTGTAAAATGGCGGCTAAATTTAAAAAACTCCTTTTTATTTGATTATTGTCACGGTTTTGAATAAATTTATCAATATTTAAGAGTAATAAGTACTTCCATGCGATTTATTTGCAAAAATTGCAATTTTATGCTTTTGAGAACTAAATGCATAAAATTGAGCTCTAGCTCTTAATGGGTTAATTACGTGTTATCTTCAGTAGTAGCAGGATAGACCATTCCTATGGTACATTAAAACCTAATATATTTTGAAAAATGTCCGAAATATATATAATTATATGTTTGAACAATGAAAATGTGATAAAAAATGTTTGTAAAATCTTAATATTCCGCGACTGAAAAGAGACATAATAATTATTTAAATGAATATTGAAGGTCGTAGTATGCCTCTATTATAATTTGAAGTTAATTTTCTCATAACTAAAATTTTGATAATAATATGGAAATAAATACGTAATTTCAGAGGTGTTTTAAAAATGGATCTTAACATTGAGATGTAATATTTTGGGAATCATATAAGAACATACTAATATTAATTTCTAGAGGGTGAGTGAGGCACTTTAATGTATATATGTATAAGTTAAACCTGCAATTAAATGTACATACACTGGTGGCCAAAACCAAAGCAACCGAAATCAATCAATCATTTATTGCAATAAAACATTGGAATTTTTGAGGAAATCAGTAATTTTTTCTTCGCAGTTTGATAGATATTATTATAATCTACATATTCCAAACAAAAAATATTGATCTTCAATTAACTACGTGGAAATTTTTTCACTTTTCTCAAATTAAAGCATTTTTTTTATCTGGTCAAAACTAAAGTACTTTATTATAACATTAATGTTAACAAAAACAATTATTGTTTTTACCGTTTTGACATTCCAAAAACATTTTTATTTAAGTTTACTTACAACACCACGTGAAAAATTTTTGATTTAGAGTAATTTTAATATACAATTATGAAACATGGCTAAAAACAAGTACTCTACTTTTCTTAAAGAGCAAATTATAAGTGACTATCAAAATGGTTTGTCCCAAAAACAAATTTCCGAAAAGTTTTCAATATGTAAATCAGTGATTTCTCGAAAAATATGTCGATTTCGATCAACCGGATCAGTAGTGACAGTACATTCTGAAGGTAGACCGAGAAAAACTTCACATCGTACAGATAAAAAAAATAATCCGTGAAATAAAAAAGAACCCTTTTGTCACATCAACTGAATTAGTGAGAGATTTATCTTTGGAAGTGAGCTCTAGAACTGTAAGAAGACGATCTGTAGAAGCAGGTTTAAGTGCTCGGAAAGCATCAAAGAAGCCATTTATTTCCCAAAAAAATCGCAGAGCCAGGTTAGCTTTTGCAAAGGCCCATATTGGTTGGAGTCCTGCTCAGTGGAAAAACATATTGTTCTCGGATGAATCCAAATTCAATATAAAAGGCTCAGACACGAAGAACTTCACTGTAAGGAGACCAAAAAATTAACGTCTTAAACCACAATATAGTAAAGGAATGGTAAAACATGGTGGAGGCTCAATAATGGTGTGGGGCTGTTTTTCATACGATGGAGTTGGACCAATTTACCAAATTACTGAGAAAATGGATCGATTTGTTTATAAAAATCTGTTGGAAAACGTAATGCTGCCATACGCAGAAGAAAACATGCCACTGGTTTGGGTTTTCCAACATGACAATGACCCAAAACATGCTTCAAAATTTGTTAAGGAATGGTTGAGTCAATCAAAAGTAAGTGTTCCTGGGTGGCCAGCTCAATCGCCAGATTTTAACCCTATTGAAAACCTTTGGAGCATCGTTGACCGCAAAATAAAAAGGGATTTAGGGACAAATAAACAGCATTTCTAAAGATCAAATTGAGAGGCTAATTGATTCAATGCCCCGTAGATGTGCTGCCGTCATTAAAAATAAGGGTTACGCAATTGACTATTAATATAATTTTTAAGTTTTGTAACAAAAATACAAAAGTTGCTTTAGTTTTGACCACTAGGATTTTATGGTTATTTCGTTATTTTGAAAAAAAAAAATCTTAAGCAAATGGATTATAATTTTTTTTTTTTTTTTTTGCATTTACTAAACGTAACGTAACGTACTAAATGTAAATAAAGTCTAAACATAAAAACCAAAAAACATCTCGTTTTAACTTTTTTAGCGGAATATATTTGCTAAAACATCAAAGTGTAATGTCAGTTGTTTTAGTTTTTGGTGTATGTATTTCTTTAAATAACATAGTAAAAATAAATTTGCTAAGCATTACACTAAAAAATGTTCTAATGTTAATTAGAATTGTATTTATATATATGCACTAACAGAAACAAATTTAACTAAAGTTAAATTCTGACTATATTTGATGAAAAGTCATTTTCACTAAATAAAATATTTCCTATTTTTTTTTTTTTTAATTAGGAAAACATTTTCTACTTATCATAAATCACAACTTATATTGAATAGAATTTTGTTTGGCATTGTGTTCTCTTACAAAATATTTGCAAGATCAAAAAACGGCAAACTTTTTTTTAATATTTAAATCCTTTGAAACAGACATTTGAAAATTATATTTTTAGTCGTAGCACATGGCTTTTAATGATTTAAAAAATAATAAGAAATTACAATAATTAAAAAAAATCAAGCATTCTATCTAGGAAAAAATGCCGGTTTATTGTCGTTGTTTGTGGCTTTTTAAATCAACTCATTTACTCATTTGCTGTAGTCTGTTTTTATAATTTTTCTTATCGTGATTGTTGTTTATGTACATATATTTGTTTTATTTAGGGCCTGGAAGCAGCAATCAGAAATGAAGTCATTTTATTTTAATAAGTTTTGCCTGTAGTTGAAATGTTGTGTGTATATGTATTGTTTTTTAACAATTACAAAGAAAACATTACGTCATTTGTCTATTGCAAATATTGAAAAAAAAAAGATTTTTCGGCCGATTTCAAAATAAGAATATTTCGTATTAATAATTAAAATTATTTATTTATTAAACATTCTGTTGATATATGTACATGGGTAAATTTTATAATTTGTAATAAAATATAAAAAATAACCTAATAATTATCTATTCATAAAAAGAAAACAAACAAGTTTTGATATACTTATATGTACTTAATAATGTGTCAATTTCAGGAATGCATATTTACCTTTCTTATCAAAAGTTATTCATTAAACTACAACTACAAATAATAATTATCAATAAAAAATATTTTATAAAGTACAATCAAACAAATAAACACAAAAATTTTTAAAAGTTTTATTATTCTCTAGCAGACACACACATAAATAAACAAAATTTTCTTTAAAAAAAAAAGTAATTATTCTTAAAAAACATGAACTCAAAATGAAAAACTGGAGAAAATAAAAATTTATTATTCTTATTTATTTTCATTTAGTGTATTCCCATGTGTAATACAAAATCTAAAAAATAATTAAAAAAATATATATATGTATGTAACATAAGTTCATTCAGATCGTTTAATTAAAAATAAATTCTGAACGCTCAAAACTATTATGTTAAACACTCAAATATTATTAAAGCAACAAACAAAGTTCCTAGAAAAGCACAATAATAGTTAGACTTAATAAAATTTCTTTTCAAATTAAATATTCTCTGCTCAAATGGCAGAAGAAAATGAATATAATTTTGCATTTGAATTTCAGGTAAATATACATACATACAAAACTATTTTATACTAAAACTTAGAAAATTTAAAAAAATTTTGGGCAAATTTTAGTAGTTGCCTGAATTTTATTTACACATTTTTTTGGGAAATTGTTATATAATAATTATTATATTTATTTTTTTTTTTCTATTATGTTTAGCAATATGCTGAAAGTTTGCAAAAACCACTCAAAACTTTCCGTGTAGATTTTGGCGCAAACAACGTACCTACTGGCGAGGGTTTCGTTGCACGCGATGAAGATCACTTTACCACAACATACAGCACAACACAGTAAGTAATGTAATCCATATTGCAATAAATACAAATACAACAAACATATTTGTTACACAATTTCTTTCCATACGTATGTATATTTGTATATGTGGTGTATATTCATACATATGTATGTATGTATGCTACTAGTTAACGATTACTCTCCATTTCAATTGTTCATTTTTAGGTTTAGCACAACAAAAACCACAAAAAGTGTTTACGATGCTAGCGACTATGTACACACCACAACCACAACAAATGGAACGAGTGTTCCATCGAAACAGTCTCAAATACAATTCAACGAAATTCATAGTCTGAAACGTGTTCAGACAAGAAACGAGAATGTTGGCACTGAGTTCGGTGGCAATGCCAAACATTTACTAGACATTACAGGCATAAGGGATCCCCGAACTGGTCGGGTATTAACTATTGGGGATGCCATACAAATGCGTATATTGGATGTAAGGACGGGAGAAATGATCGTTGGTGATGATAAGCGGATTTCGTTGGAAGAGGCTGTTAAACAAGGACTAATTGATGCTAAGTTAGCACATCAACTATTGCAGCCAGGAGCTGGTAGAGATGCCAGCGGACGAGAGCTTTCCCTACTTGAAGTTATACAGCGTGAGATTAGTGAGGCTGAATCTGGCTATGAAACGGCTGAGAAACGTATTAAGGTAACAATTGAAGAATCCACAGAAGCTGAAAATCCTAAAAATATTGCCGATGCCATTTCTGCTGGAAATGTTGATACCAAGACCGGTCTATATCGTGTAAAATCTGGAAAAACGATAACACTGGCTGAAGCATATGAACGTGGATATCTTATTAGGCATGAATCGGTGACAATCAAATCAAATGCCCTGTGCCTTAGTGATGCAATAGGGCATGGTTTGGTGGATACGGCTGGATGGATTGCCGATCGTAATTCGGGTGACAAGTTCAGACTTGATTCGGCCATTGCCAACCAACTCATCGATCCCAATATACGCGAAGTAGTTGATGCTAAAAATGACAACAAGATCACATTAAACGAAGCTCTCAAATCGGGCATTTTGAATCCAAAAACGGGTCGTTATTGGAATGAAGTAACTAAAGAAAAACTGACATTTATCGAGGCTAAAAATCGTCAACTTATTGTCAAGCCATATACGCTTAAGGACATTTGCGATTTGAATTTAATGGACAAACAATCGAAGATTACAAGTCCCATGAGACGCGAAAAGTTAAGTATAATGCAGGCCATAGAATCGGGTGTTTTAGATGGTAACAACTTGAAGTGTGTGACAAAACGAAAAGGCGAATTGATCACACTTCAAGAAGCTATTGCCGATGGCATCGTTTTGCCAGCCGAATCAAAATATAGGGATTTTATGACCGGTGAAATAGTATCAATACCCGAGGCTGTAGAGCGGGGTTTAATAAGTAGTGTATCCCAAAAATCAATATTTGATATAGATGGTTTTAAAGATATGGTTAGTAATGACTTTGTTAGTTTCAATGTTGCCTTGTCACGAGGAATTTTACGTCGTAAAAGTACAGGTTTTGCTTTAGAAACTAGTCGCGATTCACAAGTGCCTTTAGAAATAGCTATGAATGAGGGTCTTATACGTCCCGAAGTATATGAAATGTTTAATAAGGGTATCGGTGTCCATAATGCCAGTGGCAAAGAGTTGAATGTATTTGATTTATGTTACCATAATTTAATTGACCCTAAGACTGGTTATTTGTTAGATCCTAAGACTGGTGAAACTGTGCCTCTTGATTTAGCTATAGAACGCAAGTTTATAACGCCTGAGGGTGCATTACTTTTAAGTAGTCTCTTAAATATTACTCTGACAACTGAAACTGTAACAAGAACAATAAATCGTTACGTGACTATAAGATCTGGTTCTCAAGAACCTGTAGAAACGCATGTAGTCTTGACTTTCACCGAAGCAGTCCGACAAGGTTTCATAGATGAGGAGAGGCAGCTATTTAAAGATCCAAAAACTGGTAAAATCTATTCAGTTCAACAAGCACTTAGCTATGGGCTTTTACAGCCAGATGTCAATGATCCAGTGCCTGAACCAACAAATCGTAAAAAAACAAAGTCCACCATAACTATCGTTACTAAACAAATAGTGCCGGAATCAGAACCCATCAAAATGAATACACAGAAATTTATTGAAAAGTCTGTAGAGATTCCCATAGCACAGGAAGTATTAAAAAGTGGAAAGATCAATACAGACTTTATACAAAGCGAAAGGACCTCTTATGTTGAAAATAATATCCAAGAAAGACAGATTATAGAATTGCCGCCGGGAGGCTGGCCTCTCAAAGACGCTATTGATCAGCGCCTTTTCAATCCGGAAACAGGTGTTTTCTATATTAGAAGTACCGAAAGAGTTGTTAGCTTTGAAGAGTGTATTACAAAGTACATTATCAATAGTTTATCTGTGTCAGTCATAGATCCGAAAACACATGAAAAACTGTCAATTCGTAATGCTTTTGAAAGAAATATTCTAGATTCATTTGGCAACTACACAAATAAAAACAACGAGGTACAAACAATGCTATCAGCTATTAATGAGAACAAGATCATTCTTGAACCTGTACCAGTGACTAAAACATCCGCTAGAGAGCAATGCATTTTACGCATTAGCAAGGTAAATAATTTACCCGAAATTGTCGAAATATCAACACCACTTTCATCGGAATCATCTCCAAAATTTATTGAAGTTCTAACTTTGCAACGCGACTTAACTTCTCCTGAACCTTTACAAATTGCGCCAGGAGCGATATACGATCCATCCACGGCTTTAGTCATATTTACACATAATGGACAAACAGAAAATATCTTTGATGCTGCTCGTCATGGTTTAATCGATGAAAACTTAATTAAGATCGTAGATCCCAAGAGTAAATCATTAATTTCGATAAGTGAAGCAATTTCACGTAAAATTTATGATCCTCAAAACTCAACTATTGTTACAGATGAAGGTTATCCCGTTGATGTTCTGACGGCTATACAAAAGGGACTTGTTATTGTTTCGGGTGCACCTCTCGTTGCAGCTGAAGGTGCTTTGCGTACCATACGATTTGTAACAGATCCTCGTACAGGAGAACAGATTCCTGTTGAAGTGGCGTACGAACGCGGTATTGTCTCAAGAGATCAACTGTGCAAGACAAAGTCGTTCGAAAGCGACACATGTGAAGAAAAAGTTGTAGTACTTCAAAAAATGCGAAAAATAATTTTGAAACCTTCCGATGCTTTTAAAAAAGGTATAATTGATGAGACAACGAAGGAAATCCTAGAAGACAAACGCAACTTTTTAGATGAAAACAACCAAGTGATAACGATTTCCGAGGCATTGGAAAAAGGTTTAATCGATGGTAATAGTGGAAAAATTGTGGACCCACAGCGTAACCGTATATTGAATATTTCGGAAGCTGTAAAAGAAAATATAATTGACCCCGAAGAAACCAATCATATTTTAATACCTCTAGCAAAATCACTCTCCATTCCCAAACTTATGGAACAGGGTCTAATAGACACAAAAACCCAAACAATTATACATCCAGAAAGTGGATATGGCTTAAATATTAGAGAAGCAATTGTGTGTGAAGTCTTGGATCCTTGCTCGAAACTGAAACGACCATTGATCTGTACAATTGAGGAAGCAATTGAAAAGAATATTATAGATCAAGATAAGTGTACCTTTAATGTTGATGGTAAAGTTTTGAATTTTGCTCAAGCTCTTTCTGGAGATATATTTGATAGCAACTATGATAAACAGAAATCGGTCGTAACAATACCACCCGTAGGTATGACTTTCCCTGTTGTCGTTGAAAGGGGCTTACTAAACACCGAAAAAGCAATTATTGTACATCCAGAAAATAAGAAGGACATACCTTTAAAGGGTGCTATTGACAATGGTTTTATTATGTCCATTCCTTACCCACCAAAAGTTGATGCTATAGAAGTTAATAACGCTGTAGAACAAGGCCTTATAAACGTAATTGATCAAACATTTAAAGATCCCAAAGAGCACGAACGCTTTCCTATTCGACATGCTTTGGAAAATGGTCAGTTAGTTGTTAAGCATATCTCGGATTTTGTTGTAACCCAAAAACCATTGCCAAGAACTGAAGTCATGGAAACTATAACAGCAGTTCACACTGTAACTACGAAAACGATTGAACTTATTCAGGGCTATATTTTAATATCAAATAATGAAGTTCAAAATGTTAAAACTGGTGAAGTTTGCTCCATTGAGGAAGCGAAGGCTATTGGTATTTTGAGAGAGCAAGAATGTTCAAAAGAAACACGTTCTGTAACCGAAAATAAGGACAATATTCCAAACACTTTAAGCAAATCACCTGAAGAGTCTAGACCTAATGCTTTGGAAGAAATTACAAAAACTACGACATCAGATATTAAACACGACAAGTTGAAAATAGAAACTTCTCCTTATACATCAACTGTCACACAACATACTGTTGAAGTGTTACCTCAAGGAGATACAATAAAAGGTAATACTACATCATCAACCTTAAGTACGGTTAAAGAAGCTGCCAAAATGGGTGCATTGGGTATAGTTGCAGCACCAGTTTTAGCAGGTAGTGCTATCGTGAGTGGTATTAAGCAATTAGTGAAGACTTCCACCAACAAAGTAACAGAAGAAACACAAAAGGAAGAACCATTATTAACCACCGCCACCAAAGCAACACTACCAAAGGATGATATAAAACCTTCAGGCGCAGAATCTCAACAACCATTAAATAATCTATCGACTACTACGGGTCATCCATCCGAATCAACATTAACTAAAACTACTACAACCACTATTACTACAATTTCAACCCAATCAGCTCAATCGGAAAATAGTTACTCTAGTAGTGTAAAAGAAATTTCCAAATCCGTTCAAGAATCTGCAGAACCCCAAAATATTGCTTTGGTAGACAACCTTATAAAAGACACAGAGAATTTCATAAATACGACAACTGCCAACTTCATAAAGCATGAACAAAGTCTACAAGAACAACCAGAAGATCGACAAAAACCTACTGATACCCTTGATATTACACCACAAAAAGAACTCTCCACTCTGGTCATAACAACTGAAACTTCTGTTAGAAATACTGATCCAATTAATGAAATAACAGAAGTATTCGATTTAACAAAAACTCCAGAAAAGCCATTGATTTCTGAAACAGAACAAATAGATAAACCAGTGAAAGATCCTAGCACATTAGCTACAACAACAGAAGAAAATAAGCAATCTGAATCATTACACGAAAAACCTGTAGAAGAGGAAGAGAAAGCGAATGTTTACAAATCAACAGCCGAGAAAGAAGAAAAGAAACCAGCAAAAGACTTTGATTTAAATAAACATAAAGAAGGAATACACCCGGAATCCAACAAAGAACCAGTTAAAGATACGAATATTAAACAAGAAGACAGTGTTGAAATTATTACGGAATCTATTCAAAAACCACATTTGAAAGATTTACCAAATAAAGTCGATTTATTATCAGAAACTATCGGAGATGAAAATATCCAAAACCGCAATAAAAACGACCTAACACCAGAAATACTTACAAAACCTGATGCAAATAAAAACGATCAACATCAAACTACCATGGAAAAAGTTTCAAAAACTCCCAAAGAATCTGCAATAGATGGACGTATGCCAAATCAAACTGAAATAATTTCGGAAACTGTTCAAGAATCGTTTATAAAAGAAAGTGTTACAAAACAAACTAAAGACGAAATAACAACAGAAACTGTTCAAGATGTAAATAGTCAACATACAGTTGAAATAACGTCAGATCAAAAGCATGTTTCAGACAAAGAAATTCAGAAACGTCCTGACGAAGAAAAAACATCGGAGATTGTTCCAAAATCTGATTTAGATAAAACACACGGAGAGAAGAGTGCTGAAGAAGCGCTCATTGCTGCTGGAGCAACTTCAGAACAAAGGCAAAAGATTATGGAAGAAAATGTACAGGAAAAACATAGTATAGTGACCGATTTCATAAAACATGAAATGACTAGTACCAATAAACCGTACGAAGCTTTATTAGAACCATTTGATAATAACAAATCTAAGGTTGAAATAATGGAAACAACTCAACCTGATTTTGATATCACAGCGGCACAGAAAGAAGACAAAAATGCGCCACAGGAAGAAACTTGTGAATCCAAATTAAATGAAACTTGTGAATCCAAATTAGGTCAGGAATTCGAAAAGGAACAAACTCATACATCTAAAATTTCACATGAACAAGTACAACCATTAGAACAGCTGCCTAATAAATTGGATTCAATTAAAAATGATGTAATTTTGTCGTCCACAATTTCTTCACAACATGATGTTATAAATGAAGAATCTCCTCCAAGAACTTCTGATATTACACTTATAGAGACAAACACAATTTCTCCTGAAAAGCCAATACCAGCACAGAGAAGAAAATCATCTACTAAAGTACAAGAATCGACTACTCCTGCCGAAATTATTGGAGAAATTAAACCAGATATATCACTAAAAGAACATAAGCATCAAGATATTGTCGATTTTATACAAAATGAAAAGGACGAACCCAAACATGGTAAAAATATCTTGCAAAATGTAAAGGATGCAGCGAAATTTAGTGCTATGGCAATTATAGGTGCCCCTGTATTAGCAGGAAAAGTGCTTGTAGATACTCTCAAAAACGACGATAAACCATCAGAATCCGACAGCATCGTTTCTACCATAAAATCGACTACTACAACAACGGTTACTTCTGTATCGACAACTACTAACGAACCACATAAAACTACAGTAACAAAAGCAAAATCAGACGTTCAATCTGTACAAGAAAACGTTGCATCAAGAACTGTGGAACCTCCACAAACTCTAGCTTTAGGTGATGCTATTTCCCAAAACCTAATATCGCCTGATGAATGCAAAATTGTAGTGGATGGTCAGAAACAAGATCAAAGTGTTACAGAGTTATTAAAGGGTGACCAACTAAGTCCATTGGACGAAGTTCAAATTTTAGACGATAAGTTAGTAGTTTTACAACATTTAAGTTATCTAGTTGACGTTGACGACGAACTAACCCCTGAACATTTGAGTGAACTAAACATATATGACACAGAAAATCAGTACTTTATAGACCCTTCAACAGGCTTGAAGATATCTTTCCAAACGTTAGTCTTTGAAATGAACATATTTAACCCTGAAACTATACTTGTCAAAAACTTTAGTACAGGCAAATATGAAACATTGACCGATGCTCTCGAACGTCCACTGCTCGATAGACATTCTGGGCATATGGTCGATCCAAAAACGGGCAAGAAGATACCGTTCTTTGAATGTGTAGCACGAAATTGGATCATACGTGCCAATCCGGAGAAAGAAAAACCCGCAGCTATTGAAAATGTAATCGATCCTGCCACAGGAAAAGTAATACTAGATAATGGTCGAGTTTGTTCGATTGTTGATGCTATCAACAATGGATTACTTGATATTCAGTCAATATCAGTACGAGATCCAGTAAGCGGTGAAGTAATTCCACTGCGTATGGCAATTGAGTTGGGAGTTGTGGATATGCAGACCGGTACTGTTATAGATATTCAGACACTTAAAGAAATTCCAATGGAAGATGCCTTTAAATTAGGTTTTTTGGTGCCTGGTGCACGGAAACCTATATCTCTGGAAGCCGCTGTGCGTAAAGGCCTTTATGACCCTGAAACTGGAAAACTTTATGACTCAGAGTCCGATGTTCAAGTGGATGTGCAAAAGTCTATAGAGATAGGTCTTGTTGACCCCAAAATTTCTCTTATTGTCGATTCAATGTCCCAAAAAGAAATTAAACTCGATTGTGCTATTGAGGATGAGCTAGTAGTTGCCGAAACAGGTAAAATTAAGGACACTAAAACAAACACGTTGGTACCATTTGACGTAGGCGTCGAAAAGAAATTAGTTAAAACAGATAGTATCAAATGGAGTTTACCCGAAGTGCTACAAAGAGAATATTATTCCCCTAAATCTGGTAAAATTTTAAATCCCACAACTGGCGAAGAAATATTACTTCAACAAGCTATTGAACACGGTTTCGTAGAATTAGATTCGTGCTTAGTTAAGGACGATGAAAAGAATGCAATTGTACCGGGCAAACAAGCTGCTAAAGAAGGTTTATTAGATACAGTTAGAGGTTGTTTGAGCAGCCCGAATATCAAATTAGATGAGGCCTTCGTCAAGGGATATTTGATAAGCACAAAGAAGCCATTATCGTTAGTCGACTGCCTTTTGAGGGGTCTTTACGATCCAGATTCCTCGAAGTTTAATATTGACGATAAACGAGTAGATCTTAAGACTGCAATTTCTCTTAAATTAATCAACGCCGAAGAGTTGGTTCTTTTGGATCCCAAAAGTGAATCAATCGTATCACTTACTGAGGCAATTTCAAAGGGATATATTGATCCCATAGGGGGATTCGTCATTAACCCTTTTGCCGGGACAAAATTGTCTTTGAATGAAGCTTTAGAAAACCGTATTCTCATTCCACCTAAACGCAAACGAAGTTTACCAGATGCAGTGTACCGTGGTTTGTATGACCCTAAAACTGGAGAATTCAGTAACACTATTACACGTGAAAAGCTCTCAACTGAACGTGCTATTCGTAGAGGAATTTTGGATCCAGACTCGACCATTGTGAATGTAGCAGGCGAAGTATTGCCATTTGAAAAAGCTGCTCAGGTTGGCATTGTCGATAGTCACCGTGGTACCGTTAGGGACAATGAGGATAAGCCCATCGATTTTAAAGAAGCTTTCGATAGAGGTGTGCTACTCGAAGCAAAGAAACCTTTGCGTCTAATCGAGGCGGTCATTAAAAATGTTTATGATGAAATCGATGGAAGCTTTATGGATCCCAAAACCGGTTTGAAACTCTCGTTTGCAGAGGCTGTCGATTCAAATCTGCTCGATGGCGATAGTGTTCAAATTCGTGATTTTAATACCGGTTTATATAAACAACTTAATTTAACTCATGCCACTGAGTCGGGTGTTATCGATGGCAGTGATGCAAAATTAGTTTACAATAATCAGAAGATTACCATTAAACATGCTTTTGACGTTGGTATTCTTATCGATACTCAAGCTCCCTTAAGCTTACAAAGAGCCTTACATCAAGGACTCTTCGATGAAAAAACGGGAAAACTAACCGATCCCAAGAGTGGACGCAAAATAACTTTACTCGAGAGTATACGTAGCTTTGTTATAAATCCTCAGTTGCCTTGCTACTTTGAAGAATTACAAGAACAAATGTACAATTTGACTGAAACTTGTCGAATGGGCATTATCAATAGAAGGGAAGGTGTCTTCCGAGAACCCGGTAGTAATACATTCATATCCTTAAATGAAGCACTAAGTTTAGGTCTTATTGTAGATATTGAAAATGCCAGTTTTGGTCTTTATGAACTATTGTCAATGGGATTCTATGACAGGGCAACGCGTAAAGTAATCCATCCGGTAACAGGAAGAAAACTTAACTTAAATGAAGCTTGCATTGAGGACGTAGTAAGTCTGTCGTCTAGTTTAGTGAAAAATAATAAGAGTGGAAAATATGTTAGACTTGCCCAAGCTATTAAAGACAAATTGATAGATGACACAAATGGTTGTTACAATTTAGGAGATTCCGAACAGATAGATCTTCAAGAAGCTCGTTCAAAAGGTTTAATAGTATCGAATCGAAGACTTTTATGTTTAGAACTAATAATGCGTATGCAATTATTTAGGCCAGAAACAGGAAAATTCTGTGATCCCACCACAGGAGATTTTTGTGATCTCGCAGAAGCTATACAAAATGGTTTTATAGACCCAGCAACGACGGTTTTTAAGAATCACGTAACAGGTAAAGAATTGCCTCTTAATGAAGCAATTGAAAATGGAGATATTGATGTAACTAAAGGACGGGTATTCGACCCGAAAACAAAATCTGCTTATAATTACGATACCGCCCTGTCACGTGGTATTTTAGTTACTATTACAAAACCATTGACAGAGCGTACTGAAGTGGTGAAACGCCAAGAAAGTGTTGAACTATTAAGTCAGACTCCAGTTAGTGTTGTCGTCAGTAAGCCTCGAGAAATGTCATTAGAAGAAGCGATTAAATATAATATTATTGATCCAAAGACCGCTTTGGTTCGCGATTTCGAAACATTTAAATTTGTGCCATTTGAAGTTGCACAACAAAATGGTGCTATCGATTTGAGCAAGCGAACTTTAGTTGATCCGAAAGCATTGTACTTCGCGTTTGATCAAAACCTAATAGTTTACATAAGAGAACCCATAACGTTTGATTATGCAGCAGAGTGCAAAATTTTGGACCTACAAACGGGCTTGCTGAAATATCCAGATCAAAATCTTCAGCAAGTAGCTGTTCAAGATACTGATAATAGTAGTGAATCGGTGGGAAGTGAATTAAGAACATATACTCTTAAAGATGCCACCACCATGGGTATAATAGATCCAGACTCTGCCCTTATAAAGGACTTGGCCAAGTCTAAGTTGGTACGTTTACCTGAAGCATTCCGCAAAGGTCTAATGGATGCCAACAAGGCGAATGTTTTAAACACGAAAACGTCAAAATTGTGTACACTTAATGAAGCCTACGAGAACGGTTTAATTATAACACCTAAACGTTCCTTTGGTCTACTCGAAGCTATTTCCTTTAACCTTTATAATCCCACGAATGGATGTTTCATCGATCCCTTCCAAATGAATCCCGATATCATTAAACGTAAAAAGTTCTCACTCGCCGAAACAATAAGTAGTGGTTTGATTGATCCCTCCTCAACAGTGGTTAGAAATCCATCAACCGGCGAAATCATACCGCTTACTGCAGCCATACAAACCGGTTTGATAGACGCTAACGAAGGTCGCATTAATGATCCCGCAGACACTAAAAACAATATGGATCTTGTTAAAGCCGCCGAGAAAGGTCTTTTATTGCTAGCAGAACAAAGGGTAAGTTTAACGCTGAGCATTTTGTTTACCAAGTCTAAAAGTATATTACTTATTGCCTCAGCTGCAACATAAGCTCACCATGCTCAAACAAAAAGGCTTATTATTTTATTTATCTTTTTTTTTTTTTTTTTTTTTCTTTTCTGTATTACTCTATTTTAATTTACTATATGAATCAATATTTTCTTTCTTAAATGTGCTTGCATAAGATACGATTTTTTCCTTTTTTTCTTTTGGCATGATTAGTATAATATTTCTTTTTATATTAGAAACTATATTTGATTGGCATTAAAAAATCCCTACATTCTTCAAAATTTTGTCGACATTTAATTTTTTTCAGAAACCAAAATATTTTTACCCTCCTTTTACTCTTCCATCCAAGATCATAGAATACATTTAGAAATTTTGGTTTTCGGATTTTTTTACTATAATTACACATGTATGTATGTAGACCAAGTAATATTTTTGCAAAATTGAGCACTGCTCCACGTTCCATTAATATTTTTTCTTTTTTGGTTGGTCTACATATTTTACGTATCAGAAAACCAACATATACATACATATGTATATATTAAAATGCCTCGATTTATATGAGGACAAAAAATGTTGCAAATGTACACAATGATTTTTTTTATTATTCATCGTGATTCAAATTTTAGGGTATCATTGGAAAGGTTTTATTTAATATTGTTGATATATGTATGTAATAATATTTTTGGGATAAGCTATGCATAATAGGTTTAGTTAATTTGTATGGCAAATATATGGTAAGGAATGCAAATAAATGTCACCAGAAACATAAATTTATAAAAAAACAAAAAATAAAAAAGAAATAAAACTATAATTTCGTGTAAAATATTTAACCTAATTTCAAAGATTCTCTTTTATTCGATTATTATTAAAGGCATAGATTAACAACTAGATATTTATGTGAGAGAAAAAAACCTAATTCAATTGTCAAAAACCTAATTCATACAAAAACAAAATACATGTAGTCACATATATTTTGTTTTTGTGTTTTCAAAAAAATGAGTAAATTTTTAGAAAATTTAGTATAGGGTGGCTCTCACATAAACTTCTAGTTCTATTCTATGATTAAAGGAATTATTATATTTTTCCTAAATTGCTGATTTAACTTTTTGGAGACCAAATGTTAAAATAAAGTAGATATGATAAAAAGTTTTAACAAAATCTCAATATTTCGCGAATAAAAAAATTAACAATTATTTAAATGGATATTGTTGGTGTTAGCATGGCTCTATTATATTATGAAGTTAATTTTCTTTGATAATGTTATTAAAAAATTCGTATTTTTAGAGGTTTTTTAAAAATGGTCTAGCTATATTTCTGCGGGGGTACATTTGCAACTATTTTTTCGTGAAGCAATTTAATATATGTATATGGATTTCTTTGATGTATTCTTTGCTTCTTACAGTTACAGAGCATGGTGTTTTGTGTCATACCAGGTGGAAACAAATAAACAAGCAACAATATCATTTAATTACTGTTTCTTTTCAACCAAGATGTTATCAAATCACACAAATCTAAATGTCACAAATTCATCATCGTGCCTACATACAAATCAAAACCACATACATCAGAATCAAATCTTCACATTATCACATTCTACATTATACGATCACAAATCAAAATTCATGTGCCTTGGATGCTGCGCGTATCATACATTTTCCAACATGAGTGTCGTCGGCAAAATCAAAACACATCTGAAACAGTTTATTTTTTATTGTTATTTCTTTTATTACCCATGCTAATACATACATATGTATGTACCTTTGTATATTGTTTTTATTTACGCTTGTTGTAGGAGACTTAAATACCTATTTACCACATTTAATTGTCCTGTTTATTTTTCTACATACTACTGTATGCAGTGGGAAACTAATGATATAAACGATATTTTCCTTTATATTCAAAATTAAAAATATCAAATCAATATTTTTCTGGTCAAAATTTACAAAAGCGAATTCGTTTCTATCATCATTATTATATATTCTGTATTTAACATATCCGGATTTATTGAAATTGTATCCCATTTCGAATAGGATGTATTTCCACTAATTTGATTTTAATTTTAAATATAAACGGTAATTTTAAAAAGTCATATTTTTACATACATTGACTTTATTTATTATTGGTTGGAAAAGGTAAATTATTTTTAAGTTTGTTTTGTTTTATTTTATCTTTCTTTTTAATTTCATTCATTTCAATTTTCTACCTTTTCAGGTTTTATTCCAGTTTTAATATTTATGTATTTTCATACAAAACCAAAAAAATATATACATATTTATATATTCTAACAAATTTTAACTAAGCTTTTCTAACTTATACATAAAATCCTAATTTTGTTTAACATTTTTTATTGTTTTGGTAGCTTGGTATTTTAACCGTAGTTGTGTACTTGTAGTTAGTGCCTTATGACAGTAAAAATATATATATAACTCTAATCAATTGTTAGTAGTTTGATCTAATGCTTTAATCTATGTTCTATGTATTGTATGCTTTAAAATTCTTGAGCAAATTAAATAAATGAATAATAATGCTTGGTATACTATTTTTGGCTCTTTACATATAAGTAGTATGTATAGTACATGCGCTAAGCTTTACTTTATAGATTAAGTCATAGTATTGGGCGAAAATTCTTTAGCTAAGATTTGCTTTGGACTATTAATTTTTTAAAATATATATTTTGTGTTTATAATATAATCTGAAATTTTAAATAAGTTTATATTTCTAGGCTTTTTTTGGGGGGATAACAATTCTTTAACAATATCCTCTCTACACAAATTAAAATATTTACATTTTCTTTGTTTACCAAAAATTTTTCCTAAAGAAAAGTAATAAAAAGTTATTCTAATATGAAATCTCTCCCCTTTTGTGTCTTTCTTTATTAATGTTAATTTTATAGCAAGCAGTATTTGAGAAATTCAACATGTGCGAAGAAAATGTTAATGAACTACTTAAATGGGTTAATAGTGTCGAACATAAAATTGCAACTGTGGGAGGACCTAGAGAAAATATTGATGAACTTCGCAACCAAATTAATGCCCTTAAGGTAGTCAATCATTTGCTTAAAAGTTCAAGTTTTTAATAATAACATAACATTTTTATTTATTTAGCAAATCAAGGATGAAATCGAAACACAACTACGGCCAGTAGCAACCTGTTTGGATCAAATACGTCAAATTGTATTGACTGGTGGTGATGTTCTATCGGCTCCCGAAGTTACCACTTTAGAAAATGCTGGACGTGAATTACGTTCACGCGTTGACCGTGTAAATGATCGCACAGTTCGGTTATTGCGTCGCCTTGAAGCTGGACGTGACGAGCTTAATAAGCTACGTAGTGAATTGGACATATTCTCCGACTGGTTACAGACAGCCCGGCGCACATTAGAAGATAAAGAACGCGCCTTATCTGATCTTAATCGACTTTCATCGCAAGCAGAAACTGTTCGTGAATTTGTTAGTGATGTTATTGGTCATCAAGCAGATTTGCGTTTCATCACAATGGCTGCTCAGAAGTTTGTTGATGAAAGCAAGGAATTCTTAGCAATTTTGAATGATTTTAGAACATCGTTACCCGAACGCTTACCCCATGTTGAGCCATTATCGAGTGCCGAAAGCCCTATACGACAAGAAGTTTCTTTGGTTTCTGCACAATACAAGGATCTAATGAATCGTGTAAATGCTCTGCAGGATCGTATTTCCGGTCTTGGTGGAAGACAACGAGAATATCAGGACGCTCTCGATAAAGCGAGTGAATGGTTGAGAAATACACAACCACGTATTTCACGATTAATTTCTGAACCTATAGCTGGAGATCCAAAATCTGTGCAGGAGCAAATGAATGAAGCCAAGGCCCTACACAATGAACTTTTGTCGAATGGTCGTTTAGTCGACAATGCTCAACAAGCATTGGACAGCTTATTACACTCTTTGGGTGGACAACTAAGTCCAATGGAAATTAATCAGTTAGAAATTCCGATTGCTGAGCTAAAGGACAAATATCAAAATCTTCTTGACACTTTGGGCGAACACTGCAAGATGCTAGATAAAACTTTGGTACAATCACAAGGCGTTCAAGAAGCATTGGATAATCTTGGTAATTGGGTTAATCAGGCCGAGGATAAATACAAACTTCAGTTACGACCCGCTTCATTGATCAAAGAACGGTTGCAGGAGCAAATTCGCGAGCATAAGGCACTTTTTGCCGATATGCAGTCTCATCAAGTCAGTATTGACAGTGTTCAATCATCCGCTAAACATTTAATGAATACAGCATCTAATGCTCGCATTGCCAAAAAAGTGGAAACAAACCTTAACGACGTTACTAGCAAATTCGAAAAACTTTATGAAAAGGTTGTAAAACGTGGTGACTTCCTCGATGATGTCTATAATCGTTTGTGCCAATATTTAGATGAAATTAATAATGTTGAACAAGAGATTGTCACACTGCAAGATGCTCTTGACGGTCGTGATACCAGTTTGCTTTCTGCCGAAGAATCTGCTCGTCGTATGCAGGAAATCTCGAATCGCAAAGAAGATCTTACACCATCTTTTGAGGATTGCGTGCGCAAGGGGAAGGATCTAATTAGTATTCGTGATGTAACCGATACCAGTGCATTGCGTGATCGAATTAAAGCTCTTGAATCACAATGGCGTAACATAAACATTACAATAGAAGAGAAAGCAAAACTATCAAAACAAAAAGCTGAACATCAAGTGGCATATGAAGGTCTTAAGGATCAAGTACTCTCTTGGTTGTCCAGTATGGAAACTCGTATTAGTGGTTTGAGCCCAGTAGCTGTTGATTTGGATAAAATTCGACAACAGCATGATGAGTTGAAGCCGATTAACAAGGATTATCGCGACTATGCCTCTACGATTGACAAAATTAATGATATTGGCGCGCAATACGATGCACTTATTCGTCCAGAGAGCCCAGGTCGCAAACGTTCAACATTTAGTCCTATTAAACGTGTCAGTCCTTTACGTCGCATGTCCGGAGATGCTCGTAGTCCTAGCCCCACAAAGGGAGGTATTCTGTCGCCACTATCAACTGGTTCCAGTGGATTTGGTAGCCGCAGATCCTCTCAAGATGGCTTCCAACTATCTGAACTATCTCCGGTGCAACAGCAGTTGAGCGAAATCAATAACCGTTACGGACTTATAGGTGTACGTATAAATGATCGTCAAAACGAATTAGACAACATGAGCGAAGAAGTAAGAAAACAATATGAGAATCTTAAAAATCTTGCAAGCTTTTTGGATCGTATTCAACGTCAATTGCCAAAAGAATCCGTCTCGAATAAGGACGAAGCCGATCGTTGCATTAAACAAGCTCGTAAAATTCTGGAAGATATGTATGAAAAGCAAAGTCTTTTGGATACAACAAAGACCCAGATTAAGGACATTTTACGTCGCAAGTCCGACGTTCCTGGCGCTGAACAGTTACGCATTGAAAATGATAACATTGTTGAGAAGTGGAAGCAATTAAGTGAAATTTGCAAAAATCGTATCAACTTTTCAGAAAAATTACGTGATTTCTTGGATACACATAATAATTTAAAGAATTGGTTGGACAGCAAAGAACGTATGTTAACAGTACTTGGACCTATTTCGTCCGATCCTCGTATGGTTCAAAGTCAAGTTCAACAAGTACAAGTTTTGCGTGAAGAATTCCGTACTCAACAACCACAACTAAAACACTTCCAAGAAATTGGTCACGACGTTCTAGATCATTTGGAAATGGATTCTCCAGATGCTGATGCAGTAGATAAAAAATTGAAAGATGTAAACTCTAAATGGGAAGATCTGGTTGGCCGCTTGGACGAACGAGCAAACAGTTTGGGTGGTGCTGCTGACAGTAGTAAAGAGTTTGATGCGGCCGTTAATAGGCTACGCGAGGCTTTACAACAAATAAGCGATAACTTAGATAGCTTACCATCTGATGGTGATCATCAAGAGAATTTAAGAAAGATAGAAAACTTAGAACGTCAACTAGAAGGTCAACGCCCATTATTAGCTGATGCTGAACAATCGGCAGCCGCTCTCTGCAATATTTTGGGAGACCCAGCATCCAGAGCTGATGTCAACTCGCGTGTTGCCGCTCTCGAGAAACAATATCAAGCTTTGCAAAAGAAACTCGATACGAAGAAAGCAGAAACAGAAGCAACACTCAGAGATGGTCGGCACTTTGCTGAAAACTGTTCTAAAACTCTTGGTTGGCTTTCTGCTGAACTTTCAAATTTGGCAGAACGTCTCTTGGTGTCAGCCCACAAGCCCACATTACAACATCAAATTGACACTCACGAACCGATTTATCGTGAAGTAATGGCCCGTGAACATGAAATTATAATGCTCATCAATAAAGGCAAAGATCTTTCGGATCGCCAACAAGACCGCACTGTTAAGCGTGATTTGGAACGCATTCAACAGCAATGGGAGAAACTTCGACGTGAAGCAGTTGATCGGCACACACGATTGCAAACTTGTATGGAACACTGTAAGAAATATGAAGCAACATCTGAGGTGTTTTTAGCTTGGTTGCGCACTGCTGAAGATAAACTTACCGAATTGAATCCTGGTGTTCTTTCAAAATCGAAACTTGACACTCGTTTGCGCGATTTACAGACATTCCGCAGTGAGGTGTGGAAACATTCCGGTGAATTCGAGAACACAAAGGGACTAGGTGAAACTTTCTTGAGCAGCTGTGACGTAGACAAAGAACCAATTAAAGCAGAACTGCAAGATATTCGCGAACGATGGGAGCGTCTAAATAACGATCTTATTGCTCGTGCTCATGAAATTGAAAACTGCTCACGTCGTTTGGGTGACTTTAATGATGAACTTCGCAATTTGGATCATGCAGTAGGTAGATGCGAAGATCGTCTTGCTGCCCACGATGCTTTAGGAGGCGCAGCTAAGGATCCTAAATTATTAGAACGCGTGAAAGCTATACGCGAAGAACTGACAAATCTACAAAAACCATTACAAACTCTTAAAGGTATGGCTAAGGATATCTGCGCCGAAGCTCGTGCTGCTGGTGGAGATGCCGAACACCTCACTGATGATGTTGATGGCATTTCAGACCGAATTGGGGAGCTACAAAGCCGTTTAGATGACCGCCTAGGTGAATTGCAATCTGCAGCAACAGCGGTTTCTCAATTTAATGAACAAATTAAAACGTTAGGGGTCGACTTGAATGATATCGAGAATGAAGTTGAAAAACTATCTCCACCCGCACGTGAAATAAAACGAGTACAAGCACAAATCGATGACACAGCTAAATTGCAAAATAAATTGGAACGTATTGTTGATCGGATTGATGATGGCGAGCGAGCTGCTGATGCTTTAGTAGATGCAGGTTTCTCACCAGATACTGCCCAAACGCGTGAACAAATTTCCATTCTTCGTAAAACTTTGGCTCGTCTTGATAATCGTGTTCGCGATCATGCACAGAATTTGGAAGATACTTTGCGTTCCCTTCACGAATTTTACGACATCGAGTCTCAAACAATGGACGACATTAAGGATATAAGTGATGAATTTAGTCGCATGAAACCAGTAGGATCTGAACTAGAACAGATTCGACGCCAACAGGAAGATTTCCGCAGTTTCCGTGAAAACAAATTTGAACCATTGGCACAAAATGTTGATAAGGTTAATGTAAGTGGTCGTGATTTAGTACGATCCGCGGCAAGTGGGGTCTCAACTGCTCAAATTGAAAAAGACCTAGAGAAGTTGAATGATCGCTGGAACGATCTTAAAGAACGTATGAATGAACGCGATAGACGTCTAGATGTTGCCCTCTTACAATCTGGTAAATTCAAAGAAGCTCTAGCAGGTTTATCGAAGTGGTTATCAGATACTGAAGAAATGGTAGCCAACCAAAAACCGCCAAGTTCGGATTATAAGGTTGTCAAAGCTCAGTTGCAAGAACAAAAATTCCTAAAGAAAATGCTATTAGATCGTCAGCATTCCATGTCATCATTATCGTCATTGGGCAAAGAAGTAGCAAACCATTGTGAGCCATCAGAACGTGCCGCCATCGAAAAACAACTTCATGATCTAATGAAACGTTTTGATGCACTAACTGATGGTGCAGAACAAAGAGAACAAGACCTGGAAGAGGCAATGGAAGTTGCCAAACGTTTCCATGATAAGATTAGCCCATTAGAATTATGGTTGGATAACACAGAACGTGCTGTCAAAGGCATGGAATTGATACCAACTGACGAACAGAAAATCCAACAACGTATCAAAGAGCATGAGCAACTACATGATGAAATTCTGAGCAAGAAACCTGATTTTACCGATTTAGCCGACGTAGCGGGTCAGTTGATGCATTTGGTAAGCGATGATGAAGCCGTCAATTTGGGTGAGAAAGTACGAACAATTACCGATCGCTACACCGGATTGGTAGATGCTAGCGATAATATTGGCGCTTTATTAGCAGAATCTCGCAAGGGCTTAAGACATTTAGTTTTAACATATCAAGATTTAGTTGCATGGATGGAACGTATGGAAAATGAATTAAAACGTTTCCGTTCCGTACCAGTTTATGCTGAAAAATTAATGGAACAAATGGAAGTTTTGCTGGAACTAAACGAAAATATTGCGAATAATGCACCAAATGTAGAGTCAACTGTTGAATCTGGCGCCGAGCTAATGAAACATATATCCAATGATGAAGCCATACAACTTAAAGATAAATTGGATTCATTGCAACGCCGCTATGGAGAACTTACAAACCGTGGTGGTGATTTGTTAAAGAGTGCCCAAAATGCATTGCCCTTGGTTCAACAATTCCACGAAGCTCACAACCGTTTGGTTGACTGGATGCAATCTGCAGAAAGTGCGCTCTCCACTAGCGAACCACGCCAATCGGATGTCTTGCGTTTAGAGGCCGAACTAGTAGAAATGCGACCTACTTTAGACGCAGTCAACTTAGTTGGACCTAAACTTTGCCAACTTTCACCCGGCGAAGGAGCATCTACAATAGAAAACATAGTTACTCGCGATAATCGCAGATTTGATGCCATTGTTGAACAAATTCAACGTAAGGCTGAACGTTTGCATCTCAGTAACCAGCGAGCCAAAGAGGTCACCAATGATATCGATGAATTGTTAGAATGGTTCCGTGAAATGGATGCCAACTTGCGTGATGCTGATTTGCCAGCTATAGAACCAAAATTAGTTCGTGCCCAATTGCAAGAACACCGATCTGTCAATGATGACATTTCCAGTCAAAAGGGACGAGTTCGTGATGTGACAGCAGCATCAAAGAAAGTTTTACGAGAATCTCCTCAAAGCGAAAACACTGCCACGCTGCGTGAAAAACTTGACGATCTTAAAGAGATTGTCGACACTGTAGTACAACTATGTAGTGAACGTTTAGCTGTTCTTGAACAAGCGCTTCCACTGTCAGAACATTTTGCCGATTCTCATGCCGGTCTCACTACCTGGTTGGATGATATGGAACAGCAAATATCACGTCTTAGCATGCCAGCGTTGCGACCCGATCAAATAACCCAACAACAAGACAAGAATGAGAGACTTCTTCAGTCAATTGCAGAACACAAGCCATTGTTGGATAAATTAAATAAAACTGGCGAAGCTTTGGGTGCACTCGTTGCCGACGATGATAGTGCCAAAATTAATGAAATTTTGGATTCGGATAATGCACGTTATGCTGCTTTACGTTTGGAATTACGTGAACGTCAACAAGCTCTTGACAATGCTTTACAAGAGTCCAGCCAATTTTCCGACAAACTCGAAGGAATGTTGCGCGCATTAGCCAATACAGTGGATCAAGTTAACCAACTAGATCCACTATCCGCTCTACCACAAAAAATTCGAGAACAAATTGAAGACAATGCCGCCATTATGGATGATTTGGATAAACGAACAGATGCCTTTAGTGCGGTGCAACGTGCAGCCAGTGATGTTATCGCAAAGGCTGGCAATAAATCTGATCCAGCTATCCGCGATATTAAGAGTAAATTAGAGAAACTCAATACCTTATGGAATGATGTTCAAAAGGCCACAAAGAAACGTGGAAGTTCTCTAGACGACATCCTCAATGTTGCTGAACCATTTTGGAATCAATTGCAAAGTGTTATGAAAACATTGAAGGATCTCGAAGAGACTCTTTCATCACAAGAACCGCCCGCAGCCCAACCTCAAGAAATAAAAAAACAACAAGTTGCTCTTCAAGAAATTCGCCACGAAATCGACCAAACTAAACCGGAAGTTGAACAAGTTCGCCGTCACGGAAGCAACTTAATGAATTTGTGCGGTGAACCAGATAAACCAGAGGTTAAGAAACACATTGAGGACTTGGACAATGCATGGGATAACATTACCGCTTTGTATGCCAAACGTGAGGAAAATCTCATTGACGCTATGGAAAAAGCAATGGAATTCCATGAAACATTACAAAATCTACTGCAATTCTTAGCAAAGGCTGAAGATAAATTCGGTCGTTTGGGACCAGTCGGTTCAGATATTGACGCTGTGAAAAAACAAATCGAACAATTGAAGTCGTTCAAGGATGAAGTTGACCCACATATGGTTGAGGTAGAGGCATTAAATAGGTAAGTTTTCTTCATAATATTATTTATTAAGACATTTGTTTATAATATTATTGTATTTATTATTATCTTAAATATTTAAATTGATCCCATCTTTTAAATACTATGCTGTTAATCGAAACGATATAAACATATTTGATATTTAAATAAATTCCAAATTGGCAGAGGTTTAGAAAGGCAAGGACTAAGTTGAAAATAAAATTTGTTGTGTTTATTTGTTATTTGTTAATTAAATTAGTTTTGCGTTAAATTGAAATGCATGTTTTAAGTTCAAGTGTCAAACACGTTAAACTGCAAATATTTGTACATACATTTATATGTATGTATATTTAATGATCTAAAAGCTTTAATTTGTTTCTTATTTCGATTACGCTTAAGATACTTTTGCATTACCTGATTTAAATAAAAGGTGGTGTTAAAAAATATGAGCATTTTTTTTATTTATTATGCATACTTGGATGCTAAAGTTTATGCATGTTGTTTTGGATTTTTTTTTTATGTTTTTATTAAACTAATATCTGAATTTGAAAATTACAGACAAGCTGTTGAATTAACGGAGCGAACTTCACCTGAACAAGCTGCTTCAATTCGTGAACCTTTGACGGTAGTAAACCGTCGTTGGGAGACCTTATTGCGTGGAATGGTTGAACGCCAAAAGCAACTGGAACATGCGTTATTGCATCTAGGTCAATTCCAGCATGCACTTAATGAACTTTTAGTATGGATCAACAAAACTGACGGTACTCTAGATCAATTGAAACCGGTAAGTAATTATTATATTATTTGTATATATTGTGTTTTCAACAGGACATTAAATAAAATGTACAAATTTATATGTATATGAATATAGATTCCCGGTGATCCACAATTACTTGAAGTCGAATTAGCTAAATTAAAAGTTTTGGCCAATGATATACAAGCTCACCAAAATTCTGTTGACACTCTTAATGATGCTGGACGTCAATTGATTGAATCTGAAAAGGGTTCCATTGAGGCTTCCACTACTCAGGAAAAACTTCGTAAATTGAACCAGGAATGGAAGATGCTATTACAAAAAGCTTCTGATCGTCAACATGAGTTGGAGGAATCATTGCGAGAAGCACACGGTTACATTGCTGAGGTTCAAGATATTCTTGGTTGGTTAGGCGATGTCGACGCTGTTATCGGAGCCAGCAAACCGGTTGGAGGTTTGCCAGAAACTGCAACTGAACAACTAGAACGTTTTATGGAGGTGTACAATGAACTTGAAGAAAATCGGCCCAAAGTTGAAACAATTCAATCCCAAGGCCAGGAGTATATTAAACGCCAGAATCAAATGAAGGTGTCGTCTAGTAATCTTCAGCATACATTACGCACACTAAAACAAAGGTGGGACGCCGTAGTGTCAAGAGCCTCTGACAAGAAAATTAAATTGGAAATAGCTCTAAAAGAAGCTACCGAATTCCATGATACGTTACAAGCATTCGTAGAATGGTTAAATCAAGCAGAAAAACAATTGGCTAATGCTCAACCGGTATCCCGAGTTTTAGAAACAATACAGGTACAAATGGAAGAACACAAAGTATTACAAAAGGATGTTAGCACTCACCGTGAAGCAATGCTGCTATTAGATAAGAAAGGAACCCACCTTAAGTACTTTAGCCAAAAACAAGATGTTATTTTGATCAAGAATCTACTAGTATCTGTCCAACATCGTTGGGAACGCATTGTTAGCAAAGCCGCTGAACGTACACGAGCTCTCGACCATGGCTACAAGGAGGCCCGCGAATTTAATGATGCTTGGAACAACATGATGCAATATTTACATGAGACTGAAACGGTCTTGGATCAAATAATTGAGGAGGCCACCTCATCCAAAGAGCCACAAAAGATTAAAAAGTGTATTGCTCGGCTTAAGGATAGTCATCGTCAATTGACGAGCAAACAATCATTATATGACTCTACAATGCGCAACGGTAAGAATCTCATGGAACGTGCTCCAAAGAGCGACGAGCCAGTGCTCGGCAAAATGCTTAGCGAACTTAAAGACCAATGGACTCGCGTATTATCAAAGAGCATTGAACGACAACGAAAATTGGAAGAAGCTCTTCTGCTTTCTGGCCAGTTCTCGGACGCTCTCGGTGAACTATTGGAATGGTTGAAGAAAGCCAAACAACGTCTCAATGAAGATGGACCTGTGCACGGAGATTTGGAAACTGTTCAAGGTCTCTGTGAGCAACATAAACACATCGAGCAAGACTTGCAGAAACGTGCCGCACAAATGCAAGGAGTACTTAAGACTGGTCGCGACTTGGAACGCTCCGGTAATAATCCAGATGTTGGTCGCCAACTAGACGAACTACAATCCATGTGGGACGATGTTAAGGGCGCTGCTGCTAAACGCGGCGAACGCTTACAATATGCCCTTAAAGATGCTGAAAAACTAAATGGTAGTATCCAGGCTCTGTTCGATTGGTTAGATCATGCAGAACAAAAATTACGCTACGCTAAGAATGCCCCTGATGATGAAAAGGTGTCCCGCGAAATGATGGACATGCACATGGACTTTATGAACGATTTACATACTCGTGAAAAACAAAAAATCGAAACATTCGAGTTTGCTGAAGAAATTATTGTCAAGGCTTATCCAGATGCTATACCAATCATTAAGAATTGGCTAAGTATCATTGAAGAACGATGGGAAGAAGTCAAACAGTGGGCCATTAACCGCGAAGCAAAATTGGAACAACATCTGCAATCACTCAAAGATCTTGACGATTGCATTGAAGAACTTTTAGCCTGGTTAAGCGGACTTGAAGCGACATTGCTTAGTAAGTTTAATTGTTCTTATTTAAGTGTACCAATGTAAATGTTAATTTTTTTATCTTTTCAAGATTTGGAGCGTGAATCGTTGCCAGATGAAATACCACCATTAGAAAAACTTATTGAAGATCACAAAGAATTCATGGAGAACACTGCAAGACGTCAGACTGAAGTCGATCGTGCCTGTAAGCCCAAACAGCTACCACCTGGTGCTCGCAGAAATGTGAGAAATGCCAAGACACCTGTGTAAGTTTAACATACATCAAAAAAAAAAAAAAGCTGAATTCTCTTCCCACAGCTTTGATTTTCTTTCTTTACTTTTTATTTATTTACCTTTTTCGTTTAATTTGATTTTATTTTCGATTTTATTTTTTGTTTTACTTTTTTTTTAAACACCCATAACCTGAATCGATAATCATTTTACAATAGTCGTGGCTCAAGTCATGATATACGTGAACAATCTCCCGATGGTACCTTAAGACGACAAAGGTTCGTTGTTGATGCTGTTTCAAATTTAAACTAAACACAAACTCATAAAAGCTTTTTCAATTAAACTTGATTTCGATCCCGTTTTTTTAATATATATCAAACAATTACCATTAATACATTAATTTTCATAACAAATACATATTCATAAAGAAGCATTAATGAGCATGAAAACTACAAAATATAAAAAAGTATGATAGAGGAAAATTCTATATTCCAACTTAACAAATAGTGAATAATTTTTACAATTCTTAAAAATCAACATACTTAATAAGTAAATAAATACTCTCTACTCATAAACAATTTTTTATTAAAAAAAAAAAAAAAAAAAATGATTCCCTTTAAATCCTAATAACTGATTTTTTTTTTTTAATTATTCATTTTACAATTCCATGAGACCACTAAATCGTCTACCAGTATCAGCTAAAACAACCAAATTGCAATATATCATTAACAAAATGTATCCATTAACTTGCTTTATCCATACGCTTTCCCTTTTCCCGTTAAAAAAAAAATGAAATAATATCACATAGTTTTATAATATTCAGATACTAATTTACTTTTGTTCTTTTATTTAACAGCTTTAAAGGATCAAGAGATCAAGGCCTTAATACACGCAAATCAAGGTAAATGTTAAAATATATATTAAAAAAATTTTTTTTTGCATGTTTAAGCTCAGTTACATCAAAATTTAGTTCATTTTGAACATTTGCCACCATTGAGTAAATTATATCATTTTCTTTTTTATGTATTTTGATTTATGTATTTAAAATATGTTTAAATGTACTTACATACATATGTATGTCCTTTTTTTTTTTTTTTTTTTTGTTTTTGTTTGTATTTTTTGCTTATTCTTTTATTTCCTTATTTCGTTTGTTTTTTCTCTATGTTTTTGTATGCTTTTGTTTTGTCAACTCTCTCTATGCATTCATTATTATGTTGCTTGACAATCAACATTTAACTGACACTACTGTCTATTGTTTGTTTAAACATATGCAGTAGTCGTATGACACCAAGTCGTGATACTCCTGACAGAGACCGTTTGCCTCATTATGGTCCACGCTTCTCGCCCAGGTAAGTGCATGTTCCACATAATGTTGTAATCATTTTATTTATACATAAAAGTATAGTTTTGCAAACATAATATATAATATTATGTACAACGTAATGTTTTTTGGATGTTTTGTTTTATATGTAATTTTTGTTTTTGCATTGTAATTTTTGGCCTAAATGATATACATTATGTATTTATATTTATGTAATATAAATCTGTTAGAAAGGCATTTTATCTAATAATTAATATTAATTCATCTTATAGCTCTGTTGGACCTGAATTGGAATTCCGTTCGCCTAGAGCCAAATTGTTATGGGATAAATGGCGCCATGTTTGGATGTTATCTTGGGAACGTCAACGTCGTTTGAATGATCATCTCATGTATTTGAAGGATTTGGAACGCGTCCGCAACTTTAGCTGGGATGACTGGAGAAAGAGAGTAAGTAAAATGTGGATATATTAAAAATGTTATTTTATGTCTCATTTTTTTAATTGTAGTTCCTAAAATACATGAATCACAAAAAATCACGACTAACTGATTTGTTCCGCAAAATGGATAAGGACAACAATGGTTTAATACCCAGAGGAGAATTTATCGATGGCATTTTGAATACTAGTAAGTTTTTCATTATCTTTATATAGAATTCCTGTTAATTTGTGATAAATACGAATATGTATTCAAATAACTACTAATAATTGAATTTAATTTTAGAATTCGATACGTCACGAATGGAAATGGGAGCTGTTGCTGATTTGTTCGATCGTAATGGTGAAGGTTTGATCGATTGGCAAGAATTTATTGCTGCTCTACGACCCGATTGGCAAGAACGTAAACCTCAAAACGATTCTGATAAGATACACGATGAAGTGAAACGTTTGGTTATGCTTTGTACTTGTCGCCAAAAGTTCCGTGTATTCCAAGTCGGTGAAGGCAAATATAGGGTTAGTTTTTTTAGTTCTGATTTTATCCTCATTCACATTTAATACAACATTTTTATTTTTATAAATTAAACTTTAGTTTGGTGATTCGCAAAAATTACGCCTAGTTCGTATTTTACGTAGTACAGTAATGGTACGTGTTGGTGGCGGCTGGGTCGCCCTTGATGAATTCCTTCAAAAGAATGATCCTTGTCGCGGTAAGCAATATATTTTTTATGACAAATGTCTTTTTATCTGCATATTTAGATCATATTGTTTTAGTGGTGATACACAAGAATATCATTTCATTATATATCATCATTATTTATTTGTTTTCATAGTTAGAAACTATATACAAATCATTCATTCATTAATCCATTTTTCATTCATCTTTTAAAAACTGTAGTAAATATTGTCACATACACATATTCATTTCTAAATAAGCTGAAAACAATAATTTGTTTTAAATTGAAGTAACTAATTAAATTTGTAAACTTGTCTGTTATCTTAAAAATTGAATAGCACTTATAAAAATAAATATGTATTCAATTAATCATAAACATACATACTCGTAAAATCTTCATATACCCGTGAAAATTCGTTATTTTAAAATTATTAAAAGTGTATATTCATTCATGTTCTTATATACTTCTTAAAAATTTAATCTAAATACAATTGTGGGATTCACAATGTGTGCTATCATGTAATATTGTCATATGTCCTAAAATATTTCAATGTATAAAAAATATTGTTATTGCTTTTCCTTTGTAAAATTTTATGACATTATGACAATACGACATGATAGCACACTTTGTGAATCCCCAAATATAAGTTAAACGTATTTTTTTAATATTTTTTATGTCCTATATTTAATTTAAACTTAGTTTTGGGACTTTATTTTTTTATATATTTGCATACATTGGCCGAGAAATAAATATAAATTTAACTATTATTGTTTTTCATTAATTATTTCAATTACGCTCTCAATGTAGATGGATTAATTCAAACGTATTAACGACATAGCTTTAAATTTATTACTCTAAACCCATATTTCAAAGTTCTAATTGAAAATTTTATAAAGATATATGTTTTTGAAATTTTTGTCTAATTTAAAATTAACTAAACTTTGAAATTGGGCATAAATCAGAAGATAAACATTCAAATATCCATAGCTCATCATCATACATCATATCACCATATCATTTAAATTTCAGTTCAATAGTGTATCTAGTCTATTATATATTAATTATAAAGCAAAACGGAAATGGTCATTTAACAAAACATTTTTGACAATAATAATTATAATAATAATCAAATTGTGATCTTACGAAATAAAAACAAAACAAAAAATACTAAAAATCAATAACAATGTAATTTAACAGTTATTAGATTTATTGGGTTTAACTAAATATACTATATTAAAAAAAGTTTAAACTAATAACTAGTACATATAATACATTTTAAAATCAACATGAATCCACAAGAAATTGTGTGTTTTATAGTCGAAAACTTCATGACCAATAAAAGAGATATAAATAGTGATCATTTGTTTTATTCAATAAACGCTTATCTGTTTTCAGTTAATATTCCATATTTTAACACTTT